>JABBWD010000026.1:0-499065 GCA_016628565.1 Suillus placidus | reverse complement strand
AGGCGCCAGCGACCAACTTGAGCTCCAGGCTGCACAAGAAGCAGGCCATCTTTCTTCTCGCCCTTCGGGACCAGTGGTTGCACCTGCGAGCCAGACCCGACTGCTGTCACAGAAGACCCGGACAAACAGTCTGTGGCTCGGGAGCATCCAGTTCTCAGTCTAAAAACATCTACTTCGAACACTCAACCAATGGTCACGGCAGACAACCTGAATCTCGACGTGCTTGAGTTAATTTTTGCATTCATCTCTGGAAATGATCTCGTAGCCGTCTCGTCTGTTAGCAAATCGTTCCTCGCTGGCGTTATTCCGTGTTTGTATGCCACGGTCTCTTTCACCGCAAAGCATGCCAAACGATATAGGCCCAGAGGAGGAGTAGGTCGAACATTCGTTAAAAAGCGTGTTTCTCATAACTATGCATCAGATAATGTCACCATTCCTCACCCTTCGCAATCACCCTGATCTAGCTGTCCATGTTCGTTACATTGACATACATTGTGCACCTTCATCGCTGTTGGACAAGTGCATCCAAAATTTCTTTCGGAAACTGCAGACGCACTGCAGGTTTGCAAAAACCTAACATCATTTGTGTGTGAGCCGAGAATACTCCCAGCTCTGCTCGGTTCCCTGCAGGGGAAGGAACGCTTGCAGAATGTGCACATCTATGCCGCGCTCACAACGATACAAGGAGAGATGCTGCAAAAAATCACAAAGCTACGCAGCCTGACTCTGGACTACCCGACCTGGAATGTTGTAGATTCGCTGACGAGATGGGCGCAGTCGCTGCAGCGGACACTTTCGCACCTCACGATCTTTGTGCGTTACTTTCGCTTACTTTCAACAGTTTACTGAGGTTTGATTAGATGTCTCAAGAAGTGAATGGCATATTTTGGAAGCCTTGCTCCCTCTACTGCCTCGTCTTCGTGGGCTGCACGTCATTGGATGTTCAAAGGCTCCTCATACCGTGGTCATCAAAGCTGCCACAACACACACCCCATCGTTGAAGGAATTTTCTTTCACCATATTCGTGCGTCCTTGCTTGATTGGACATCCCTGATACTCGCTTACTTTTGGCAGGAAAATACCCCTCCGCCAAGCCTTTTTTGCCTACCTACCATCACCTTACCCAGCCTGCGGCATCTCGCCATTGACGTGCGTCCGACATCTGATGTAACGGCTGTGACAATGTCGTCGCTTTTTGTTTCACTGACATCCCTGTCTACACTTGTGCTCAAGTTTGCAGACCGTCAGCTCCCCGTATGGAGCTCTGTTATTGATCTCATTGCTCCGCCCAGCGCCATCACAGTGCCTTTGAAACGTCTTGCTCTCATAGACTGTGCAGTTTCAATCGACATGGTTGGAAAGCTTAGCTCGAGGTGCAAAGATCTGGAAATGCTGGAAATACCGCTGCCAATCAAAGACATTGTACGTTTTTTCTCCTTATGGCGGAGATACATCATCATAGGAGTCGTTCCAGCGAGCCTTTACTACAGCAATATCAAGTTTGAAAGAGTTGCACACGTTGACCGATGTTGGTGATGCCCACGCAAGCCACGGCCCGCGTGCGACCTTGGCAAGGAATGATGTGAGATACATGATGCAGGCGTGCGGGAATTTAAAGACGATAGTGAGCGATGGGCGGATGTGGACGGTGAGTTCTCGCATTCTCCTTTGGTAGCACCCCACATTGAGCGTTTTGCCCCCAGGGACATCCGGATTTTTCATGGGTGTAACGGTCATGCCCCAACGGTACAAGGCCAACGCCACAACAACATTGGTTTTTCCCCTTTGAAGAATATTCATATCCGAGTTAATTGTCGCTGTTGTTCATCATGCTGAGATCAGATAACCACGCTTATAAACTATGACATATTGGTAATTGATGTAGCTTGCTGAAGTAATTCGATTGAGCCTGCAGGGGATGAGCTGCTGAGTATCAATGCACGCTTAGCGGCGTTTTTTCGAGTACTTCTTAATCTCACCCACGACTGCTGGTTGATGAATTGTACCAATCCTTATTGTGCAGGACACTGGTGGACTTGGCAAACTGACTAAAGTATGTCTGGAACTCATTCAAAGCTAGCAGCCTGCCACTGATGAGAGCTTTTGTGTCTGCGCCACTTCAGATTAAAGACATCTCCTAGCTGCCTTCTGTATGTCCCGAGTTTCCTACTATTTCACAGTGTTGGTTTCTCCGAGTTGAACCACACAACTAATTCCAGGTGTCCAGTGGCAAGCCAGCATCATGTCATTGGTTAGCAGGTATAGAGTCAATAGCTGCACTTTCCTCTTTCTTATATACAGTACACCATTGCTTTACCAACTTGAACACATGGCCACCCTGGCTTCTCACTGCACAAGCTTATCATGACATTCACAGAGTGTGCTAGCTCACATAGTACAGTAACTTATACCCGTATTAGACGGACAGCTGAGGGTGACAATGTACCAATAGAGGTGGGCCAGCCCATGTGGGCCCATGGCAATAATTGTACCATGATAGATGAGTGGGCTGAAGGGTGGTGTGATCTGTTGCAAACAGATGGGCTGGTGGTATGTACTGTAGAGATACGCACTTAGCTTCGTCACAGCATCACACGTCCAATGAATCGAAGCTATTTCATGTGACTGTCACACAGATTTGAGCTTGTCGAAGGTAAATTGTGACATGCAGTAAAACATGAAAAAATGCGTAAATTACAACCAAAAAATGCCAAAAAATCTTCTGTTGAGATGAGCAATTGAGAGGCTGCAGAAAGGAGCAGCTGCACAAAATTTCATAGGGACCCAAAGGAGAGACATTAGTTTTTGAAGCATTTTACAGATTGTGCATGGTGCTGGTTTGTACAATGTTAATGATGCCTATGGTTGCCGATGAGTATCAGGTTACTTTTTCAAAAATTTAAATTTTTCGTGAGACACTTTCGCCAACTCAGGATTTCCCACGATATGCACTTCCATTTTGGCAACTCCGTGCAACAACACAACAGTGACAACAACACCCGAGCTCACTGTCCTCAACAGTGAGCTCCAATACCTGCTCAATCCTTCACATTTTACCATTCTTTTTGTAGACATAAATATATTCATAAATGTGTCACTATTAGCACATTAATCACACTATATTGGCCATAACTCTTCCTGTATACACACATATTACACAGCCAATTGAAATAAATAGAATCCATGTTTTTTCTGGGAGGATAGCAACATACATACACTAACATTTTCTAAATATATGAGCTATGCCTGAAACTGTGGTGTGGAGCACAGTAAAAAGCATGAAAAAGGTATTTATAAAAATACATAATAAATAAGGGGGATTTGAACTCTTGAGCTTACCATTAACTTTCTCACCTGACATTCATGCAACAGCATACATGCCTGACTCTCCAGAGGAGGGATTTTATGGTCATGATTAGTTGTTCATTCTATGAAACAATAACAGCCTGTGTATCTTTTTCAGATTTTGGGGTCAGAAAAGCTATGTTGGTTGATTTTGGAATTGGGATGTCTTGACAGGGATTGTGATCTTTATAAGGACTAGACAAGTGTCAGACCTCAGTCGTAGACAATGAACTATATTAGTATGTGCCTAGACAAGTGTCAGGCTATGGTAATGTTGTCAGTCTAGGTATCATATGGAGAAATAAGGAGACATATCCTCAGTCGTAGACAACGATGTAGAGACTCATCTCTCCCTGGGCTCACAATAATCCTATCAACCTTGCACCTATCCATCATCTGCGCACTAATGTAGTCACGTGCAACACAACACGCTATCACGCGACATCGCGCGCACTCTTTCTAGGTCTGGTGCACTCCCTCTGCATGTCCTGTCCAATTGTCCTATAGTTCATAGGTGAGTCTCGGCCTTGCATAAACCATAACTAATCATATCTTGTCACCCTATGTCACCTATGTGCTCATCTCTCAATTCATACATATTAATATTACCTATAGCACTCCCAATCTGGTACCGCGCCCTGGGAATATTGCCTAGCTAGAGTTGCATGTCTAGCGGTTCTTTTACATTACTTACTTTACTTATCCACCATCACCTCAGTACCAGTTAGAATCAGAATTCATGAGTTTCTCTATCCATTCTGAAGTTGGCCCCTAGTCACTATTAAACTTGTATCCACTTCGACTTCTCTGAAATCAGTTTCTATTGCACTATCCTCGTATTTCGCACGCATGCTATCTCTATCGCGCGACTTTCACCTTTCGCTCTGCAACTCGTGCTCTTCGCGCACACTATAGGAAATCAAGCTCACAGCTTCAGCTATCAATTCCCTTCCACACATTAGGAGGAACCTTCTCAGTAGCAATCTCCTTGGGACGACTCTGAACACTCGCACCCAGAGGTTTACTTAGCCCACTAGTTCATATTACTTTTCGTGTTGCATTGTCATGTGCTATCCATGCACCCAATAATCTTAGATTTGGTGGAGCATCTCAGATTGTAGTGGCATGATGATTAATAAGTGAGTGAGATAGGATAATGATAATCTGAGCAGCAAGCAAATGTGAGGAAGGTTTGATTTCATGGTTTCGCCTGATGGCTCAGTAAGAGCTGGGGCTCATAACCTATTAGATTAGAAACTAGAACTGAAGTCTTGGTGTCGTAACAAGAACAGCTATATTAGAAGTACCTAGAACTGAAGTTTAGAGGTACAGTGATATGAGATAAGGACGGCGTGCAAGAAATACAATACATACCTCAGCATTGTGACAAGAACAGCTGAGGTATGAATGGGGTGAAGCGCGAGGATTATATAGGCGTATGTATAGAGTCCAAGAGTAAAAATAGAAAGCTAGCTATGACAACGAAATGATGATGCGAACAAGATGACGACATTGAATGTCAACAGTTATGATGTGTTCTGTACTTTAATCTTACTAGGTTTTCTGTGGACCTTCCTTGCTTAAGACTCCCAATCTTAAGTCATCTTGATCTACTTCAAGTTAAAGACACTCTCTTTGTCTTGTCTTAGCTGAACATCGTGCTTGTTGCACTTCATACTAGAACCTCACTCAACATCAACTCTGTTTGAGTCGTCTTGTGTTAGAACTATCCTAGTTCATAACAAAGTCTGTCAGACTTCTTCTCTTCTTCCAATGTTGTGCTGGTCTTTTCTCTCAGCATTCAGGTCATTGTCAGTTGTGTTTAAGTCATGCCTCAATTCTGAGATGTCTGACAATATTTGAGCTTGCGAGGCAACAAGGAATCTATGTGGATTCCCAACCTAGTGCTGCCGCGGTCCGTCCAGAACCATGGTTCGAACCGGACTTTTGGTCCGGTTCTCCATGGTTCGGTCCATGGCTCTCACCTCAGCCAGAACTGGACCGGAAGGCGGTTCTCGGTTCTACATATTCCTGGACTGTTCTACTTTGGTTCGGGCTTCCCGAAGTCTTTGTGCTCAAGTATGTGTATACAGGAAGAGTTATGGCCAATATAGTGTGATTAATGTGCTAATAGTGACACAGCTATAGTGACACATTTATGAATATATTATGTCTACAAAAAGAATTATGGTAAAATGTGAAGGATTGAGCAGGTATTGTAGCTCACTGTTGAGGACAGTGAGCTCGGGTGTGTTGTCACTGTTGTGTTGTTGCACGGAGTTGCCAAAATGGAAGTGCATATCATGGGAAATCCTGAGTTGGCGAAAGTGTCTCACGAAAAATTTAAATTTTTGAAAAAGTAACCTGATACTCATCGGCAACCGTAGATGCCTTACATTGACTGGCAATTGAGTGGAATTGAGTACTAATAAATGCTGACAGTAACCAGAATTTCAAAGCTATTTCTGAGGTGTCACAGGTCACACCCATCTTCAAAGCTTCGAAGCTAAGGTTCAGTTGGTCACACCCGGATCACGTCGAAGGTAAGTGCGTATCTCTACAGTAGTGTAGGTGGTTGTATAGGAATGTACTATATAAGATATTATGAATAGCAGTGAATGCAGTGTGCGATGGAGACGGGTGGGCCAGACAAATGGAGTGCAATGTAAATGAGTGGGCCAGGGAGATGGGTGTGATGGGGACGAGTGGGCTGAGGGTACAGGGTGCAATGGAGACAAGTGGGCCGGGGGTACGGGGACATACCTGATGTATCCTTGCAAACATCAGTGGCATCCTTTGGCTTGTCCAATTGGCTTTGAGCAGTGGAGACTAAAACTACAGTTAGTCAACCTAAAAATGCAACATTTGGAGCGACAGACCCGGAGTGTTCTTGTTGCCTACTGTGACAACTACTGAATTGCAGACAGGAGTAGGAGCTAGCAAACATTGAGCTAAGGTAGACGTCCACCAAATGAAAGGGGCTTGCCTGATTCCTCATCACCATCCATAGCTACCTAGTCAGTATCAGCTTCGGGATTGTTGTAGGCGGACGTCTTTTGGATGGATTGGCACCTCGAAAAATTTGAGAGAAAAATCCCCTCCTCAGCTGATGAGGTCATGGGACCTGACTGTGTGGAGGACCATGGAAGGGGATGGGGCTTTGGTCGGGGTTGACGCACAGACAGCTAAGAAGTTAATGGTGATACCAACGACGATATGACCACCTGACTTACCTCTTCTCGGTTTTCGTTGCTGACGACAGACTTGGGGCCTGCACGGCGGCAGGGTTTGGGATGTTCGGGGGGCTAGAACATCAATAACATCAAAAATCATTCAAAAAATTTGAAAAAGATCAACTTGCCTCCACATCATCAGCATCGGACTCCGTATAATGTTTTGCCCGTAGGTCTTGATATAGGGTACAGTTAGTTGGTGAAGACAAAATATCGAGAGTTATTACTGTTCTGGTCTTCGTCACATTGCGTGGCAGGGTTCCATCGGGCAGACGTGAGGGCCTGGCATGATGGCCTGAATGGGTTGTAGGCATTTGAAATAATATTCCAACAATCATGAAGATACATAGAATTTAAGTTGAGAACTCGAAGTTTTCTCAACAATGTTTTGCGACACGAAGTCGGGCAAGGCAATAATTGGTAGGGAAATGCTAAGAATGCTTGCAATGATATTATGGGGATGAGACACTCAGAATTGGGAGGATTGCCTTTATAACATGAATGGGCGCTACCGCGATCACCCTGAAAGCCAAACTCTGCTAGCACCAAAAATGAAAGAATTAATTCGGTTTCTTACAATTCGGAGGCGTTAACCATGTACAGTGCCATATGCATAAAAAGCTAGCTTTGACAATATTATACTCCATTTTGAAGAAGATTGGAGGTGATGACTACATAACACCTGCATTACAACGTCGAAAAAAGAGCTGACATCGCAATCAGTGATCGATCACAGGACGGTAAAGTTCCAGACTCACCCAAATGGAAAGGGTATCTCCTCCCTGGCGGTGACACTCATACCAAACAGCTGAACAAGCTAGCACGCAACATGACGGTGGTACCTGCCGAGCCGGAACCCGAGATGAATGAGTGGGCACAGTGAGAATGCTTGCTGGTCACGAAATACAGTTTAATTCACCTATATGACCTGGACAGTGGCACATGTGTGTACATGAACCGTAAGCATGAAGTGACGAATGGTATCATTGGCGTCAATAAGGAGGACCAAGTTCGTTCAGTCAGTATTGACGAGCAGACGATCATTCCGTACATCCTATAGAGGAAAATGTATTACCCATCTGAGTTATAATCTGAAGCAATGGTGCAAGGGGGTTCTCACCTACCGAGAATGAAACATGTATACAGAGTCTAATCTGCGAAATGCGGAATCAGTAGACAGTAGAGCAGAAGAATATATGCAAGCCTCACTGATTAGATTATCAATGAGGACAGAAGAACGAAGATCTCCTGAAAACAGTGGAGATATCAGTCAGATGTGAATGTATGGAAGTCTCACTGATTAAATAGAGGAGTGAAAACAGTGAGATTGTGCAAGGCAAAACCGATGAACTTGAGGTGGGAGTGATGGCAGCGAACAAGGAATATCGAGTCAAAATCAATTGTTCTGGGACTTTCCCGAACCAAACTTAGCTAACTCTGGGAAAGTCCCAGAACAATTGATTTTGACTTGATATTCCTTGTAATTCTTTATTCCTTCCTACCTACCTCATCATTTCCCTTGACATCTCCACTACCACTATTTTCCTCAACATCTCCCTCCCTCATCCTCGTCCTTGACCTTTTCTGCGCCCGGTCCTCTCTTGGCTTGAACTGGCTTTGTGCCGTTCGATTTTGTTCAGTTGACTTCGCGTCACTGATCATCCACTCCTAGACTTCACGTCTTGAGGGTCGCCCTGGTTGCTCATTCATTGCTGCACCAGTAGGGTTAAAGACCCTCTTTTGGTGTGTCGCTGCCATCACTCCCACCTCAAGTTCATCGGTTTCGCCTTGCACAATCTCACTGTTTTCCACTCCTCTATCTAATCGGTGAGACTTTCATACATTCACCTGCTCCACTGTCTACTGATCTTATGTTTCACAGATTAGATTCCTTACATTTGTCTTCCTTTGTGGTAGGTACTCTTTATCACGTATTGTATGATAATCAGCGCTTACACTCTCACGATATCATATTCAGGTGCATTGTGACTTTTCATCAAGTGGGCGCTACATCAACTTGGCAGTTTTCATCATGCCCACCGCTCTATTGATGTTCAAGAGCAACACAACTCTTCGGGATGGTAGGAGGGGTTATTTCTGATGTCTGTATCCTACTAATGTCCATACATACTACAGGATGGCTGCAAGCTTACGATGCCCGCGCCGTTGCCGTCCAAGGAAATTTGTTTATCACAACGCCGAACATGGACTTCGTTCTCGCGTTCCACCATTTTGAAGAGGAAAACGTACAGGCTCGGTGCTGATGGTTGTTTCGGTGCGATAGATTGCTTTCAGTGGCCTCAAGCTTATGATCACGTTTTTTGCAATTCGACTTGCATTCCTCGAAAGGAGGCATTCCCTTCCCTGCATCTACTACACTGGGCTTGGTTCACTCCCACCCAAGAAGACTTCAAGCCAATCCCAGGCAACTCGTTCCCTGTAGGCACGCTCACAACGGATAAGGTCAAAGGCTTGGATTCTCTTCGCAAACTGGCAGAGAAGCGGGTGCAGGATTGGAGAGCTAATTGGCAAGGCAAGAATGACGCTATTGTCAGTTGCGTCTTGTCCCTTCGACATCGCATCTCATGGTTGAAGATGCATCCCCTTACATTCCGCGACCTTCTCATGTTCGTGACTGATGCCCAAAGGCTGTTTCTCGAGATTTATTTCTTCATGGACTGGATCCTCCTTGCAGCCGGTGACAGGACTGCTGTTGTCAACTCGGAGTGGATGGGTGCCTTCATGCACGACAGCGACATGTGCAACAAGCTGTACATTGCTGGTATCCCTGTTTGGTATGTCCACACCATGACATACATACCTTCAAATATGACAGTAAAACAGCCTGTTTTACTCACCTGTCCTGATCAAATCATCCTTGCAATGTATGCAGAGGGCAACAAAATTCGACCGTACGAAATCATCTATCGCGGCCCAGGCGGCCACAATCGTCAGCTTCATGTTTGCTGCCTCTATGGGGGCACAACATTCAGAGACCCCAAGCCAGGTTCTTCATCGGGTCCTTCGTCAAGCAGCTTATCTGCACCCAGTTCTTCTACTGCTGGGCCATCCTCTCAACCATCCATTGCAGGCAAGGCCCTTCCAAAACATCATAACAAGAAGCACAGGCACCAGCCCTGTAAGTACTACTCACCCCTCTTTCTTATGTATCACAACTAACTACTAAATATTAGACGTCAAAGATGCTCAGCCCGCGCACCACAACCAGTCAGGTGAATCCATTAGGGACAAATGGAAAGATCCTGAGAGCCCCTACTTCCCGCCATCAATGCTTCATTGGGATGATGCCCTCAAACAATGCATCAAGGATTCATCTCGTGTCAGCCCTACGTCATTGACCGAGGATACAGGTTCCCCGAACCAGGTCTCCTATTCAGTCCCAAGCTGCCGGAGCACCTTCAGGGATACATAGCCACTTGGCTCACCTGTCGTCCAATATGGATCGGGCGGGTTGATCACAACCCTCCTCACAATAAATGTCCACCCGAAGCATTTGATATCTTGACGTGTATCGGAAGTTACCGTCATGCGGTCATGCAGTTGACTAATCTCGGAATCGACTTGGTGTACAACCTGGGGGTTATGGTAAGTTATTTGGGCCGTCTAGTGAGGCATGGCATCCATGTTGATGAAGGTGATCAGATAGTATGGGCTTGGTTCCTCCGAGATAGTGTGCACAACTACGCCCGCACTCCTTGCCCTGATTATGCCCGATACAATCCCGTCGACCTCAATGCATACCAGTTGGCCAAGTACAATCAGGCTGATTTTGCATTGTATGGCACCCTATAGACAACTTTGGCGGCTTCATCCCGCCCTACCCACATTCTTTACAATATTTACAATATTAGGATACCTTGCAATCATGTCTGTCTTCATATCCCGAGCCTTTCAGTACTCATCTCACCCCAATTTTTTACAATGACACCAACCCTCTTCCTTATACATTTATACCAATCCTCTTGCCGAAATATATAAATTAAATTAAATTCAACACATCGTCATATCTGTTGGTGTCACCATTCTCCGTAAGATAACCGGATGTTGGACGTTCATAGGTGTTTTTTGGGGGGTCATAATAGCTCAAGCATCACAACACAATACCGGGCTCGTACATAGGAAGGACAACCAGAGACTTCATCTCATGACATTAGCTTCATCACTCATTTCCCAGTCATTGTGTTCTGTGATCACCTTGGACCTGGTCAAAACTTTCACCCAGGCCCAGCCATTCAATTCGATACCATCACACTGGGCCCGGGCGTTGATGTCTACACTATTGCACTGGACTTGGGCGTTGATATCTACCGATTACACTGAGCCCGGGCATTGACATCTACCCCATCACACTGGGTCCGGGCATTAACATCAACCCCATCACACTGGGCCCGGGCATTGATGTCCACCTCATCACATTGGGCCTGGGCATTGACATCAACCCCATTACACTGGGCCTGGGCATTGACATCTACCCCATCACACTAGGCCCGACCGTTGACACCTACCCCATCACACTGGGCCTGACTGTTGACATCAACACCATCACACTGGGCCTGGGCGTTGATATCTACCCCATCACATTGGGCCCAACCATTGATATCTACCCCATCACATTGGGCCCGGGCGTTGATATCAACCCCATCACATACTGGGCCCAGCCGTTGACATCCACCCCATCACACTGGGCCCGACTGTTGACATCAACCCCATCATACTAGGCCTGACCATTGACATCAACCCCATAACACTGGGCCCGGGCATTGACATCCACCCCATCACACTAGGCCCAGCCATTGAATTCAATACCATCACACTGGGCCCGGGCATTGACATCAACCCCATTATACTGGGCCCAGACATTGACATCAACCCCATCACACTGGGCTTGACCGTTGATATCCACCCCATCACACTGGGCCCGACTGTTGATATCTACCCCATCACATTGGGCCTGACCGTTGATATCTACCCCATCACATTGGGCCTGGGCATTGATATTAACCCCATCACATACTGGGCCCAGCCGTTCAATTTGACCCCATCACCCCTACCTGGTTGCACATCCCGGCCCAACCATCAGCATCGGTTCATTGTCTCATGCCCCTTGGACCCGACCATCTCATTGTCAAACTGTCAGTTGTGACCCATATGGGCCCAGCTGTTAACATTCAGAGATCACAAACATCATGGGCCCACCCGTCCCTATCAGCCTCCACTTCTACTTGGGCCCATCTTGGATGACCCATCTCCCATGGAAGAATCTCAACCTCGGGTGTCCGTCTAATACAGGGAAATGTTTAAAAAAGTGACTGAATGGGCTCTCTTTCATCCAGGATATATTGTAGATTCGCAGACATGCTGTGTTGGTGCTCTGTGCGATGCTGACAGGACTTCAAAGTGTTATACAGCTAGTAGAGTACAGTGATGATAGTATATGAGACATTGGTGGCAGAAGGTAGTGCTGACATGCAATTGCAATGCGTAAATCAAAGCCTGTGGACTTGAAAGCTTGAAGTGTGATGATGACAAGTCACATTACAATCTAGATTGTGTTTGCACCCTGTTTGATCTGAATCATGCTTACAAATTGAAAAGTTCATATCAATCTTATCATATCGTAGGTGCATTTGCAAAGCATTGAGCTGTGTTGCAATCAGGTCACGTGTATTGCAATGTTCAATGTAAATCTTATGTCAATTGTTAGTCATTGCAATGCAGGTGGGAAATTTCCGACATGGTAACCACTTGGCTAAGACCAGTACAGATAAACTTCCAAGGAACTGTCTATGAGTGAATCTTCAAGACATGTTCTGATAGGTTTTGATTCTGTTGTGGTGACCACCTGGCTAAGACCAGTTCAGATGGACCTCCACAAAGACCATCCATGAGTGAATCTTCAAAGCATGTTCCAATAGAAAAAAAACCTTGTCATGTTGGCAGATTTTGAACCTGCACTGAGTACTAGAACAGTGCCAAAGACAGATTTAGATTCTGTTGAGGTAACCACTTAGCTGAGCCCAGTGAAGATAGACCTCCATAGAAACCATCATGAGCAAATCTTCAAGGTGTGTTGCAATAGAAAAAAATGTGGTTTGGCAGGTTTCAAACCTACACAGTCCAAGAGAAACAGATTTTGAATCTGTTGTGGTAACCACTTGACTAGGACCAGTTAAGATGGACCTCCATAGAAACCATCATGAGCAAGTCTACAAGGTGTGTTGCAATAGAAAAAAATGGTGCTTGGCAGGTTTCAAACCTACACAGTCCAAGAGAAACAGATTTTGAATCTGTTGTGGTAACCACTTGGCTAGGATCAGTTAGGATTGTCCCCCATAGAAACCATCATGAGCAAATCTTCAAGGTGTGTTGCAATAGAAAAAATGTTGTTTGGCAGTTTTCAAACCTACACAGACCAAGAGAAACAGATTTTGAATCTGTTGAGGTAACCACTTGGCTAGGCCCAGTTAAGATTGTCCTCTATAGAAACCATTCATGAGTGAATATCAAGGTGTGTTCCAATAGAAAAAACATTATCATCGGCAGGTTTTGAACCTGCACCATGCAAGAGAAACAGATTTCAATTCTGTTGTCTGTTGTAGTAACCACTCTGGCCAGGATGCTCATATGAACCTCCAAAGAACTATCCATAAATACTTGAGTACTTGAATGCTAGGCCAAAGGTGTGAGAAGAGGGGAAATGATTCATCACATCTGCTGTGGGTGAGGAATGTTGTACTTGGTCAAAAGTAACTGAAAGGTGTGGGCTCAAGTATACCTCTGGGTAGTGGGTATGAAATTCATCCCAAGGAGATTGCTACTGAGAAATGTTCCTGCAAAGATGTGGAGGGAACCAAATTGCTGATGCTTTGAGCTCGATTTTCTACAGCGAAGGACGGAAGTCGTGCAATAATGAAGTGTGCGATGTTTATAGAGTGCGCGTGAATACGAGTTTAGAGACGGAGATATGAAGTTCGAGTGTGATGAGGTGCCAACTTCAAGAATAAGCAGAGGTTTTCTGATTGTCACTCTAACTGATACTGAGATGATGGTGGAAGGTAAGTAAGTAAGTAAAATGAACCGCCAGACATGTAAGTCTGAATAAGCGTGGTTCCCAGGGCGCGGTGTCTTGCTACTTGAGCTCGAATGCACATTGAAGCATAGTGTATGTTGAGGACCACCTTACTTTCATGTCAAGAAGCAACTGTCGTGGATGTTTGATTGGCATGTGCCCATCTTCGTCTCAATGCTGGACACTCTGAAAAAGATCCTTTCATTGAGCTGAGGAGCGCTCCTACAATGAACAAACAGATGGCAAACCTTGACACAGATTGATCGGACTAATCCAACCTCGTCTCGTTCAAGTGCAGAGTGAGTCGTGGGGGCTAGCAAATCATTGTTAGGTTGGGTGGCGTCATAGTGTCTTGACTTGCTGCATGTGGACAACAGCGCCTGAGTTGCGAGGTTGATAATGTGGGCCAAGCACCTGAATATATATGTGAGAATTGGTAGTAATAAACAAGACATAGAAGCTCTTACCGAAGGCGCCATTTTTTATGATCGAATGTCTTCTTGGTGTGTGCCTCAATGTGGACTGTGAAATGTTCCATCATGGTATCATCGTTGGCTGCATTGTCGCACGTAATATAGCCAATCTGAAACTTCATTAGCGCCACGCTGTTATGAAGCTAGATTTTTCCTTACCTTATGTGCAATCCCAACATGTTTAACTAATTTGGGCCAAGACAGACACCATTGTGAGCGTTGTTCAGTCAAGTAAAGCCAAGAAGGGCACTTTGAACAGTCCAAACACCAACTGTTGTTTCTTCAATCCAGTGACCAGTGAGGGCAAAATAGCCATCAACATTTGATGCTTGCCAGGCATCGCATGTCAGATTGATCCATCCTTTCACAGTGTCGCTCTTGTTGTGGTTTGCATTAGAAATAACGACAAAAAAAAAATCAACAACTGACTTACAAGTAACCGTTGGTGAAGGTTGGTGAGATTACACTTGAAGAGGTCGATAATGACTCGGCGCGTCTTTGGTCGACTAGGTAGTTTGACACCGTTGGTAGCTCATGCTGCTACATCAATCATGTATTTGAAGGACTTGTGATTGAGTGCGTCAATAGGCTGCAGTGAACTGATAAGTGTCCAATTGCCAGAATTAAATTTAAAAAAACATCCCTGGTCAGTTTCAATCAGCCATTCAATGGCAGCCTCACAGAAGATTGCATCTGAGTATGGGATGATCTGTTCCTTTGGTTGCGGCTCACGGAGGTGGGTGTCGAGTCGTGCTTGAGAGTCGCTGGCAGCAGCAGCATCTAGCTTGCGGCACTTGGTGTCTCTTGGTAACATCAAGACAAATTTCTCGGCTTTGGCCCATGTAAGATATTCACTCTGTGAATGTACAGTTAGTGGCATGTTTTCTCGGGTTGGCAATACTTACCCTGTGCGAAGCATCCATATGGTGTCGCATAGTTGTCACCTCATTGACAAAAGCAACAGGTTTTTTTCATTTTCTTGCTATCACATAGTCAGTACAATGTGCATGAGACAGAAATGTAAAGTTACCTGCACAGTTGACAATTCCGGTGCTTCTTGCCTTTGTCAGCGCAAGGCTCGAAAAAAAACTTGGTGATGTCTCGACTTCACTGCTCTTGACGGGGTTTTCAGAGGCCTCATTGATGCTCGTGACTTGAACATCCTTGAGGAAGCCATCAGCATCAACTTCATCAGAATGGTTTGCTGAACTAGTTGCATGCAGTGTGTTGACTACATATGTCAAATAAATGTCAGTATTATGTATTTGTTTCGTTCGGTAGGAAAACTCACCAGTCGATGGACTTGCATCGTGTTTGGTCTCGTTTGCACGTTCTGGAGGATCAGAGCTATAAGCTCGTTTTTTGCCTGTAATGATGTAGGTATTAGTCAGTACTTATCCAACAAAATAGTATAAACACACCTTTTGTAAGTTGCTTTTTTTGTGTGCTGCCCGTCAGCTCGATATCATTGTCTTTATCGTCAATCTCAACGATGGTGACTTTGTGGCTACGGGAACTCGTAGGAGATGTGGTACTTGGGGGATTCAGAGGTATCGCTGTAGAGATTCACATCTCTGTAGGCTCACAACACCCTATATTGCGACTCACCATCACTCGGTTCATTGCTAAATCTCGCACCATTATCCTCATATCATGTTTGCAGTCAGTCTCTATTGAAGTGCGACGTTCCCACGCTTCGCGCGCTATAGGCGCCAGAGGCGCGCAACTTTCCCGCACTAGGCGACATGTTCTCGCGCTCGTGCATCGCGCGCTTTCCCACGCTTAATCGCCCTGCATCGCTCATCATCTAGGAACTTCGGTCCATTGTCCAAACCAGCCCATTGGTGCGTATTAACTATATTCCCATCATCTTTCATCATTACATACTTGTATGGCATCATTTCCCATTGACTAAGTAGTCATTACATAGCACTTACCTCACTTTGGTTGACTTTGTGTTGAGCCGAGGAGGCATTACTGACTCTTCTTACCTTCGAACTACCAGTCAGAATCTAATTCTCGGTCTATCTCAGCATTTTCTCGCACATTGCGCGACTTTCCCGCGCCTCGCGCGCCTTAGGCGCCAGTCTCTCGCACAGCTTCGCCTTAACAACTGGTTTTGTGTTCAGTAGCAGTCCCCTTTAGGGTCGAACGTGCTTGTTCCAAGTGTAGCAGCATAGGTACAGCAAAAAGACCCAACATAGAGAAGTTTTCATTACACTTTTCATTTTCATTTTGACTTGTGTTGCAATCTTCTCGTTGTGTTACCCACATCGCCATAGAAATGATGGAAGGAGCCTTGGCAGCACGACTTGCATCATTGTGAGCTCGCCTGTGTGAAGCTAATTCTTGATCAGCAGCATTATCCACACAAATTACCTTCACTGATGGCGCAGCAACATGTTTAGGGCGTGCCGTACTGGTAGGTGGTTCCTTGCCATTGGAAAGGCAACATTTGAAACTATTGCAGTTTCACGGCCATTGCTGACTGAATGAAAACATACCTGAAAGCCGTGGCCTGAAAGCCCGGCTCTGGCCTAGTCACAACTCGAGCCAGGCCCTAGACCTTCATAGGCCGTCTACAAAGCCCGGCTGGGCCTGGCATGCGGCTGTCCTAGCATATAATAACATTTCTCTCCTTCGGCAGCAGATTAAACCTACCCATTGTGTGCATGGCATCTTTGAAGGAAAGGATTGGGCTCAGTTCCAAATGAACTATACTAATCATTTTGTTCAAGCCATCCCGACCATTCCAGATGGCAGAAACCATACCCCAGCATTCATCAAAGCTGCACATTCCAAAGTATCCCATGATGCCTGTTTGGTGGTATCAAAGGCACTTGTGGCCATAGGTATGCAAGTGTTGATTGATGAGATGTTCCTACAGAAAGTATGTGTTATGCATTGTTCATGTAACTTTGTTTTGACTGCGTTTTGCAGGTGAAGGATGCATTTGAGGAAGATAAGAAACCAAGAGTGTAACTGCTAACCTTTGATGGTCGCTTTGTAGGATCAGAAGGATGAATTTATCTGTCAAATGTAATTACATCATAGTGGTGCTGGCACCAGCCCCTGACTCTGAATTTGCTTATTCCTGGGATGTTTTATGTCCATCAAATTAAAGACAAATTAATCTTTTTATTTCATTTTGCATTGACAAATGACTGGTAATCCTATGTGATTCTACTGTCAATGCATGATGTTCTTTGACTTGTTGATGTCCATCTTGACCAGTCTTAGTCAAGTGATAAGTGTGACAGGACAGAAACTTGCTACAGGTTCAAAACCTACTCAATATTTTTTTTTCTCCTTGTATCATGCCTTGAACATTCACTCATGGATGGATCCTTCAAGCTTCAAGGTCTATCTTAAGTAGTCATAGCCAACTGGCACTGGAACATATTAGAAATTTGCAGATGCAATAAATCATTTTCCCTCTTATCACACCCTTGACATTCACTAGCACTCAAGTACTCAAGTACTCTGTTGATACACAGTGTAGAGAGTCGCACTTTTGCAGGCCTGTAGCGCCCTATACTGCACCTCATATGTTCACAGCTCACAGCACAAACTCGCAGCATGATTCCCCATGCTATCCACAGCTATTGCAACATGAGGTGACACTTTCCCGTGCATCGCATGACGTGCGCACAACATTCACGCGCTTAGCAACATGTAGGCACACGCGCTTTCCCGTGCTTTCATCGCCCTTCATCCAGGAGCATCCATCCATAGTCCAGCAAGTCTCACTGGTATGTATTTTCGCATTTTATCTATTATTGCACCATATTATAGCATGGACCCTGACTTACATACCCATTACATACCTTATCTGGTACTCGGCTCGGCTCAGCTTCACATAGAGACATATATAGGCCTGCATTTTGGACATTTCTCATCACCTTATGTTAGGTTGGTTTTCTCCCACCATGTCTGTAGCTAGAGTTACAAGCTATTAGCAGCTCAACAATCATCTTACCACCTCTCAGTCTTCATCTAAAACACATCTCTGTTGCATTCCCGCCCTTTCGCGCTCAGCTCATAATGCACGACTTTCCCACACGCCCATCAGCCTGTCGCACAATCATTGCACATTCCTGGATTTGCCTACTTGCTTCCCCTTGGGTCTAACATGCTTGTCAGTTGCAAGCACAGCAGACTAGGCATCGCACTTTGACCAACATATCAACCCTTGTGTCGCCCACCCACTTTGAAGACCTTGAGTTGAGTTGAGTAACCTTCAACGGAACATACACATAACAATACGACACAGCTCAGTGGAGTGTTGCACATGAATTCAAACCATTATTTAATTGTCTCATCTCATTCATTCATTCATTCATTCCTCAGTTCATTGTTTATGACTGAGGGTATGTCTTCTATTTTGGTGTATGATACCTAGACACTAACACATCTACGATAGTCTGACATCTGTCTAGGATTCACATACTCATGGACAGTTCTTTGAAGGTTGATATGAGCATCCTAGCCAGAGTAGTTACTACAACAGACAACAGAATTGAAATCTGTTTCTCTTGGATGGTGCAGGTTTGAAACCTGCCGATGGCAATGTTTTTTCTATTGGAACACACTTTGATATTCACTCATGGATGGTTTCTATAGAGGACAATCTTAACTGGGACTAGCCAAGTGGTCACCCCAACAGAATCAAAATCTGTTTCTCTTGGACAGTGTAGGTTTGAAACCTGCCAAACAACATTTTTTTCTATTTTTTTTTATTGCAACATACCTTGAAGATTTGCTCATGATGGTTTCTATGGGGGACAATCCTAACTGGGTCTACCCAAGTGGTTGCCACAACAGATTCAAAATCTGTTTCTCTTGGACTGTGTAGGGTTGAAACCTGCCAAACAACATTTTTTTCTATCTTTTCTATTGCAACACACCTTGAAGGTTTGCTCATGATGGTTTCTATGGAGGTCTATCTTGACAAGGCTCAGCTAAGTGGGTACCACAACAGAATCTAAATCTGTTTCTCTTGGACTATGTAGAGTTGAAACCTGCCAAACAACATTTTTTTCTATTTTTTCTATTGCAACACACCTTGAAGATTTGCTCATGTTGGTTTCTATGGGGGACAATCTTAACTGATCCTAGCCAAGTGGTTACCACAGCAGATTCAAAATCTGTTTCTCTTGGACTGTGTAGAGTTGAAACCTGCCAAACAACATTTTTTTCTATTTTTTCTATTGCAACACACCTTGAAGACTTGCTCATGATGGTGTCTATGTGGGACAATCTTAACTGGGCCTAGCCAAGTGGTTACCACTACAGATTCAAAATCTGTTTCTCTTGGACTGTGTAGGTTTGAAACCTGCCAAACCACATTTTTTTTCTATTGCAACACACCTTGAAGATTTGCTCATGATGGTTTCTATGGAGGTTTATCTTAACTGGGCTCAGCTAAGTGGTTACCTCAACAGAATCTAAATCTGTCTTTGGCACTGTTCCAGTACTCAGTGCAGGTTCAAAATCTGCCAACATGACAAGGTTTTTTTTCTATTGGAACATGCTTTGAAGATTCACTCATGGATGGTCTTTGTGGAGGTCCATCTGAACTGGTCTTAGCCATGTGGCCACCACAACAGAATCAAAACCTATCAGAACATGTCTTGAAGATTCACTCATGGACAGTTCCTTGGAAGTTTATCTGCACTGGTCTTAGCCAAGTGGTTACCAGAGTCAAAATCTGTTCCTCTTGGACTGTGCAGGTTTGAAACTTGTTGACAACAAGGTTTCTTTTTCTATTGGAACATACCTTGACAATCACTCATGGATGGTTTCCTCAGATGCTATTTTATCCAGTATATTAGCCAAGTGGTCACCACAACAGAATCCAAATCTGTTTCTCTTGGACTATGCAGGTTTGAAACCTGCCAAATGACAGTTTTTTTTCTATTGGAACACACCTTGACACTAGGGGTTGGTGTTGCCGACTTATGACCATTGTGGAGTTGCATTTCAGAAGCATGGTATCAAAATAAAAATGCCATGAAAATCTGGCTGATGAAGAAGAGGAATCTGGACTGTGTGTGAAAGGTCAGTTACAGGGTGGTCTACAGTCAATCCTGTGCGCGAGTGTTAAGTCGGCCCAAAGGACGGCAACTGAGTAAGGGAAATCCTCTAATAAATGGAGGGAGACTCTGATACTGGTGGGTAAGAGAAATGTGTGCGAAGCACAACAGATGCAACAGGCGATAGACGAACATGCAAGTGTGAAAGGTGACAAGAGCGTGCACGACGAAAGTAGCACGTGCGACTGTGAAATCAAGTGTTGAGACTATGGCCAGTACCATTTCTACACTGTTTTGGCACACCCGTAGAACCAGTTCTACATGAAGTTTTGACTGAACTATGTGACAAGAAAGCTATGTATGACTTTGTAACATTGTTTATATGGTATGACCATAAAAGTTTGAAAGTGCATGAAATGAGCGGAAAATGTATCATTTTATTTTCTGTACTTGCACTTCCAGAATTGCACCAACTGAGTTGGCCAGATTTTCATGGCATTTTGATACCATGCTTCTCAAATGCAACTCCACAATGGGGTAACCACTTGGCTGAGCCCAGTTAAGATAGACCTCCATAGAATGGCACCATCATGAGCAAATCTTCAAGGTGTGTTGCAATAGAAAAAAATGTGGTTTGGCAGGTTTCAAACCTACACAGTCCAAGAGAAACAGATTTTGAATCTGTTGTGGTAACCACTTGACTAGGACCAGTTAAGATGGACCTCCATAGAAACCATCATGAGCAAATCTTCAAGGTGTGTTGCAATATAAAAAAATGGTGCTTGGCAGGTTTCAAACCTACACAGTCCAAGAGAAACAGATTTTGAATCTGTTGTGGTAACCACTTTGCTAGGCCCAGTTAGGATTGTCTCCCATAGAAACCATCATGAGCAAATCCTCAAGGTGTGTTGCAATAGAAAAAAATGTTGTTTGGCAGGTTTCAAACGTACACAGTCCAAGAGCAACAGATTTTGAATCTGTTGTGGTAGCCACTTGGCTAGGCCCAGTTAAGATTGTCCCACATAGACACCATCATGAGCAACATTTCAAGGTGTGTTGCAATAGAAAAAATGTTGTTTGGCAGGTTTCAAACCTACACAGGCCAAGAGAAACAGATTTTGAATCTGTTGAGGTAACCACTTGGCTAGACCCAGTTAGGATTGTCCTCCATAGAAACCATCATGAGCAAACCTTCAAGGTGTGTTGCAATAAAAAAAAATAGAAAAAAATGTTGTTTGGCAGGTTTCAAACCTACACAGTCCAAGAGAAACAGATTTTGAATCTGTTGGGGTGACCACTTGGCTATTCCCAGTTAAGATTGTCCTCTATAGAAACCATCCATGAGTGAATATCTTTGCAGCACGTCTCAAGTCTTCAGGTCTTCTTTTGATTTGGCATATTCATAATGCAAGGAAGTCAACAGGATTCATATTCGTGTGAAATCCTTCAACAAGGATTGTAGCTTCACTTAAGTCGAAAGGTAAAATGGGATGTACTCCATGTAGGAGGTAAAATGGTGAACATCCAGTTGCCCGGCTTGGACTTAAAGAATTCGGACGAGTTTTTGGACCGCAAAAGAATCGAATTACGGAACAAGTAACTTGTATCTAAAGTTATCACTTCTTGACTTTTTTCACCTATACTTCATATCGTACATAGCGAACATGGAAGCCTGCATTGTGTGTTATGAATATAAGTAGAAACACTTGAGACAATGACAAGCAAAGACAATCTCATGAGGCAAAGCACAGAAAGGGAAAACAAGAATATGACAGCCATAAAAATACATAGCTGGTGTTTGATGGAGATGAGGGTCCATATTTTTGCTGATAATTGATTTTCGGTGTGAACGAATAAGAGTCGATAATGGAAAATACATGATGGGAGAAAATACGAGCTTGAGGCCGAAAAAAAAATGATAAGGCGAAAAACGAGGCTCAATAATCACTATAATTCGAAATGAGTAATGAAAATGGTATAATAATGTTTAAGTTCACCTCTAGAAAACTTGAGAAAGAACTTCTTCAGCTTTGGTTGTTCCTCCTCCTCTGTCTCATAAATGTCTGCGAGGACGTTCCATTTGTGTGAAATGGCTGGGTTGTCGAACATATCGGACCGAAAAGTGGAAGTGGCAACAATGACAAGTCTGAACCAGTTCTCACGATTTGGAGAACAAGGTCTCAGTCGAACGCAAAATGGAGAGTGTCACGAACAGTCCCGACATCGAGAAGACATGACTCGGTAAGTGCACTGATGGTGTCTTCGTCGGGAAATGGCATGAGTAGTGAGTTGAGAATTGGATGCTAACTCAGGCTCTCCGTGAGTCTCGGCAATAGCTGCATAAGAATTGAGACACTTAGCCTTGCTCTCTGAAAAGAATGGGTTAACATTGTTGTAACGTCCAGAATAAATTTTGTTAGTGAGACCGCCCTTAATGTGCAACATATTGTCACATTTGATGATCTCGGCGTGCATGGATGCTTCAGCGAGCATACAAGTAGACAGGATTGTTTCGACGAGATGGATGAGGTGTCGAGTGTGTGCACGATGGTCTGTGATTTCATGGACGCATTCTTGCCAAGTGCATCCCGAACGTGGACCTCCAGTAGGGAGTTTGGCTCCCCCAGCTATAACAGGGTGTCCCGGATATGAGCCTTCGTGGAAAATATGGATGTTCCAATCATTTGCGATGAGCTTGTCCTGGCAGAAACAGTAAGATTCAATGGCATGAACAACGTTAGGCATGTAGACTGAGTTATAGTCATTATACTGCAAATGTTCAGTCAGCTGATATGCCCTTGGCTTCGGACTTGGTTAGTCCTTCGAAGGTGATATATGACTTTCCGTCAGCATGGGAAAGACCATGATAAGGGATAGTACCATCAGTAGGCACTTCCGGAGTTTCGGACAAATGATTCATGGGCACATCGTCGTCAGTCTCAACGGCTCTCGAGCCTCTCACGTCAGACTCAGTCGAAGTAGAGCTGTTAAGCTTTGACTCAAAAAAATGCGACGGCAATAGAGATGGCATAAATTCATTGGATTTGACTAGGCTAGCATTAGAATTTGGGGGTGTGTGAGGAAACACGCTCAAGAGTGACGCACTCGAGTCAGAGTATGTTGGAGGCTCTTTGATAGATGTGGGGTGTACGAAAAAGACGTTGGACGCGTTGTATGCGTCTGCAACGTTAATGTCGTCCCACACATATTCTTCAACAGTTGGTAGCTCAGGTTCATTATCTTTAAAATGACCTGCCCATTTTATAATGGTGGTGAGCGTGTCGTGAAAACTCTCTATATGTGCAAGCTCACCCTCAGAAGTGTTATTAAGATTCAGGTCAAGAACAGGTGCACGCGAGACATTGCTCTCGTTAGCTGAGAGCACCGTCATAGCAAGCAACGTGAGTCCATGTTCCTCCACATTAGAAATGGAAGTTCCAGTGTAAGTAAGTGTCCATAGTATCAGCCAGGGTAGGAGTAGATAGAGTCCCAGCATGGGCGTTCATAATGTCAGACATGGTGGGAGTAGATAGAGTCCCAGCATAGGTGTTAATAGTCTCAGCAGGTTCCTCTGCCTTGACCTGGGCAATAGACTCTGCATTGGTATGCACAAGTCCTGAGTGATTGGAGGCAAGGAAAGAGGTGGAAAACTTACTACTATTCTCCCCTCCCTCAATGCCACAGGAATCTGGTTCATATAGGTCACTGTATGAGTCACCAGTGAGTAGAGTGCCATTAGAAAAGACCACCCTTGGAGATGGCTCAGACAGAAGTCTGGGTTTTAATTCTGTTTGTGAGTGCTTTCCTTAACTTTATCGTTCCTCTTCACTTCTTCCACATCATCCATCACAATGTCCTCACTGTCCCAGCCTATATCTTGGCTCTTGGCCCTTTCTTTCATGCTAGGCTGTGGTTTTCAGTGTTGTGGGACTGGAGTTGGTTCAGAGGTCTTTGCTTTGGGGCGGATAGGATTTCCAGTTGGTGTTCTCTTTGGTACGCTATCCTTTTTTCCTTTCTCTTTCTCATCTGTCTTTCTTAGTGTTTGGCCTTAGCCTGGTGGAAACACCTTATCATACCTCTCCTTCCTTCCTTGAGTGGAGTTCCGTGTGGTCCTCTCAACAGGGTACACACGGTACTCATCTTCTGACTCTTCACTGGACTCTTCAAGGTATGTGTTCCCTTCTGTCTCACTTTCTGTTTCTGTTTGCTCTTCGCCATCATATTCTTTGATATACGCACTTTCTCTCTCTCTTTTTGCGCTCAATGCTGATAGCATGTTTTGTTGACTTTGGTCGTCAATTTTGATGAAGTTTGCCATTGGAACTTTATCCTCTCTGTTTAGTGCTTCGACAATGGTCTCTTCTGGAATTCTCCTAACAGGTCGCCCATCAGGCCCAGCTACTTTGCCCTTCCCGGTTCTAATGAACTTGCCTTCTGTCACTAGCTTTGTTAGCTGTGGACAGTAGGTACTGCTGTGCCCTTTCTCGCCGCATCCAAAGCATTTTTGCTCTTGGAAGGGGGTGTCAGGGGTAAAGTAGAATCTAGTTCTTGGCGCATTTCTGCTTGTGTAGTTTCCTGATGTCATGTTAGTTCTACCGTCTGTAGCTCCATTGTCCCTAGTAGATGCCCTGTTTTGAGAATAGACAATATTTCCGTCTCTCTTCTTTGCTGGAGCAGCCACTAAGTCTTTAATACTGGGATCCATCCTAGTAGCTCTATAGTATAGCAATGCATAGTTTGGATCTTCGAGTGAAATTGTGCTCATCTGCTTCATGAGTCCTTGCATCTCATCCAAAGGTTCCAGGGAGTTAGTTTCCTTAGGATTAACACCTTTCAGATCTTGATAGGGCTTCTTCAGTTGCTTGTTTGCTTTAGACTTAACTTTCTTAGTCTCCTTTTTTTTTTATGCTTTCCATGGGTCTTGGAGTTCTTCCAAAAAAACTCCAGCTCGGAATCACTTGATTCGGAGTCTGAGCCTTCTTCTGAAGATTCCTCGCTTGATTTCTCTTCATCTGTGTCCAAATCAATATCAGACACCAATAAGTCTGCATCGAACCTATCGCGATGCAGAAGCTTTTCAGCAGTAATCATGATTTTGTCAACTGGGAAGGCTAGTGTCAGATCTCTGTCTGGTTCACCTGCCATAAGTCTGGACTCTATTTTGGTCCAGAGATGCTTATTGATTCCTTCCCAGAAGTAACTGGCATATTCTTCATTTGTTAACTTGCTGAAGCCAGCCTTCTATGCGGACAAATCCCCTTATGTATTTCTTCCAAGCCATAAGACTAGAGATCTTCTTATCATGCATGATTTTCACGTATGAAATCAGATCCTTCCACCTATATCTTTTCGTATCCAGATCTGCATCATAATACTTTAAAATGTCTGCTCTGAGCATGCTCCAATTAGGAGTCCTAAAGCTCACTAGTCCTTCGACAAATTCTGTAACATATAATGTGTGATCGACTCACATTTGTCTGAGTCAGAGACCACATTATGATGATCACACAATTTCTGATAATACTTCAGAAATCCCTTGACTTCTGAATAACACCCTTTAAATTTTGCCAGTGCCGCTGTAGAGACTCACACCTATACAGGCACTTCCTCTCAGTATCTCCCATTTCCTTATTATATTCCAGCTCTAGTCCACAAGACAAGTCTTGCACATTCATGCACTATCGCATTTCCACAGGTGTCGTGTATGATCTAGCTACATTGTGCGCTCACCTTAGGACCTTTGCGCCTTCATCCATCCGTCTGTTCCATGTCCTCGCTAGTCCATTGGTGCGTCCTTCCCATGGTTTCTCCTTTTGGCTAACTCGTCTTGTCACCTTTCGCATGCCTATGCACTTAGTGTGCACTACTTATCACATTACCTATATTTCTATCTTTAGCTTACTCGGTTTGGTTCAGTGCTGCAGGCACCGCTTAACACTACATATAGTTCATGTCTTTGGACTTGGTTCTGGATCGAATTCCTGCACTTTACTTCCACTGTATCTAGCTACCAACAGACTCACAATCTAAATCTCTCTAACAACTCTCTGCTCGTTCGTGCGCCCTTGCATCGCACGTCTCATCGCATCTTAGACCCACTTCCACTTCTAAGGGATTAACCATTAGTCTTACCACTCGGTTTTACGGTTGCGCGTGCTACTTGCATTGCACACACTCATACCACCTTTCACACTCATGCATAATTGCACGTGTTCATCTATCGCACGTCGTATCAGTCACGCTTCATGCGCCCTTCAAATCCCAACCAGTATTAGAGTCTCCCTCCACATATTAGAGGATTCCCTTTCTCAGTTGCTGTCCTTCGGGCCGACTTAACACTCGTGCACAGGATTGACTGAAGACCGCCCTGTAAGTGACCTTTATTGCACAGTCTAGATTCCTCTTCTTCAACTGGAGCCCACCGCGAGGGACACTCCTGAGAGTACTGGTAGGGTACTAAGATCTAATAGTCTCCGCAAAGCCAACAGAGAAGCTAACACCGCCTTCGACAAAGTGGCGCGCCAGTATAAAAAGAAAGCCCTCTTTCCCTTAGCACAATGTGGTCACCCGCGCTGGTTGGGCTCCAGTGATGTCTTGCTACTTTAGGGTCTTATATGAAAAGTGTGCAAAATGCAGTGACAACACAACTACACTTAGATAAGAGACCTCCACAGAAACCATCATGAGCAAATCTTCAAGGTGTGTTGCAATAGAAAAAAATGTGGTTTGGCAGGTTCCTCAGGCACTCTTTGCCGAAAATATCACAACCAGCCGGGCAACTGGATGTTCACCATTTTACCTCCTACATGGAGTACATCCCATTTTACCTTTCGACTTAAGTGAAGCTACAATCCTTGTTGAAGGATTTCACACGAATATGAATCCTGTTGACTTCCTTGCATTACGAATATGCCAAATCAAAAGAAGACCTGAAGACTTGAGACGTGCTGCAAAGATATTCACTCATGGATGGTTTCTATAGAGGACAATCTTAACTGAGACTAGCCAAGTGGTTACCTCAACAGATTCAAAATCTGTTTCTCTTGGCCTGTGTAGGTTTGAAACCTGCCAAACAACATTTTTTCTATTGCAACACACCTTGAAATGTTGCTCATGATGGTGTCTATGTGGGACAATCTTAACTGGGCCTAGCCAAGTGGCTACCACAACAGATTCAAAATCTGTTGCTCTTGGACTGTGTAGGTTTGAGACCTGCCAAACAACATTTTTTTCTATTGCAACACACCTTGAGGATTTGCTCATGATGGTTTCTATGGGAGACAATCCTAACTGGGCCTAGCAAAGTGGTTACCACAACAGATTCAAAATCTGTTTCTCTTGGACTGTGTAGGTTTGAAACCTGCCAAGCACCATTTTTTTATATTGCAACACACCTTGAAGATTTGCTCATGATGGTTTCTATGGAGGTCCATCTTAACTGGTCCTAGTCAAGTGGTTACCACAACAGATTCAAAATCTGTTTCTCTTGGACTGTGTAGGTTTGAAACCTGCCAAACCACATTTTTTTCTATTGCAACACACCTTGAAGATTTGCTCATGATGGTGCCATTCTATGGAGGTCTATCTTAACTGGGCTCAGCCAAGTGGTTACCCCATTGTGGAGTTGCATTTGAGAAGCATGGTATCAAAATGCCATGAAAATCTGGCCAACTCAGTTGGTGCAATTCTGGAAGTGCAAGTACAGAAAATAAAATGATACATTTTCCGCTCATTTCATGCACTTTCAAACTTTTATGGTCATACCATATAAACAATGTTACAAAGTCATACATAGCTTTCTTGTCACATAGTTCAGTCAAAACTTCATGTAGAACTGGTTCTACGGGTGTGCCAAAACAGTGTAGAAATGGTACTGGCCATAGTCTCAACACTTGATTTCACAGTCGCACGTGCTACTTTCGTCGTGCACGCTCTTGTCACCTTTCACACTTGCATGTTCGTCTATCGCCTGTTGCATCTGTTGTGCTTCGCACACATTTCTCTTACCCACCAGTATCAGAGTCTCCCTCCATTTATTAGAGGATTTCCCTTACTCAGTTGCCGTCCTTTGGGCCGACTTAACACTCGCGCACAGGATTGACTGTAGACCACCCTGTAACTGACCTTTCACACACAGTCCAGATTCCTCTTCTTCATCAGCCAGATTTTCATGGCATTTTTATTTTGATACCATGCTTCTGAAATGCAACTCCACAATGGTCATAAGTCGGCAACACCAACCCCTAGTGTCAAGGTGTGTTCCAATAGAAAAAAAACTGTCATTTGGCAGGTTTCAAACCTGCATAGTCCAAGAGAAACAGATTTGGATTCTGTTGTGGTGACCACTTGGCTAATATACTGGATAAAATAGCATCTGAGGAAACCATCCATGAGTGATTGTCAAGGTATGTTCCAATAGAAAAAGAAACCTTGTTGTCAACAGGTTTCAAACCTGCACAGTCCAAGAGGAACAGATTTTGACTCTGGTAACCACTTGGCTAAGACCAGTGCAGATAAACTTCCAAGGAACTGTCCATGAGTGAATCTTCAAGACATGTTCTGATAGGTTTTGATTCTGTTGTGGTGGCCACATGGCTAAGACCAGTTCAGATGGACCTCCACAAAGACCATCCATGAGTGAATCTTCAAAGCATGTTCCAATAGAAAAAAAACCTTGTCATGTTGGCAGATTTTGAACCTGCACTGAGTACTGGAACAGTGCCAAAGACAGATTTAGATTCTGTTGAGGTAACCACTTAGCTGAGCCCAGTTAAGATAAACCTCCATAGAAACCATCATGAGCAAATCTTCAAGGTGTGTTGCAATAGAAAAAAAATGTGGTTTGGCAGGTTTCAAACCTACACAGTCCAAGAGAAACAGATTTTGAATCTGTAGTGGTAACCACTTGGCTAGGCCCAGTTAAGATTGTCCCACATAGACACCATCATGAGCAAGTCTTCAAGGTGTGTTGCAATAGAAAAAATAGAAAAAAATGTTGTTTGGCAGGTTTCAACTCTACACAGTCCAAGAGAAACAGATTTTGAATCTGCTGTGGTAACCACTTGGCTAGGATCAGTTAAGATTGTCCCCCATAGAAACCAACATGAGCAAATCTTCAAGGTGTGTTGCAATAGAAAAAATAGAAAAAAATGTTGTTTGGCAGGTTTCAACTCTACATAGTCCAAGAGAAACAGATTTAGATTCTGTTGTGGTACCCACTTAGCTGAGCCTTGTCAAGATAGACCTCCATAGAAACCATCATGAGCAAACCTTCAAGGTGTGTTGCAATAGAAAAGATAGAAAAAAATGTTGTTTGGCAGGTTTCAACCCTACACAGTCCAAGAGAAACAGATTTTGAATCTGTTGTGGCAACCACTTGGGTAGACCCAGTTAGGATTGTCCCCCATAGAAACCATCATGAGCAAATCTTCAAGGTATGTTGCAATAAAAAAAAATAGAAAAAAATGTTGTTTGGCAGGTTTCAAACCTACACTGTCCAAGAGAAACAGATTTTGATTCTGTTGGGGTGACCACTTGGCTAGTCCCAGTTAAGATTGTCCTCTATAGAAACCATCCATGAGTGAATATCAAAGTGTGTTCCAATAGAAAAAACATTGCCATCGGCAGGTTTCAAACCTGCACCATCCAAGAGAAACAGATTTCAATTCTGTTGTCTGTTGTAGTAACTACTCTGGCTAGGATGCTCATATCAACCTTCAAAGAACTGTCCATGAGTATGTGAATCCTAGACAGATGTCAGACTATCGTAGATGTGTTAGTGTCTAGGTATCATACACCAAAATAGAAGACATACCCTCAGTCATAAACAATGAACTGAGGAATGAATGAATGAATGAATGAGATGAGACAATTAAATAATGGTTTGAATTCATGTGCAACACTCCACTGAGCTGTGTCGTATTGTTATGTGTATGTTCCGTTGAAGGTTACTCAACTCAACTCAAGGTCTTCAAAGTGGGTGGGCGACACAAGGGTTGATATGTTGGTCAAAGTGCGATGCCTAGTCTGCTGTGCTTGCAACTGACAAGCATGTTAGACCCAAGGGGAAGCAAGTAGGCAAATCCAGGAATGTGCAATGATTGTGCGACAGGCTGATGGGCGTGTGGGAAAGTCGTGCATTATGAGCTGAGCGCGAAAGGGCGGGAATGCAACAGAGATGTGTTTTAGATGAAGACTGAGAGGTGGTAAGATGATTGTTGAGCTGCTAATAGCTTGTAACTCTAGCTACAGACATGGTGGGAGAAAACCAACCTAACATAAGGTGATGAGAAATGTCCAAAATGCAGGCCTATATATGTCTCTATGTGAAGCTGAGCCGAGCCGAGTACCAGATAAGGTATGTAATGGGTATGTAAGTCAGGGTCCATGCTATAATATGGTGCAATAATAGATAAAATGCGAAAATACATACCAGTGAGACTTGCTGGACTATGGATGGATGCTCCTGGATGAAGGGCGATGAAAGCACGGGAAAGCGCGTGTGCCTACATGTTGCTAAGCGCGTGAATGTTGTGCGCACGTCATGCGATGCACGGGAAAGTGTCACCTCATGTTGCAATAGCTGTGGATAGCATGGGGAATCATGCTGCGAGTTTGTGCTGTGAGCTGTGAACATATGAGGTGCAGTATAGGGCGCTACAGGCCTGCAAAAGTGCGACTCTCTACACTGTGTATCAACAGAGTACTTGAGTACTTGAGTGCTAGTGAATGTCAAGGGTGTGATAAGAGGGAAAATGATTTATTGCATCTGCAAATTTCTAATATGTTCCAGTGCCAGTTGGCTATGACTACTTAAGATAGACCTTGAAGCTTGAAGGATCCATCCATGAGTGAATGTTCAAGGCATGATACAAGGAGAAAAAAAAATATTGAGTAGGTTTTGAACCTGTAGCAAGTTTCTGTCCTGTCACACTTATCACTTGACTAAGACTGGTCAAGATGGACATCAACAAGTCAAAGAACATCATGCATTGACAGTAGAATCACATAGGATTACCAGTCATTTGTCAATGCAAAATGAAATAAAAAGATTAATTTGTCTTTAATTTGATGGACATAAAACATCCCAGGAATAAGCAAATTCAGAGTCAGGGGCTGGTGCCAGCACCACTATGATGTAATTACATTTGACAGATAAATTCATCCTTCTGATCCTACAAAGCGACCATCAAAGGTTAGCAGTTACACTCTTGGTTTCTTATCTTCCTCAAATGCATCCTTCACCTGCAAAACGCAGTCAAAACAAAGTTACATGAACAATGCATAACACATACTTTCTGTAGGAACATCTCATCAATCAACACTTGCATATCTATGGCCACAAGTGCCTTTGATACCACCAAACAGGCATCATGGGATACTTTGGAATGTGCAGCTTTGATGAATGCTGGGGTATGGTTTCTGCCATCTGGAATGGTCGGGATGGCTTGAACAAAATGATTAGTATAGTTCATTTGGAACTGAGCGCAATTAGTGATGTGCACAGCCCAGCTTCAAGCCGTGGGCTGGCCCAAGCTGGGCCGGATTAGGCCGAGCTGAGCCAGGCCTAAGTCACGGCCTGACCACGGCCTAGGGCCTGGCTTGAGCTGTTGGAAAGCCGGAGCCGGCGGCTCAAGCCGTGGCTTTATGCTCATCGATATCAATGCATCCTAAATCACGATCTCGATCCTTTGTAGTGGGACAAAGGGTATTCATGGCTATGGTACTGGTACGTTGCTACCCTTGCTCTAACTTGAAAAAATCTAATGGTCGGAACGGTCCATACAGACAGTGACGACGAGCCACAAGTAGTAGGGCGTCCAGTGCGCAAAGTCAAACCAACCGCTGCACTCCTGGAGCACTCCGAGAAGGCAGCCCTCCCCTCTCAAAGAAGAGCCATCAACGCCTTTCATGCTGCAGAGGCGTTGAAGCGCACCACCGACGACACCCATCCTCTGGCCACTGAACCACCATGAGCACCCATCCCGTCTGCTCCTGCACTGAACGTCGACGCCACCGCACCAGAAACCACCAGAAAAAGGGCACGTGTCGAAGAAATTGATGAAGATGAGATATCCGGTGATGATGAACGTGAAGATGCACGGACAAATCCAAAGTGTAAGTCTATCTGCAAGATAATGTACCTTCCTGACCTAGCGTCGTCAGGCAAACGAGTCCGTCGCAAGAAAGCTGCTAAAGCTCAAGAAGATGTTGACGAATACGGTATTCTTGCAGATATTGATGTCCAGCCCATCATCGATGAATCTCCCACATGCGAGGATAGAACTCGCGACATCGACCAATTCTTCAGTCAACCGTTTGAGTGCACTCACGCTAACGGCAAGGTCAAAAAATATCGAAAGTGCAAAGTTTGTCCGTACATTGTCATATCATTTGTATATGTCTTTACATCACTAACACTACATATTTGCTACTACTAGGGCTCAATGTACCATTGTAAACGAGACGTCAACCCTCCGCCGTCATGCAGAAGCCAAATTCGCTGTATGTTCACATTTATTTATTTGTTGATGTACTAGATCTAAATGTCCATAGGGAAAATACCGTACATGGGCCAAGGCCAACACCTTCACATCTAAATTGCCGGGTGACATCGCAGCTGAGAAGAAAGCCACACAAGCACAGCAAATGATTGACACGCACTTGACCGAGCGCAAATTGTCGGAGCGCACCATCCCTTACACCCACCAGAATTTTAGAAAAGCTGCAATTGAGTGGCTTGTCGCCACAGATCAGGTAAGATTCATTTGTATTGATATTGTGGACTGTAAACTAACGGAATTTAGCCCATACAGGCTCTTGAACACCCTAAGTTCAAAGAAATGATAGATGTCGCCTCGCGTGCTACACAGGGTGTCAAGATTCCAGGCCGAAAGGCCACGTGCGCTGAAATCATACGTGTTTTCAAGGACCATTTGACCAAACTCAAGAAGAAATTGAACGTATGTACCATTCTTCACAGTATCTACTCGTATCTGACACAATTTTAGAGCCAATCCGTCAGCGGTGCAATCAATATCACATGTGACGCGTGGCAGGCCGATAACTCAGATGGTTATTTTGCCGTCACTGGCCACTGGATCGAAGAAAATGATCCGATGCAATGGGTACCTGGGAATGCATTACTTGGCTTCACTCGGCTCAATAACGCCCATAATGGCCAGCGCCTAGGTGGTGCATTATTCAAGGTGCTCGATCGTGTCGGTGTCGCACACAAAGTCAGTAAAATTTCCACCTCCTCAATGACTGTGCTTATATCTCGACCTAGATCGGCCACATCACATGTGACAACGCAGCAAACAATAGTACCATGCTGCAGGAATTCTCGAAGTTGTATGAGGTGAAGTACCACAAAGATTTCCTGTGGCATCAACGCAAGATAAAGTAAGTATTTTCGATTTGGTTGCTGGAACTGCTAACAAGCCTGACAGTTGTTTAGCGCATGTTATTAATCTCGGCATGCAACGACTCATCAGTACCTGTAGCAAGGCACCCCACTACGACCCTCATAACCCGCATGCTCACGAACCAGATCTAGCTCAGAGGGTCAATCGTGATGAGATTGGTCTGGTCCGCAGTATCTGTGTCAAAGAACGTTCCTCAGCGAAACGGAAAGAGCTATATAGAACTGTTCAGACGAAAGCAGGTGTCTCTTTGCCAACACAACTACTAATTGATATGAAGGTCCGCTGGTCTTCAACTTATATTATGCTTAATCGTGCCGATTGCAACAAGCAGGTATGATACACCACCACACCTTTTTGTTCTTACTCTGACTTGCCATTACAGCATGTCGATACGTTCGTGTATGAAATGGGACGCCAAGAGCAAAATCTATCGAAGCGTGCCAAAATCGACTTTCTGTAATTGACGTCTGCTGAGTGGACATGGGTTGGCCAGTTCACGGACCTTCTTTCATATGCCGACGTGGCACAGCAAGCTTTCTCATCTGATCGAGGATCAACTCTCCATCTTGCCATTCCTGCACTGGAAACACTTCACAAATCATGGTCTTCGCGAGCGGAAAGGGCCAAGTATATTCGGTTTGCCGGTGCACTCAAGGCAGCAGCAGAGAAGCTAGACGAATATTATGAGAAAACTACAGACACCGCTGCCTATGTTATTGCCATGTGTTCATCATTTTCTATTCTAATCATCCCGACTCTAACATACCAAACTAGTACTTGATCCGACATCCAAACTCGCATACTTCAAAAAGCACTGGCCATCAAATTTGCTCGATGACGTGCTTGCTTGTGCCGAGCACGTATTTGAACAACGCTACAATGAGCTCAATCAGTCACTTGCATTGTCGCAGCCTGCAACTACGAAAAGCAAGGTTGGCAGCCTCAAGAAACTTATTCGGGAAGTTCAGAGCGACTCTGAAGATGACTCCGAGTCAGAATTAGGTGCCGTGTCCATCGGGGATCCATTGAAACCATGGAGGGCTGAGTTCACCAGTTATATCGAAACCATTGAGGCCGCTCCCTCGGCAGGTATGACCACTATTCAGTGGTGGGGTGTAAGTCACTTTCACTTGCTACTCGCTCGATGCTGACTGTTGTTTCGGTTAAGATCAATGCCCTAAGGTATCCAGTGTGGGCTTCGCTGGCAAGGGATTACTTATCCATTATGGCAGCATCTGTCTCGAGCTAGCGAGCTTTCTCGCAAGGAGGCATCACGATTACCAAGCGGCGTAATCGGCTGAAAGGAGACATTGTCGAGGCTTTACAATGTGTAAAGTGTTCTCTTCATAACGAACTTATATTCTGGGAGCCTGGTCCCTCATCCCTTACAGAAGAAGTAAGTGAGGATTCCGAACATGAGACTGATGGGTGGGATACACTGATTTTAGAGGAGGAAGAGTCTGATGTTGATTCAGCAGATGACGATGAAGTACTGTAGGACTCAAGTGCTACTTATATTGAATTTTGAGTCATTTTGTTTTCGAAAGCCGTCGTTGAGCCCAAGCCGAGCCGCAGCTTTGGCCTGGCTTTGGCCCACGGCTCGGCCTGAGGTTTTGCAAAGCCTAAGCCCCCAAAAGCCAAGCCCAAGCCGGGGCTTTCAGGCCAAGCCGGGCCCGCACATCACTAAGCGCAATCCTTTCCTTCAAAGATGCCATGCACACAATGGGTAGGTTTAATCTGCTGCCGAAGGAGAGAAATGTTATTATATGCTAGGACAGCCGCATGCCAGGCCCAGCCGGGCTTTGTAGACGGCCTATGAAGGTCTAGGGCCTGGCTCGAGTTGTGACTAGGCCAGAGCCGGGCTTTCAGGCCACGGCTTTCAGGTATGTTTTCATTCAGTCAGCAATGGCCGTGAAACTGCAATAGTTTCAAATGTTGCCTTTCCAATGGCAAGGAACCACCTACCAGTACGGCACGCCCTAAACATGTTGCTGCGCCATCAGTGAAGGTAATTTGTGTGGATAATGCTGCTGATCAAGAATTAGCTTCACACAGGCGAGCTCACAATGATGCAAGTCGTGCTGCCAAGGCTCCTTCCATCATTTCTATGGCGATGTGGGTAACACAACGAGAAGATTGCAACACAAGTCAAAATGAAAATGAAAAGTGTAATGAAAACTTCTCTATGTTGGGTCTTTTTGCTGTACCTATGCTGCTACACTTGGAACAAGCACGTTCGACCCTAAAGGGGACTGCTACTGAACACAAAACCAGTTGTTAAGGCGAAGCTGTGCGAGAGACTGGCGCCTAAGGCGCGCGAGGCGCGGGAAAGTCGCGCAATGTGCGAGAAAATGCTGAGATAGACCGAGAATTAGATTCTGACTGGTAGTTCGAAGGTAAGAAGAGTCAGTAATGCCTCCTCGGCTCAACACAAAGTCAACCAAAGTGAGGTAAGTGCTATGTAATGACTACTTAGCCAATGGGAAATGATGCCATACAAGTATGTAATGATGAAAGATGATGGGAATATAGTTAATACGCACCAATGGGCTGGTTTGGACAATGGACCGAAGTTCCTAGATGATGAGCGATGCAGGGCGATTAAGCGTGGGAAAGCGCGCGATGCACGAGCGCGAGAACATGTCGCCTAGTGCGGGAAAGTTGCGCGCCTCTGGCGCCTATAGCGCGCGAAGCGTGGGAACGTCGCACTTCAATAGAGACTGACTGCAAACATGATATGAGGATAATGGTGCGAGATTTAGCAATGAACCGAGTGATGGTGAGTCGCAATATAGGGTGTTGTGAGCCTACAGAGATGTGAATCTCTACAGCGATACCTCTGAATCCCCCAAGTACCACATCTCCTACGAGTTCCCGTAGCCACAAAGTCACCATCGTTGAGATTGACGATAAAGACAATGATATCGAGCTGACGGGCAGCACACAAAAAAAGCAACTTACAAAAGGTGTGTTTATACTATTTTGTTGGATAAGTACTGACTAATACCTACATCATTACAGGCAAAAAACGAGCTTATAGCTCTGATCCTCCAGAACGTGCAAACGAGACCAAACACGATGCAAGTCCATCGACTGGTGAGTTTTCCTACCGAACGAAACAAATACATAATACTGACATTTATTTGACATATGTAGTCAACACACTGCATGCAACTAGTTCAGCAAACCATTCTGATGAAGTTGATGCTGATGGCTTCCTCAAGGATGTTCAAGTCACGAGCATCAATGAGGCCTCTGAAAACCCCGTCAAGAGCAGTGAAGTCGAGACATCACCAAGTTTTTTTTCGAGCCTTGCGCTGACAAAGGCAAGAAGCACCGGAATTGTCAACTGTGCAGGTAACTTTACATTTCTGTCTCATGCACATTGTACTGACTATGTGATAGCAAGAAAATGAAAAAAACCTGTTGCTTTTGTCAATGAGGTGACAACTATGCGACACCATATGGATGCTTCGCACAGGGTAAGTATTGCCAACCCGAGAAAACATGCCACTAACTGTACATTCACAGAGTGAATATCTTACATGGGCCAAAGCCGAGAAATTTGTCTTGATGTTACCAAGAGACACCAAGTGCCGCAAGCTAGATGCTGCTGCTGCCAGCGACTCTCAAGCACGACTCGACACCCACCTCCGTGAGCCGCAACCAAAGGAACAGATCATCCCATACTCAGATGCAATCTTCTGTGAGGCTGCCATTGAATGGCTGATTGAAACTGACCAGGTATGTTTTTTTAAATTTAATTCTGGCAATTGGACACTTATCAGTTCACTGCAGCCTATTGACGCACTCAATCACAAGTCCTTCAAATACATGATTGATGTAGCAGCATGAGCTACCAACGGTGTCAAACTACCTAGTCGACCAAAGACGCGCCGAGTCATTATCGACCTCTTCAAGTGTAATCTCACCAACCTTCACCAACGGTTACTTGTAAGTCAGTTGTTGATTTTTTTTTTGTCGTTATTTCTAATGCAAACCACAACAAGAGCGACACTGTGAAAGGATGGATCAATCTGACATGCGACGCCTGGCAAGCATCAAATGTTGATGGCTATTTTGCCCTCACTGGTCACTGGATCGAAGAAACAACAGTTGGTGTTTGGACTGTTCAAAGTGCCCTTCTTGGCTTTACTTGACTGAACAACGCTCACAATGGTGTCTGTCTTGGCCCAAATTAGTTAAACATGTTGGGATTGCACATAAGGTAAGGAAAAATCTAGCTTCATAACAGCGTGGCGCTAATGAAGTTTCAGATTGGCTATATTACGTGCGACAATGCAGCCAACGATGATACCATGATGGAACATTTCACAGTCCACATTGAGGCACACACCAAGAAGACATTCGATCATAAAAAATGGCGCCTTCGGTAAGAGCTTCTATGTCTTGTTTATTACTACCAATTCTCACATATATATTCAGGTGCTTGGCCCACATTATCAACCTCGCAACTCAGGCGCTGTTGTCCACATGCAGCAAGTCAAGACACTATGACGCCACCCAACCTAACAATGATTTGCTAGCCCCCACGACTCACTCTGCACTTGAACGAGACGAGGTTGGATTAGTCCGATCAATCTGTGTCAAGGTTTGCCATCTGTTTGTTCATTGTAGGAGCGCTCCTCAGCTCAATGAAAGGATCTTTTTCAGAGTGTCCAGCATTGAGACGAAGATGGGCACATGCCAATCAAACATCCACGACAGTTGCTTCTTGACATGAAAGTAAGGTGGTCCTCAACATACACTATGCTTCAATGTGCATTCGAGCTCAAGTAGCAAGACACCGCGCCCTGGGAACCACGCTTATTCAGACTTACATGTCTGGCGGTTCATTTTACTTACTTACTTACCTTCCACCATCATCTCAGTATCAGTTAGAGTGACAATCAGAAAACCTCTGCTTATTCTTGAAGTTGGCACCTCATCACACTCGAACTTCACATCTCCGTCTCTAAACTCGTATTCACGCGCGCTCTATAAACATCGCACACTTCATTTTCGCATGACTTCCGTCCTTCGCTGTAGAAAATCGAGCTCAAAGCATCAGCAATTTGGTTCCCTCCACATCTTTGCAGGAACATTTCTCAGTAGCAATCTCCTTGGGATGAATTTCATACCCACTACCCAGAGGTATACTTGAGCCCACACCTTTCAGTTACTTTTGACCAAGTACAACATTCCTCACCCACAGCAGATGCGATGAATCATTTCCCCTCTTCTCACACCTTTGGCCTAGCATTCAAGTACTCAAGTATTTATGGATAGTTCTTTGGAGGTTCATATGAGCATCCTGGCCAGAGTGGTTACTACAACAGACAACAGAATGGAAATCTGTTTCTCTTGCATGGTGCAGGTTCAAAACCTGCCGATGACAATGTTTTTTCTATTGGAACACACCTTGATATTCACTCATGGATGGTTTCTATAGAGGACAATCTTAACTGGGCCTAGCCAAGTGGTTACCACAACAGATTCAAAATCTGTTTCTCTTGGACTGTGTAGGTTTGAAACCTGCCAAGCACCATTTTTTTCTATTGCAACACACCTTGTAGACTTGCTCATGATGGTTTCTATGGTGGTCCATCTTAACTGGTCCTAGTCAAGTGGTTACCACAACAGATTCAAAATCTGTTTCTCTTGGACTGTGTAGGTTTGAAACCTGCCAAACCACATTTTTTTCTATTGCAACACACCTTGAAGATTTGCTCATGATGGTTTCTATGGTGGTCCATCTTAACTGGTCCTAGTCAAGTGGTTACCACAACAGATTCAAAATCTGTCTTTGGCACTGTTCTAGTACTCAGTGCAGGTTCAAAATCTGCCAACATGACAAGGTTTTTTTTCTATTGGAACATGCTTTGAAGATTCACTCATGGATGGTCTTTGTGGAGGTCCATCTGAACTGGTCTTAGCCAGGTGGTCACCACAACAGAATCAAAACCTATCAGAAAATGTCTTGAAGATTCACTCATGGACAGTTCCTTGGAAGTTTATCTGCACTGTTCTTAGCCAAGTGGTTACCATGTTGGAAATTTCCCACCTGCATTGCAATGACTAATGATTGACATAAGATTTAAATTGAACATTGCAATACACGTGACCTGATTGCAACACAGCTCAATGCTTTGCAAATGCACCTACGATATGATAAGATTGATATGAACTTTTCAATTTGTAAGCATGATTCAGATCAAACAGGGTGCAAACACAATCTAGAGTCATCGTCACACGTCAAGCTTTCAAGTCCACAGGCTTTGATTTATGCATTGCAATTGCATGTCAGCACTACCTTCTGCCACCAACGTCTCATATACTATCATCACTGTACTCTACTAGCTGTATAACACTTTGAAGTCCTGTCAGCATCGCACAGAGCACCAACACAGCATGTCTGCGAATCTACAATATATCCTGGATGAAAGACAGCAAGTTTGGGATACCTGCGGACACAGTTTCAAGCCCAAAGGCTTCAATAGTCACTGAAGAGCCTGTGAGCGACGTGCGAGAGACTCAGAAGAAGATGCAGAGCAATGGGCCTCGATCCCAGCCATGCAAGGTCTGTGGGTTGATTTACTAGTATGATTCTACTAACATAATATCAAATTCTACAGCTGTTGTGCTGGCCCTGACCATACAAGCTGCGCATGATGATGGTGAGTTTTATTTATATTTTGACTTGGACATCTTAGATTGACCCATGGTGTGCAATAGGGCAAGCCTGGATTGAGCAGGACTATGACTATGATCACGATAACCATCATAATGCTGATATTGACATGTCTTCGGGTAAGTCAGTACCGCTTGGTGACAAAGACATTGAATACACAGTATACTTTCACCCCCTTTGGGAATGGGCAGTAGATATTCTTTGACATCCTATCATTGGACCTCATTGTGTTTTTGATGCTCAGCGATTATCAAAATTCGATGGAGACTCATTCATTCGGTTCATCGATGAACCATGGACTGCAGATGCATTCTTGGAATGCCAGGTGCATATTACTGTGTTGTATTGTGATATACTGTTGATGCTATACTATCATGTAGTCTCAAATCCCTCCAGATGCGAAACAATTAGCATTCATCTTGTATGCCGACAAGGCAAAGTTGTTGTCATTCGGGCGCGAGAAGGGCTATCCTGTAATCGCTCACCTAGCGAACCATCCCGTCGCCATCAGAAATGGAAATGGGGTGGGTGGGGGACGGGTGGTTGGATGGTTCCCACTGGTAAATTTTGAGACTGTTTCTTACATGTTTATATTGAGAATTAACTCTCACTTCATAGATCAAAGACGACCCAAAGTACAGAGGTACACCGTGATTTGCTAATTTGAGAGCAGCTGTGTGGCACATGGCCTTCAAGAAGGTACTTGCATCGATTGTACCGCCTTCGACAAGTGGTCGATGGGCAAATTGCTGGGACAATATTGCAAGGTTCTTTTACACGCTTGTTTTGATACTGTCCGCGGACTATGAGAAACAGTAAGTTTTCTTGATCCATTTTGATGCCATGATGGCCATAACACTCACTGATGGAAGTAAATATGAGGTTATTTTCAAGGTAAGTGATTTAGATGAGCCGAGGTCTTTTACTAATAGAGCTACATGCCGTTGAATCAGCTGCTCACATTTGCAGCTCATGCTGTTCTGCCGAATGCTGGTGAAAGTAAACTCGCCTACCTTCTCCTTCGGTGTATTTGTGCATACCTCAAGGTAGACCGGTACACTGCGCTCGAGGTACATACCACAAAGACGATTGCTGCAGGACGAGAAGCCCTTCAAGAATTCTCAGAGCTAATGTATGTAAATTATGTTGGACTTTCTAGCGCTTTCCCTTTCAAATTAATTACTTATAAATATATCAAGAAGTCTGAAGCTGTATGACCTGATAAGAGCTGGTCCTTCCCGAAGAAGCATCTAGTTGCCCACTTGTTTGATGACATCGTGGCCAAGGGAGTGACTCGCAATTACAACACTATGCCGAATGAAAAGTGTCACAGTCCCCTCAAGGCATCATATCAACATCGGACTAATTTCAAAGATGTTGCACCACAAGTTTGTTGTCCGATTTTTTATTTCATGAGCTCTAGTTTTAATCTAATAGCCTACATGCAGACTTTATGCGCAGACCATTGGTCTCTTGTTTCTGAGTTCATCTGCGGTCGAGTGGACGAACTAGATGCATACAACACTCAGATGGCCGAAGACGAGACTGTGGTTATGAGCTTAGAAAGAGGTGAGATGTAGAGAAGATTATTTCTTATTATTTCGACTGACTGTAAAGTAAAATGTATGTACAGTATTTATACTAGGTCTTGCTAATACAATGTTGCCGGTCCGTATACTCGAATCTTCATTTTCCAGTCTTTCATCTATGCCAGCTGATCAATCCTTCATCGCCCGTTAGTCAGTGCATGTGGCTGCGCTCATCCTATGACTATCGACATCTGACTACAACACTCCCCCTCGAGCGCTATTTAGATTCATTCCTTTTCTCAACTCTCGGAAATGTGGCGCTGGCAGAGCCTTGGTGAATGCATCTGCAAGATTCTCGTTTGTCGGCTTGTATTGGAGGAAGAGGGTCTCGTTTTGGATGAGTGCGCGAATGAAATGATATCGAATATTGATATGCTTGGTACATGCGTGGAATTTGTTATTCGACGCTAACACTATTGCTCCCTGGTTGTCGCAGTATATTTTCATAGGTGTCTTCACTGGTTTGTACAGCTCGTTTATCAGAGCTTGTAGGTAAAGTACCTCGTGTGCTGCTGACATTAGTGCAATGTATTCGGCTTCAGCGGTCGATAACGCAATGATGCTCTGCATCCGGGCGCTCCATGCGGTCGGCGACCCGTGCAATAGGACAGCGTGTCCGGATATCGAATACCGATGTGGTTGTGACGCCCAGTCTGCATCTGCAAAGGCTTCCAAACTGTTATCTGCGCCTCCCAAGGTGAGTTTTAGGTCTTTTGTGCCTTTCAAGTACCTAATGACTCTCTTGGCAGCCTCCCAATGTATCCATGTTGGATTCCGCATAAACTGTGACAGTATGGATACTGCAAATGCAATATCGGGTCATGTACTCGTTGCGGCGTACATCAACAAACCGATTGCCCTTTGCTAAGGTACATGTTCGGATATTTCAGATTCAGATTGGGTGCCTGTCGGATCGTCTGATTGATCTTTTGTCAGTACAATTCCTGTTTCCATAGGTGTAGGCGATGGCATTGTGTCCTCGAGGTGAAATCTTTCGACAACCGTATTTATGTATGCTTCTTGCGATAGTGTTATGGTCCGCACCTTCCGGTCCCTTTCTATCTTCAATCCCAGTAGCCAGGTAAGCTCTCCCAGATCCGAAATCTCGAACTGTTCCCGTAATTGATCTTTGAACCTTTGGATGTGTTTTAGGTTCTTCGACGTTACAGCCATATCATCGACAGAGACCATTATGACGGCATGTTCATCTTCTACTCGTCGAAAATACACCGCTTGATCGACCTGTGAACGTGTATATCCCGCATCAAGGAAAAATTCTTCTAGCTCCTCAGACCATTCAAAACCTGCTTGCTTTAGTCCGTAGAGACTTCACAGCAGTTTCAACACTTTTCCTTCGTCTTCCGTCTTCAAGTATCCAGGCAGCACACACATGTAAATATCGTCCCTGAGTGTGGCATTCAGGTAAGCACTCTTGATATCAACTTGATGTATTTCCCAGTCGTGCTTAGCGGCCATTGCTAGGACTGTGCGAATGGTTGTCATGTTTGACGTCGGTGTGAATGTTTCTTGATAGTCAATGCCATACTCTTGGCACTGACCATTTGCAACTAGACGTGCTCGGAGCTTTATTTTCTCCCCATCAGGACCTCGTTTCGTCGCTAGAACAAAATGGCAGGGTATTATGTTTGCTCCTGGTGGTGCGTCTACGATTTCCCATGTCTTGAGTTTCTCTAATTGATTGATCTCATAATCAACAGCTTCTTGTCATTCCTTTGTGTCAGGTCCATTTAGCGCTTCTTTTAATGTGGGCTCACGTTCTGCAGCTGCAAGTGCCCAATGATTGGTAAGCGATTGTTCTTCGTCTCGTAATTCCTCTATGGTTGCTACTGATGCTCTTTCTCCATTGTTTAGAGCTTATCCTGCTGGATAGCGTGTTTGTGTTAATCTTGGTGTCTTTGGAGTAGGAAGTGATTTGGTGGATTGTGGTGGTGTTTTCAGTGTTGTTGTAGTGACTTGCCGGGCATATCGGGTGTGTTCTCAGTGATTATGTCGGACTCCCCCTCGTCCGGTATGTCACCATCTACTTCCACCATCTGTGGGATAAAACTGACATTGTGTTCGACCGATACACATCATTTTTCCGGCCAATAGATCCGATAACCTTTGGATTGGTCATCTACACCAATGAATATCGCTTCCTCCGCACATGCCTCCAATTTTCCATTCTCTGGTGAGTGGATGTAGACCTTGGTTCCGAACTCATGTGCGGCTGCTAAATTTGGTTTAGACTTGTTGACTAGTTCGTATGGTGTGCAATTGGGAATAGCTCATGAAGGTAAACAGTTTTTCAACCATGTAACATAGTTGATTGCCTCTGCCCATAGGAATTTCGGGAGATTCTGTGCAAGTAATATTGCACGTGTATGCTCGACAAGTGTCCGATTAAGTCTTTCTGCGACTCCATTCTGTTGTGGACTATCATGGACTGTGAGTTGCTTCCTTGATTTTTGAGATATTCATCAAACTCTGCACTCAGGTATTCTCCCCCTCGATCCGAACGGACTGTATGCAGTCGTGCACTGTGTTGTCGGCTTATGTAAGCCTCGTATTGCTTGAATGCAGTAAAGGCTTCACTCTTGTGCTTTAGGAACTTGATCACTGTTTCCCGACTAAAATCATCTGTAAAATTGATGTAATACGGATGTCCTCCCAAGCTCGTTGTTTGCGCGGGTCCCCACAGGTCTGTATGGACTAAATGGCCATAGGTGGGTGCACGGTTCTTTGATTCATGGGGAAAAGGTTGACGGGTGGCTTTTGCCTGTGTACAGGCATCGCAGAATTCCGGTGTTGACGTGGGATCAACATCGAGTCCATCTATGAGTCCCTTCTGACTGCGTCAAGTACGGCACTTTGAGATATGTGTCCGAGCATTCTGTGTGCCTTGTTTACAGTGAGTCTTGTTCCTGCAGCATGTGCACAATGTTGATCGGGGATGATGATATAGAGACTGTTTATCGGGGTATCTCGGCAATGATTTTTCGTGCAGGGGCCGGGGATATGATCTTGCACATGTTGTCTTTGAAGTGTGTGGCGAATCCTGCTGCTGCTATCTTGTTGGTCGAGATGAGTGTAAGTGCCATGCTGGGGGTGTACAGGACATCCTTTAGTGTCACTGATGTGTATCCTCCTCTCTTTGGCAGCTTTATATTAACATCTCCTCGTCCAATCGTGTCGATTGTTGATCCGTCCGCGGTATGTACTTGTTGCGGTTCGATCGACTTGAAACTGACGAATTTCGAATGATCTGGGCAGAAGTGCGCTGATGCGCCAGAATCTATAATGGCTCCTTGTTGTTTGGCAGGTTTGTTTGACTGCTTCTTGATGCTTATTTGATTTGACAGGGTAAATGCAAAGTTTTCTTTGCCCTTCTGTCCCGTAGCAACACTTGCGGTCTGTTTCTGTGAGTTCCCACTTCGTCCTCGTCCTTGTTGAGGTCCTTGACCTTCCTTCCCTCCTCCAGGTCTGCAACAATCCGCTTTATAATGACCTTTCCGGTCACAATTATAGCATGTTATATCCTTGTTTCTGTTCGTACGTTCACCAGTTTGATTCTTGTATGTGCTTGCTCTTGCTGACAATGCACTACTTCTGCCCTTCTTAGAGGTTCTGCGGTTTGACAACTGTCTGTGTTCGAATTCTTTAGTGACGACATTTATGAGTTCATATGGGGTAAGGATGGTCTTGGAAATGTGTGCTGCGGCATTTATGGATGATAGTATGGGTCTGTAGGATCCAGGTAAAGATCCCATAATTATCGCATAGAAATCCTGATCTGCGATAGATGCTCCCATTCCTGCCAGTGCTTCCCGAAGTCGAAGCAATTCTCCAAAGTGTATCTTCATATCTCCTCCTTCCTCGCATCGTGTCTCCTGTAATCAGCAGCGCAAGTCTACCTGCACCAGCTCGGTCTTGCCTTCGTGTATGGTACAAACTTCTTTCCACATGTTCGAGCCACTTCCTAATCTCTGCACTTGCAGCAACATCCGATCTGATATTGTGCTGAATATGTGCTGTTTGACGAGTGAGTCCTTTTGATAAAGCTCGTCTTGTTTCTTTTCTAAATCCTCTATCTCTTTCGGAGTCGGCTTTGTTCCGTCTTCCTTTACAGGGTTACCGTTCGTGTCCTTTTTGAAAGGCATTGGTTCTATTGCTTGGCCATCCATATAGTGCATTAGTTCCCGTGCTCGGATCACGGTCTGTGCTCGTTCTTTGTACGTAATCCAATTGCTGCCATCTTCAGCTAATTTGGGAATGTTATAGAGTGACAATGATGATGTGGTTTCCATTGTAGATGTGTCAGGGCTCATAACCTGTGGTTATGAGCTTAGAAAGAGGTGAGATGTAGAGAAGATTATTTCTTATTATTTCGACTGACTGTAAAGTAAAATGTATATACAGTATTTATACTAGGTCTCGCTAATACAATGTTGCCGGTCCATATACTCAAATCTTCATTTTCCGGTTTTTTGTCCATGCTGGCTGATCAATCCTTCATCGCCCGTTGGTCAGTGCATGTGGCTGTGCTCATCCTATGACTATCGACATCTGACTACAACAGAGACTGACCCTGATAATAATGTTCCATCCAACTTCCACGTCAGATTGGGATCGAAGCAACCGAAAAAGTCACTCGAGATAATCAAGGAACAACATGTCGACAATCCTTCCTTCAGACATTTCTGCATGAAGCTCAACACATTTTTAAATGCTTTGCCTGCTGTTACACAGCATGTGAATATGTTACCGTTTGACAAAGTAAGTCCAATTCGAACATCAGCACTCACACATGACTCCTCCCAAGAAGATAATAGAGTTTTGATTCCTCAAGGTCAACTACGAGTCACTGGTCGACTTCTGCCAGACCACGGACCATCTTCGTTGCAGCCCGAGCTTCCACAATCTTCCCCAATATGACTGTGTCATCGTTAATACCACAGCTGATGTTTTTTTTTTTTTTTGCGCGACTCCTATTCCTCTTCACATGTGTCATTAACAACACACCCTATCCCATTGCCCTCATACGCCCATATGATGCACCAGTCGGAAGGCATCTCCAGAAGGACAAACACCTGAAGTTTTGGCATGTTAGACAACAACCGAGGGAAACGGCTAGTGAGTTTATATTAGCAGAATCAATTATTTGAGGAGTCGCTCTCACTCCCGATCCCACTACAGTTGGTGACTTTCTTGTTATGGATACAATAGATGGTGACATCTTTCTGTGCATCAACAGATTCAAAATCTGTTTCTCTTGGACTGTGTAGAGTTGAAACCTGCCAAACAACATTTTTTTCTATTTTTTCTATTGCAACACACCTTGAAGACTTGCTCATGATGGTGTCTATGTGGGACAATCTTAACTGGGCCTAGCCAAGTGGTTACCACTACAGATTCAAAATCTGTTTCTCTTGGACTGTGTAGGTTTGAAACCTGCCAAACCACATTTTTTTTCTATTGCAACACACCTTGAAGATTTGCTCATGATGGTTTCTATGGAGGTTTATCTTAACTGGGCTCAGCTAAGTGGTTACCTCAACAGAATCTAAATCTGTCTTTGGCACTGTTCCAGTACTCAGTGCAGGTTCAAAATCTGCCAACATGACAAGGTTTTTTTTCTATTGGAACATGCTTTGAAGATTCACTCATGGATGGTCTTTGTGGAGGTCCATCTGAACTGGTCTTAGCCATGTGGCCACCACAACAGAATCAAAACCTATCAGAACATGTCTTGAAGATTCACTCATGGACAGTTCCTTGGAAGTTTATCTGCACTGGTCTTAGCCAAGTGGTTACCAGAGTCAAAATCTGTTCCTCTTGGACTGTGCAGGTTTGAAACCTGTTGACAACAAGGTTTCTTTTTCTATTGGAACATACCTTGACAATCACTCATGGATGGTTTCCTCAGATGCTATTTTATCCAGTATATTAGCCAAGTGGTCACCACAACAGAATCCAAATCTGTTTCTCTTGGACTATGCAGGTTTGAAACCTGCCAAATGACAGTTTTTTTTCTATTGGAACACACCTTGACACTAGGGGTTGGTGTTGCCGACTTATGACCATTGTGGAGTTGCATTTCAGAAGCATGGTATCAAAATAAAAATGCCATGAAAATCTGGCTGATGAAGAAGAGGAATCTGGACTGTGTGTGAAAGGTCAGTTACAGGGTGGTCTACAGTCAATCCTGTGCGCGAGTGTTAAGTCGGCCCAAAGGACGGCAACTGAGTAAGGGAAATCCTCTAATAAATGGAGGGAGACTCTGATACTGGTGGGTAAGAGAAAGGCGTGCGAAGTACAACAGATGCAACAGGCGATAGACGAACATGCAAGTGTGAAAGGTGACAAGAGCGTGCATGACAAAAGTAGCATGCGCGACTGTGAAATCAAGTGTTGAGACTATGGCCAGTACCATTTCTACACTGTTTTGGCACACCCGTAGAACCAGTTCTACATGAAGTTTTGACTGAACTATGTGACAAGAAAGCTATGTATGACTTTGTAACATTGTTTATATGGTATGACCATAAAAGTTTGAAAGTTCATGAAATGAGCGGAAAATGTATCATTTTATTTTCTGTACTTGCACTTCCAGAATTGCACCAACTGAGTTGGCCAGATTTTCATGGCATTTTGATACCATGCTTCTCAAATGCAACTCCACAATGGGGTAACCACTTGGCTGAGCCCAGTTAAGATAGACCTCCATAGAATGGCACCATCATGAGCAAATCTTCAAGGTGTGTTGCAATAGAAAAAAATGTGGTTTGGCAGGTTTCAAACCTACACAGTCCAAGAGAAACAGATTTTGAATCTGTTGTGGTAACCACTTGACTAGGACCAGTTAAGATGGACCTCCATAGAAACCATCATGAGCAAATCTTCAAGGTGTGTTGCAATATAAAAAAATGGTGCTTGGCAGGTTTCAAACCTACACAGTCCAAGAGAAACAGATTTTGAATCTGTTGTAGTAACCACTTTGCTAGGCCCAGTTAGGATTATCTCCCATAGAAACCATCATGAGCAAATCCTCAAGGTGTGTTGCAATAGAAAAAAATGTTGTTTGGCAGGTTTCAAACCTACACAGTCCAAGAGCAACAGATTTTGAATCTGTTGTGGCAACCACTTGGCTAGGCCCAGTTAAGATTGTCCCACATAGACACCATCATGAGCAAATCTTCAAGGTGTGTTGCAATAGAAAAAATGTTGTTTGGCAGGTTTCAAACCTACACAGACCAAGAGAAACAGATTTTGAATCTGTTGTGGCCTTATGTTATAAGTTAATGCAGAACTTGAGCTGCGTTGGCCAAGAAAAACCTATGTAGGATGCTCCATATCCTCCCTATTAATTTTTAGGGCGGGTTCTATTTATTTCATTGTAGAAGTGGGCGAAGCAGACGTACCGCAGAACACTACTCCTTGCTCAGCCATGAAATTGTTGGATGAAAGATCACTCTCTGCATGATTCCATCAGAAAATAAAGCACTATCATATTCGTGTGACGTACCAAATCTGATGATTCGAGATATAATTTTCTCTTTGTGGTCGTTGTTCCGAAACCACCAAGCTGCAGTTGATTGTTCTAGGGCTAGTCCTTCTGTAATACATATTCAGTTTGGTTCTGTGGTGTCCACACAAGGATGTCTTGCCTGCTAAAAACCATTCCAAGTAAACTCGCAGCTCGTTCACATCAGAAGGCCTCATTTCGTAATGATGCAGAAATAAATTAATATGCTTCCTGATTTATATGCATGCGTCAATGTCCAAGTGGTATTTATTCCATCGACCAACTATTACCAGAATTGTGCTTTGAGCTCAAGACCTATGGATTTGAGTCAGACAGCGTAGCATGCGTTGGGAGGACGTTGGAACTTACATTTATGGTTCCACTCCCGTGCGAATGCACACTCCTGAAAAAGCAGACTTGCGTCGAATGCATCAAACCAGGCGACTACGTGCTGCTCTGTGTTTGCACAGTAGTACTCATAGTAATTGCTGTCCTGCTTGGCAAGGGGTTCAATGACCAGGAACCATGTATCTTCTTGCAGTCTTTTGCGTGCCACATCAATCCAATTGTTCAGATTATGTAGTCGATCGTGTGAGTATCTCTGTATGTCGGTTCCTGTATATGTCTTCTGTGCAGTTGTATGACACTGAAAAGAGTTGGATACAATCATATATTGCTTACCATCTTCCTGGAAAAATAGTACATGACGCCCGATGGGTGCACGATCCACTCCCAATCGCCGTGATATGTTTCATCCCTATTGATCCCCAGTTTGAGTCAGTTTCGATTGAGCAACTAATCCCAGACCGGAATGCATCAACTTGCTTGGACCGAATGCTATAATCAGCGCCCAACAAGGGATTACTAGGAAGAAGGTAGGTTAGGGCATGCACTTAAGGAATCAGTAGAAAAGCTAACTGTATGACTGCCTTCGAATACCGTTGTAGCTCTGATGGCCATGAAGGTATGCTGCAACTTAGTAGATATTGATTAGCATCTGTTTGAATCATTTCTTTATTCCAGCAACACAAACACGACACGAAGCTGATAGCAAATTTGATTTCCAGATGTATTCTCCGCATCGCTGGCGGAGTTTCTAAAGTTGAAGGCATACAAAGTTCTGACTGTTTTTCTAATACTACTTCTACTCCTTGGGTGCGCAATACCTATCAGGCATGCGAGCCGCTAATGCTTGACTTTCACCAGTATGGCTCGATAATATCATCTCTTGGTCGACGGACTTTAAGCAACCCTGGAACTGGAACGATTATTTTCTCAGTGAGCGCAGATGAGCGGCCAATATGCATCTATGAGCTGAGACTGGATCCTGATGGTGGGCTTAACAAAGACCGATCTGTGAGTGCAACTGGTGTCACTGATCTGTCGCAACCAAGCTGAAATTACGTAGTATAAATATTGATGTTCCTATCGATTTGGAAGAGGAGTCAAGAAGATTGAAGAGGCTGAGGAGATTGACGAAGCCATAGATGGCAATGGCTGTTGGTTTTTTTTTCTCCAGATTTCTTATGTTGCTAACACATGTCTTGCAGTTGATCTCACCTTGGCCACTAAGAATATCCTTCTCTGTATGCATCGCGATCACATTGTCCGGATGTGCGAGACTCGTGGTCTGGATGTTGCTGGTATTAAGCCTCAACTCGCGCGCTCACACCTTCAGTAGCGAGATCAATGCACGAGCGAGTTCTCCTCACCCTCCTCCACTGGTACCATCCATCTGCCATCAACCATTCATCACCATGCTAATGGCTGGAGAAACACCAAGAGCTGCAGCCAAAGCAACACCCCTCCAACCTCTTTACTCGCAACTCTCCACAGGCACCCACGAGTCTCATTTCCTCTTAAACCACATTATCACAAAGCCCTTGTGTTCGCCAATGATTCTATGCAGGCCGGGCTGATATTGACTACATAGAGTAAGTACTGGGTCTAGACAATTTATCGATATTGTGGGTGAATTTGTCGCACAACAATGGGCAGGCGATTAGTGGGCAATTGGTGGGCGATGGACAGGCAATTGGGCAGGCAACTTATTTAATCTGTGGATAAAGATTGAAGTTTTGTCTTCGCATTTTGTCACGAGTGTAAACTTTAAATTTCCAGAGGCGTCTAAATGGCGCACACAACTTAAAATATTAGCAATCATATGGTCATATCCCAAACTACTAGTTTTGTCCGCCATGTTATGTGAGAGTTAAACTTCAAATTTAAGCATGCACATAAAATATGATTATATTTCTAATTGTCGTTGACATATAGTCGGTGGGAATATGGTTGCAGATGCTTGATATTTTGGATTCCGCACAAAACACTGCCAAAATTTAAAGTTATGTGTCCCTCTTTATGTTGGTTTAAATTTCAAATATTTTCTTTGCATTTAGTACCACATAAAAACCTCTCCTAAACATTGATAACCCCGATGTGATTCCCATATCATGCAGGACACCAGGAGGTTTTCCCTGATGCATAAGCACGCATTACAATCTAAAAGGTAAGGTGTGATGGGTGGGAAAGTCTCTTGCCAGCTCGCATGGCTTTCGCGTATTTCAGTTAGCTCACTTAATCTCTTTTTGGAAATCTCGCGTGGTTTTGTCATGTGTATTTGAGCACCAAATCGCCCAAACCCTTGCCCATTACTGTCTTTTGCAGCGAGTAATTATTTATGTTGGTAACAGTATGCACAGTAAATAATGGAAAAAAAATTCAAATCAAACACAGCATTTTGGCTTTTGTGTGTTTGAACAGGGGGGCAACAGATATGGAAAGACATGAGGTTGTGAAATAAAAAAATTGCAAAAGGATAGAAGACAATGGGAAAATTTGGGAGACTCAAAAATTGGGGAATGTGACAACATGGTAACAACATTGTAATGACAAAAAAATTTTAAAAAATGACACAACACAGAGAATGTGAGAATGACAGGAAAATGGGAGAACACAACAGGAGAACAGAGGAATGACAGGGGAACAGGAGAACAACAAGAGAATAAGAGAATGACAAAAGAACACTTGCATGTTTGAACAGGGGGACAACAGATATAGAAAGACAGAAGGATGTGAACTAAAAAAATTGCAAAAGGAGAAAAGACAATGGGAAAATTTGGGAGACTGAAAAACTGGGAAGCAGGAAAATAGTAAAATAAATCTCACCCACTGGCAGAGAGAGTGTTTGCTATTTTTCCTGAGCATGAACAAGGTTTGAATGCAACCAATGTAAGTAGTATATAGAGAAGTCCTTAGAGGACTGACTGGTGTTATGCATTGTGTACTTTTATGTGGTGTAGTAGATTGTACTTTTAGTTTTGTGAAAATGCTGCTCAAAAAATGTAATTGATTTGAAAATCCACCATGATTGGTTAATAAGGCAAGGTGCCACAGGCACCTCCCAAAGGAGTGCTTCGCACTCCTTCAAGGAAATACCACATCAGTAAACTACTGGGTTCTGTACAGTTCTGTACAGAACTGTAGAGCATGAGAGGCGGACAGCTTGGTCCCTTCTGGACAGCTTACTACAGTAACACCTTTCCCTGTCAATCCTTGTACAGACATTCACAGACACCCCAGGAACCTCTTTTCTGTACACAATTCACCTCAAATCTCATTGTATACTACTGTCCAGTAGCATTCTTGTTCGCACATTTAAAAATATGCAAATCTAAAAATATGCAGAATCACAAAAATATATTCATTTTGCAGATAAACGGAAACACGTAGTAGTAAGCAGTAGTAGTAGTAAGCGATGACAGGAACACATGAATGCAAAACACCCCAAAACCTAATCCAGAATGACTCGTAAATGATTATGCTTCGTCGTGTCCCTCCCATCGAGCTTGCAAGACTCCGCCCTGCATGAGTTCAAACTAGTGACTTTGACGCATTCATCGTCGAGGTCAAGGTAATGTATCCAGGTTGCGAAGGCGACCGATGCTACGCGCTCACAGACTTGCAAGCTGTTGCGCGCAAGTACGCTAGTATGCCCATGCCAACTGTCGACAAGATGAGCGCATATTATCGCGCATTTCGCAAAGTCATGCAGCCGCTATTGGCTAGTCATCGCATTGGTACAGCTGAGCGCGATCACCTCTTCTTAGAAGGGCTACCCAGCGATATTCAGATGCAAACGCGCATGCGTCTGATGATTAAGTTCCCTGACCATCACCCACAGGATCCTTACCCATTCACGAATGTCTTCGCCGCAGCATGTTTCTTATTGCCGGTGACAGTGCCAGAAGTGGCACCAGGAGCCATCGCGCCTCTTGCTAGCTTAATTGCAGCACCGACGCCCGTGCCTGCGCAACAGCCAGCGCAGGGATCTGTCACCAAGCACGAATATACGGTCAAGCACGCCAACCAGCAGACATCAGACAACTGCATGTTCTGCGGCAGTCTCGAGCATTTCCTTGGGTGCTGCCAAGAACGAACCAAGTACCTGGAAGCAGGGAAGTGTAAGTTGGATGAGGACCGCAGGCTCATTCCGCCTAACGGCAACAGAATCAGCGGGCGCGAGAATATGCTCAAAGAGCACATTGATCGCTACCTCGCTAGTGTCGAGAAGGATGCGTCGCCTAGTACCAGCACTCACGTCGGTTTGTTTTATTGCACGTCGCCGGAAGTCGATTGCGTGTTAGAGGTAGACTCATCCGCATTCATACACATGATCATCGACTCTGAGTCTGAAAATGACGAAGACAAGCTCGAAGTACAACGCGCCATGCAGGCGCTCGTGTTTGCACAAGCCAAGCGCGATCAGAAGAAAGGTAAAAGTGTTCACTTCGATGGCGTAGAAATACCCAGCGAGCCCCACGTGCAACCAGGACCTGCGTCACAACAAGCCACTGTAGAGGAGGAGTTAGTCTCTCCTGCGATACAAGCTTCGTCTAACAAGGGCAAAGGACTGGCAGTTGCAAAAATCATTCCGCCTGTCACGACCAAGGTTGCTGACCCATTACCAAAGGTGCCCACTGCGGGCGGATCTTCATCATCTTCATCCGCGCAAAAGACCACTAATGTTCCTCCCCCACCAGCACCAACACCAGCACCAGCAGCGCCCGCGACAACGGGCTCTTATCGATTATCATTTGCCTTGGAAGACAAGGGAGCAGACAAGCGCGTCGCAGAGCGCATCCTCGACTCCAACCTCAGCATTCCTGTAAGGGAACTACTCGCCGTTTCGCCAGAAGTCAGGAAGCAGTTCCGCGACATGACCACCAACAAGCGCATCACAGTTGGCACAGTCTCGGTCAACGAGCTATCAGGCCACTTCGCAACTGATAGATGGATAAGTCAGTACAATGACTCGTGCACAAGGAGCGACGACGGTCGCATCGTCGCTGACCATTTTGCGCCCCTGCGCTGCATACGCGCCACCACTATTGGAGGGCGCAAGCTCACCTGCGTGCTCGACCAAGGCGCAGAAGTCGTAGTAATGCCAAAGGAAGTATGGAAATCGCTCGGCGTTGGTCTGCGCTCAGATCATCGCCTCAATATGGAATCAGTCAACATGTCGCGAGATGCGACGCTCGGCGTAATCAAGAATATCCCGCTCGACTTTGGAGGCGGACCTATGTTCTTCCAAATCCAAGTCACAGAGCGTGCAAACTTCGAGGTTTTGCTCGTGCGTCCATTTTTCATTTTAACTTCATGTTGCACCTTTGATCTCCCTAACGGGGAGAAAGATATTTTGTTAACGGACCCAAACATGCGCAAGGAGATGCGCATCCCGACCCTCCCTTAGGTCAAGAATTGCCAAACTGCGACGCATGGTTCTCCACGCACGCAAATGTGGCCAAGGTAGAGGGTCAGGGTTTTTAAGTATCGATGATCTGCAGATTCCGCGAGGAGACACTAATACGTGTTCATGCACCCCGCTTAACCATTCATATTCGTTTATTCGCTCATCTCATTATCGCATCGTGTCCGACGCGCATCGCTTATCGCGCGCACTGAAGACTATTATCGTCAGCTCTTAAGGAGCGATACCGCATCAGTTTCTGCGCTCTCGTATTCATCATCAGTTTCGTTTTCTTCTCGACCATCTCAATTGCATTCCGCGCATTATGCGCATCTAACCACAACTCATTCCATTCTAGATAAAGCGACTATCGCCGCTTTTAATTCCTCATATCATTACGACACCTCTAGACACGTGCTGGTTTACAAGCCAGTCACGAAGAAAGTGCACACCATACCTACCACTACGCCCCCAGAATATAGGGTGATGCGCGAACGTGCGCCAGACCCCTGAGTTGGTTTACCAGAGATACCAGCCCATCCCCCAGACTTTGTACCAGGCGCGCATTTCACCCAAGTGCGCGCAGACAAGATCGACCTCGACCCCACGAACTGGCTTTGGCCAGAAGAGTTGAAGCTCATACGCTGGCTCATTTGCACACACGAACTCACGTTCGCGTGGGATGCATCAGAACGCGATTGCCTCGACAAAAGATACTTCCCGGCGTACAAGATTCCTATGGTACCGCACGCACCATGGTCTCAGCACAATATTCCAATACTGCCATCTACGATTGGCGAAGTCACGCGCATCATCAAGGAAAAGATCTCATCAGGCATTTACGAGCCTTCAATGGCTGCATATTGCTCGCGCTGGTTTTGCGTCGTTAAGAAGGACGGAAAATTGCTACGCCTAGTTCACGACTTGCAGCCGCTTAACGCGGTGACCATGTGCGACACGTCAGTTCCACTGTTTGTCAAGCATCTCGCAGAGTCCTTCGCAGGCTATGCAGAGTATGGCATGATGGATTTTCATTCGGGCTATGATCAGCGCGTGCTCCATATCGAGTCGCGCGACCTTACAACATTTGGAACACCTTTGGGGCCCCATCGTTTGACCATGCTGCCGCAAGGCCATTCTAATGCTGTTCAAGTTTTCCAGGGCGATATCGCATTTATCCTTCAAGACGAGATCCCTAACCACACGTCGCCCTTCATCGACGATATACCAGTGAAGTCAGTCGAAATGCGCTATGAGAACGAGGATGGCTCCTACGAGACCATTCCCGCGAATCATGGCATACGGTGCTTCATTTAAGAGCATTGCATCATCGTCAATCATATCTTGCAGCGCCTGCACAATGTTGGCATAATGGTCAGCGCGACCAAGTTCATCTTAGCTGCGCCTAGTGCGGTTATAGTAGGTCACAAGTGTACCTTCGAGGGTCGCGTGCCTGAGGACACCAAGGTCCAAAAGATACACGATTGGCCAGAACCTACCAACCAGTCGCAAGTCCGCAGTTTCTTAGGAACCTGCGGCATTCTTTGCATTTTCATTCGTGATTTTGCGTGCAAAGCGCGCCCGCTAACCAATATCACCAGGAAAGATGTACCATTCATCTTCGGGCTCGACGAGCGCGAAGCAGTTCAGACCCTCAAGGACTCAATATTAGAGTCCCCCGCAATATGGCGTCTCGATTATGAGAGTGATCGCAAAGTCATTCTCGCGGTCAATACATCCAATAGCGCGATAGGCTTCATTTTATTGCAAGTAGGTGCAGATGGGAAGCAATATCCGAATCGCTTCGGCTCTATCATTCTCAGCAACGTCGAAAACCAGTATTCTCAAGTGAAGCTAGAACTCTATGGACTCTTTCACGCGCTGCGCGCAGTGCGCATATTCATCTTCGGCGTCAAGCGCCTCACCATCGAAGTAGACGCAAAATACATCAAAGGTATGATTAACAATCCTGATTTGCAACCCACCGTGACCATCAATCAATGGATCGCGGGCATTCTTTTATTTTCATTCGAACTCATGCACGTCTCCATGATGAAGCATACAGGCATTGATGGACTCTCAAGGAGACCGCCTGCAGATGAGGATCCTCTCGAAGAGGACGATCACGAAGATTGGATTGACCGCGCATACTCATTCGGAGTCGCGCTGTTAAATGATTGCACCTACTGCGTAACTGGCATCTCATCAGAAATAGTTCACCACGCGCACACGCAGTGTTTCACATCGCAGATCACGTGCGCGCCAGCATATCATGTCTTCTTAGACGTCATCAAAGAGGCTGAAATAGAGCCTACAATCCCGCATTCTGAGACCGTGCTAGCACTCGACTCGCTTATCAGGACACAGCAATTCCTCATCTCGCGCGAAAGACCAGCTGACCTTTCAGATCACAAATTCGCAGTGTTCGTCAACAACACCGCATGCTTCTTCGTCCTAGAGGGCAACCTTTGGCGGCGAGAGTCTCATGGCAAGCACCAATTGGTCGCGCAGCCGCACAAGCGATATCACATCCTTAAGGAAGCGCACGACGACCTCGGTCATAAAGGTGTCTATACGATGTGCGTGCAACTGCTGTTGCGCTTCTGGTGGCTGCACATCGTCGATGACATCGAGTGGTACTCGAAGACATGCCATGAGTGTCAGATTCGCCAAATGCGAACGCTCCATATCCCACCAACCATACCAATACCAGGAGGTTTGTTTCGCAAAGTGCACATAGACATGATGAAGATGCCCAAAGCGGGCGGATTCGAGTATCTCATGCAGGCGCGCTGTGCGCTAACATCACACCCTGAATGGTGCATGTTGCACAAAGAGAATACCAAGATGCTAACCGCTTTCATTTTCGAAGAACTCCTTTGCAGATGGGGCCCAATCACAGAGATCGTCACCGATAATGGCCCAGCGTGCATACTCACTGTCAATGAGCTCGCGTGCAAATACAGCGTGCACCCTATTTGCATTTCGCCTTATAACTCCCAGGCTAACAGTATAGTCGAGTGACGACACCGTGATGTCCGGGAGGCCATTATCAAAAGTTGCGACGGAGATGACACGCGATGGTACCAAGTCGTCCATTGCGTATTCTGGGCAGAGCGCATTACCATTCATCGCGCGACGGGTTTATCACCCTATTTCATGGTTCATGGCGTCAAACCCATCTTTCCCTTTGATCTCGCTGGAGCGACGTTCCTCGTGTTTCACATCATCCCCTACTACCCACGCAGCGACGAGTGCATGTCGGTAACGCAGATGACTGGTGTGGATGAAGAGAGTATAGACCAATTAGAGGCTAACGAAACCATAGAACCAGATGAAGACGAGCCAGAGCGCGCGCCTGAAGATTAGTGCGCAACACATATTGCGCACCCTCCAGAAAACATCCTTTCCAGAAAAACACGACAAAATATAAAAACAATCACAAAAACATCGCATCACACAGTACATACTCTCAGTTTTACCCTGAGTTTAGACCGGCCACATCAGTTTCTCAAATCCTCTCTCTCATATGTCTCATATAACGCGCATTCACTGAACATACCAAACACAGACTCTACGACTCGCGCACACATCACGCATAATAACGCACCCTGTACATACAGATAAGTTTCCATTTTGATTCGCACGTGCATAATCAACCACCTAGACTTTCTATTTCGAACGCGCGCACCCCTTTACCATAGACTTTACATGCTCACACTAATCACGCGACGGAACTCATAACGAAGATAGACGAAGATAGAAGCACGATGAAGACAAGTCGAGCGCGAAGCTTGTGCAATTGCGACTATATTTCCTTAACTATTATCTTTTCTCTCTTATGCACGCCTTACTTACTTATGTCCATTTTATTACTCATAGGCCCAATGGACTATGCGGACAAAGGACATGGATTTGGACAGGTGCTCCAGGATTCATAAGGACGCGCATTGGCATGATGGTTTATTGCTACATACAAGCATACAGGCATATAGGCATAGGGGCGCAATCCAGCGCGCAAGCAAAAAGAGAAAAAGAAAAGTACAGTAAAGCTATCTAAGCGGCATGCTCATTCTCCTCCTGGAGGAACTTGCCAATGTCTTTCTCCACCAGAGACCAGTTGTCGGCCATGGAGTAGAGCTTGTTGCTCATCTGAAGGAACTCGGTTTCCTGCGCGCGCGAGTGTTGGCGAACATTGAGAAGGCACTTGACATAGCGCGCGTTGGCGGCACGCAACTCTTCGTTCTCGGCACGAGCACGTGCGAGCTGCTCTTCGAGGCGTTGGACCCTCCCATCATCGACGCGAGCAGGCAACGCCTTGACGGGGCGCGCAACCCTAGGAGCAGGCACCTTGACAAGCTCCACCTCAGATTCACCAGACGCGTCTGCATCCTCTGCAGTAAAGTCCCCAGCGGGAGGACGCGCAGGACCAGCGCGCGCAACTTTGCGAGGGCGGGGAACAGCGCCAGGGGCCTTCCTTTTTGCTGCTGCTGTGCGCGCATTAGGAAGGTAAGAAAAAAATGAAAAGAAAAGAGGACTCACATAAGGAGCAAGTCTTGTGCGCGATGGTGCAGGGCTGGCACCACGCATTCTTACCAGGAATGCAGTTAATCTTGCGCTCCTGGCACCGCTCGCACTTGGGGATGCTCCACCCCTAGTTGTAGTATTAGACCTAGTAAAGTGGCAACTACCAGCTTTCTAATTGTCACAATTCATGGCAATTACCAGTCCACTCATTTGACCATTGCAATGGCACTTGCCAGTCCCTATTTTGGGGGGATGTTGTGGCTTTCACAGCCGCATTTTTGGGATTTTTGAAACTCAGCTATCACAAATGTTTTATTCTGCTATTTTGGTCACCTCCTGATGTCAGGCCTCCCCACATTATTCCCACACTCCGCATTTTCGCATTTTTGGCCACCTACTGTGGGAATTCACAAAAGCACATTCTATTTTGGTCACCTCCTGATGTCAGGCCTCCCCACATTTTTCCCACACTCCACATTTTCGCATTTTTGGTCACCTACTGTGGGAATTAACCCACAACACCCAAAACATCACCCAAAATGGTATACCCCACAATTTCAATTATTCCCACACCCTCCCCACATCATTGCAGCTTCACCACCACACCACAATAGGTCCCTGTTCACACATAAGTAGTAGTTTAGTATATATATGTATAAAATAATGTAATAGACCGCATTTTTTGTTGATGTGTGTGCCTGCTCCTCCTCCAGGGCAAATTCAACATAGGATAGGGTACAGAACACTTTCGCATTTTTGCCCCTTTGGTGGGGAAGTGTTCTATGATACTCAGAACATGTTTATGAGCATATATGAATAGATTCCCATCTTTATTTGACCCCCTGAAGTGTTCTGCATAGATAAATATAGCATATATACATGAAAACACAAAATAAGTTCGCATTTTTTGCTTTCCAGGTGAATAGACTTGTAAAAATTATTCCCAGCATCTATTCAACAATAGGAACAATGTATCAGGAGCCCAGGATCATAGGACAATCCCCTGTTGCATGGTGTGCCCCCCCTCTGCTGGTGGTTTACCCCCTGTGAAATTTTTTCCTGGAGGTTTGCGACGCTGGCCCAATGCCTCGTATCGGCGAAGAGCTTGTCCTCCTTGTTGGTAAGGTCGAGCTCCATCGAGAGGATGCATGCCTGCTCGCCGCAGGCAATCATAGCGGCCTAGGGAAAAGCACAAGACGCGTCAGTAAACGCGAAACACGCGCAAAAATGCGAGGCCACTCACCGTCACGCGACCCCACTTGCGAAGCCAGTTCTCAATCTCCTCTAGGAGCTCCTGCTTCAGGTCAGGGCGCGATTTCGCACAGCCATCGAAAAGGACGAGTACATCCACCCACACGCTTTTGAGGCGCTGCTCCTCGGTCTCTGGCGCAGGAGCCTCGATGACTTCAGGAGTTGGCGCGCAAGCCTCTGGTTCGGGCGAAGGCGCAGGAGTAGGAACAGGAGTAGGCACAGAGGTTGCCATCTCAATAGTGAAGGAGGGCATGGTTAAAATGATGTTGCGATAATGCAAGAAGTAGAGAAGCAGGACGCCGCGAAACGGGCGTCTTATATATTCAATTGCAGACCGGCCACATTAGGTCAGCACAATGGCGCCAATTCTTACTGTCTCAAAACCACAAGGCTGGCTATCGCCTATCGTTCCTCACCCGGAGCGGAGCGTCCGCAGTCACGTGACCCTCAAAATTGAAATTTTGCTGAGTCCATTCACGCTGTGTCGCTGACTGGGGACAGTCAGTATTTGAGTTCCCCGCAGTTGTAGAGACTCGCGCCTATACAGGCACTTCCTCTCAGTATCTCCCATTTCCTTGTTACATTCCAGCTCTAGTCCACAGGACAAGTCTTGCGCATTCGCATTTCGACAGGTGTCGCGTACGCTCTAGCTACGTTGCGCGCACAGCGCACTCACCTTTAGGACCTTCGCACGCTCGTCCATCCATCCATTCCATGTCCTCGCTGGTCCATTGGTGCGTCCTTCCCATGGTTTCTCCTTTTGGCTAACTTGTCTCGTCATCTTTCGCATGCCTGCGTGCTACCTACCATATTACCTACAATTCTATCTTTAGCCTACTCGGTTCGGTTCAGCACTGCAAGCGCCGCTTACCACTACATATAGTTCACGTCCTTGGACTTGGTTCTGGATTGAACTCCCGCTGTAACTAGCTACCCTCAGACTGACAATCTAAATCCTTCTAACAACTCTCTGCTCGTTCATGTGCCTTTGCATCGCGCGTCTCTTCGCATCTTAAGACACTCTCCCACTTCTAAGGAAACACTCCTTAGTCTTACCCTTCGATTTCTCAGTCGCGCATGCTCGCACTACCTTTTGCACTCGCACATAATCACGTGCATTCATACATCGCGCGTTGTACAAGCCACGCATCGCGCATCCCTTAGTCCTCTACCAGTATCAGAGGTTTCCCTCCACATATTAGAGGTTTCCCTTTCTCAGTTGCTGTCCTTTGGGCTGACTTTATACTCATGCACAGGATTGACTGCAGACCGCCCTGTAACTGACCTTTATCGCACAGTCTAGATTCCTCTTCTTCACCGTGAATGAGTATGAACTAGAGCGCCCGCGAGAATTTGAATGAGTATGGGAATGGGAATGAGATCGGGAGTGCAAAGAATGTGCAGTGTTGACAGCGGGAGCAATGCTCTGAGCTCCAAGGAGCGTGCATGCAGCCAGATAATCCAATGCATTATCCCACTTAACGCATTGCATAAGGAGCACGAGTTGGGTGGTGTGAAGGGTGGTATCATAAGTGACTTGGGGGGCATCCGAGTAACCGCAACCATATAAATCTACAACATCAGTGGGATCAGACCGTAACATACATTGAAATACGAGAACGACGCACCATACAGAAGTACATGGTATCCTCGGGAGGCAAGTACAGGCGCTACATCTTTCCAGACAATGGCTGGGATGGAAAGTCCATGTATCAAAACAATCTAGCAGTCTTGATAAGTCTATGATGCTTGTGCACACGAACACATGCACATGCTGCCCGTCCTCTGGTCCTATGAGCCAATACCACACCTGGGTTGTATATCATGTCAGCACTAGAACACAAGTATGAATAAGCAAGTACGTACCCGCCCTAGAGGTAGGTTAGCATATGCACCTCTGATATACAAGTCCTCTGGGTATACATTCCACGACAGCGATGAGCTCAGAAGGTGCGCTAGGGATGTATGGATGATGGGTACAGTAGGTGGTCGCGGGAAGCTGGCCAAGAGATAAACAGAGTAGTGTGAGTCAAAGTGATTGCCCTTGTCGGGACTAGAATTGGGAGGTTTCGCAAAATTAATGTTGTCCTGGATTGTACTGTGTTGGGTGGAACTGGGAAGCCATGCTCCCAGCACGTTAGTCCGACTAATAGGAGATACAGGTGTACTGATTGATTGTCCTTTTAGTTTTTTACTAGACCCAAACACGAAGAACCGACTCATTTTTTTCTGAGGGGTCGATATTCCAATGTGTTGCGCAGGCATGGGTGATTTGCCTACGCCAGCATCCATGCTAGCATGAGTAAGGATTTGCAAGTGCGGAATTACACAGGTTTGTGGATCGAAGCTGGGCGGAGATGTAGGATGGTGGCAGAGGCAGGAAGGTGGTAGGAGAAGGCAGCAGGCCATTGAACAGCTTCAAAATCACACTGGTTTGTGGATCGAAGCTGGGCAGGAGATGTAGGATGGCAGCAGAGGCAGGAAGGTTGTAGGAGAAGGCAGCAATGTTAGTCAACAGTCCAGGGGGGTAGAGGTTTGTGGATCGAAGCTGGGCAGGGAATGTAGGATGGCAACAGAGGCAGGAAGGTGGTAGGAGAAGACGACAGTAGTCAACGGTCCAGGGGGGGCAGCCTGATAGAAATGAGCTCTGAGAGGACCAAGACCACCTAAATACATGGTCAGTGGCATCTGAGTTCGTGTCTTTGGGTCTTCATAGAAGAAGTGCGACACGGTCATTTCAAGTATATTGTTCGTCGGTCAGTAAACTGGCGCCGAGAAAGGGCGATCCTCAAGGTCAACATATATCAAGGATCTTACTCAGTGGTGGACTGAAGAATATCTGGATTGCCTAGACGAGGGGACTGTCAGATAACAACTGAAATTTAATATGCAAACACAATGCAAGAAGAATCATAAGGTGCGTGATGGTAAACAAAACATGAGAAACAAAAGTAAAAGATCAAGGACATGTCAGGTATCATAGATGACAACCTTGTCGTTGATGTCATCGCACTCATGCTCTGTGATGGCTTTGAGAACATCATCATATGCGCTGCTGTCATCTGTAAGTCCACTTCAAACAGGTCCCAAAAGCTCGTTGGAGCTATTGTCAGATACCACCGCAGTTTCCATGGCCCATTGTGATGCCGCCCAACCTTTGGTGAAGTTAAGTCGCTCCTTTTTTAAGGAGAACTTCACCATCTATAGCGCCTCCATGAGGATCAGGCTGATACAGTTATGCCTCGTTGTGTATGTTTCGCTGCTCAACGAGAACACTCGCTCACAGGGAACAGCAGATGCCTGGATTGGGAGGTAGTCCATAGCAACAGCGTAAACCATTGGGAACATCCCCTCAGACATCTGGTCAAAATCTCGTGGTCAACAACAAAATATGTCACTTGATGGAGACGACTCTCACCTGCCAGAAGGAGAGTATATTTGTTCCCTTGGGGCTGATATTAGCTGTGGTATAAGCCACAAACTCCTGATCAATTGTCTGGATGATATCGTCGCAAACCGGCGGTGCATCCCCCTCATGAAGTCTGTAGATACGGGAGCCTAGCGTGCATGATTGTAGTCTTGAGGGTCATTGGGTTGGAGCTGGTATATTGGAGGTCTGCTGTGCTCTCTTGACATGCATCTAAAGGACATGTGAGCGCATGCTGTTGCTAGCTAGATAGACGTACTAGTTTGAGAATGAATTCCTTTGCTGACTGTACCCGGTCCTCATCCCAATGACCTGTAGCCCATGACATTTGGCATGTTGGATCAACAACTATAAACCGATCATAAGACATCAAATTTTATAAAAATGTGAGGGACTCACACATCACAACGGCATATGCATTTGTGCAGGACATGCTGTTGTCATACTTCTCCGCCCAAGTCAAACCAATGTTGATGAGCGGTGCACAGTGCGGAGCGCTATTGGCCACCTGCTTCCAATCCTGAAGTAACCTTTAAAATGCTGAGACCGCACGACCCAACATGGGACTCCAAACGGCTAATGAACCAGACCAAATTATATATAAGTAGCCTGGCTCACTAGGATAGCCAAAATACTTGCAAACCGATGAATGCCAAGCCGGAGCAGGTCATAGCCGAGCTGCGGTTGTACTATGTTAGTAAGGTAGGTTTCAATCTCAATCACATTCATAGCAGCTTCTCTCACAGCGAGTGCAGGAGTGTCTCAAGAAAGCCTAGAGGCGCCAACTAATAAGCTATCCGGACATCATTGGTATTCAAGTTGGATTGAAGGATCACGATGAGGTCATCCCAGCGGAGATGTGCATTATCGCTCTGGATCAATGTTATCTTCCTCCCGAATTATTGCCATCCATGGTCGAATTCTCTTCCAGGATTGCCTGGCACTCATCAGCACTGGAATTAACAACTCGATCACAGCCAACCAATGCTCTGTAAGTAACACATTCATCTTTGCATGCACTTAATTCACTGCCGTGCAGGCGCTAGATTGTTGAAATTCACTGTTCTTGCAAGACACTGGGATCACCATAACTCCCAACCCAATCTCAGTCACCAGGTGTGTCCTCCTGATGCCAGGATGCATAGGGTAAATGATCTAACTCTCAGGCTCAACCTACAACAGCCACGAAATGGTTCATGGAATGTCATCGACCAGACCTTCCATCAGCCAACGAGTTTACCGTCCTGGAGGATTCTTAATTACACAAGGGTCACTCATGCCATCAACTGCACTCATGCCAGCAAATCTGGTTTTGGTGGACAAGAGTAATAATGCAGCATCCTCTGGATCATTTAGCCATAAGTATGAGTCCTTTCTCACAATCTGAGTCTCACGCCACTCATCTAATATCACTCAGCATGCATCAATTTACGTGCGTTTAATATTTGGTGTTAGTCAATATTAATACTCACTAGAAAGCACTTGGACTGGCTCATCAAGGTTCCGAATACTGTGTCCTCCATGCCTAAATAATACCAAGCACCATAGCACGCACTTACCCGAATCACATATAAATTATAGCTCACATTGTCCTGTTGGTACAAGCACCACTCTGACTTTGACTGCCACTTATTTCATTGATTCCTCTTAAACTTGCTACCATGTCTCAAGAAACTCCATGTTGTTATGGCGATGAATCTTCAGAATCTTCGTCTGACAAGAGGACCATATCCACGCACAGTGTTGTTCAAGGGTCGATTTCTAATCCCATTCAATGTCGGGCTGCAGCTGAACCAAGACTGCATCTAGAGGTAAGTTTGAGAGTAAATGATACTACCAGCACTAACAACTGAGGCATCATCAATGTCTGTAGGGGGTCAAGGGTGTGCAGCTCGAAAGCCAGGCCCTGAAGGAAAGACTCTGCACCGTGGAAGAACAGAACAAGGTACTTTCTGCCAATAAGGGACGTCGCAAGCAGGACCACACAGTTTCCGAAGATATTCTAGCCTTTGGAGCAGAACTAAAGATCTGCATGAAACAATATGGCCTCACGATCAACATGTTCCCTCCACCAGCAGCCCTGCTCAAAGTGACACTTCCTAACCCTGTGCCGCCATTCAACACAGCTGCTCGGTATGCCACTATAGGCTTGCAGGAGACCACAACTCTGGCGAAATTGTACAACACGCTCCCTCAGCACCTGCACCACCTGGTGCCAATGAACCATTTTTCGCATGTGGTAATTTTTATGCTTAATACTGCTATCTACAGTTCTCAAAGGTGCTTTGTGCTGGCCATGCTTCCAAGCTGAAAAAGCTCAGGAGTGCAGCTGGTCAAATTTTCGAATTACCCCAGCATTACTTCGCAATATCACACACTCGTGATATGGAACCCGAAATCCGCCAGCTACTTGGCATCACTGGCAAGGCCAGTGAGTCATACCCCCTTTTGCCACCTATGTTATTTCCAGGGAATATCATTGACCGCAGTTGTAAAACATTATTTGGTAACTGGCAGCCTATTGCTAAGGTACGTGCTATTCAGTTCATTCAATTTCTATGTTTAATCTATACTAATAAATCAACAGACACTGAGCTGCTGCCTCAAGGGCAGGACATCGCTCTCTAACCAGGGTAGACGACAGGGCGGTGCTCCACCTAATGCAGTTAAGTGGGGTGTTACAGCGGTAACACCTGGGGCTGTGGCTTGGGCTATCGTCACAGTAAGTCCAGGCCTTTATTCATTAAGGCTTGTCTTGATTGATTCAGTTTCAAACACGCGCTCTAATAGAACATATTTCTACTATCACCTGACCAGGAATTTCCTCAAGAAGGCAAGGGGAAGACCTCGAGAATCAACTACGACACAGTCTTTGCATTCTTTAAAGAACTTCTCATCTGCAACTGGGAGAAGCCTTGCCTAAAGGGGATCATCAAGAATATCAATAACTTCGTTTTGAACGCACTTCTCGCCCCTCTCACAATCTTAATACCAGAGATTCCGCTGAAGATCTTCAAGAAGATATGTGTCTTGCTCGACTTGGATTGGCAGCCGAGGCAGGGGATTCAGAAGATATGTCTGACGATGAAGAAGGGGACAAAAACAGTGCTAGTATTGATGTCCTTACTAGAGTTACAGGCACAATCACTACATGTGATCCAGACGAGGCTCCTGTACCTCCTGGACCTCTCACTGTATCAAGCAACTCCAACTTGATCACTGGCAGCAGTCCTTGTGTTTATGATGGACCAGGAGATGAAACAGAGGTGCTTGTGATCGAAGAAACTGATATTCAGCCTGTCAAGACAAAGTCTAAGGCTGGTCGACGGCCCAAAAAGTCTAAGGCAGTACCACAGGAAGGGGATGTCATTGACAGCGGACCTGCAGCTGCCCCTCGACGCAGCCGCTCAAAGAAATAGTAGTATCACAATATTGCTAACTTGAATACTACTCATATTCTGAAGGTTCCTAGCTACATCTTTTTCTTCTATTGATTTTCTAGTTATCATTACGATCTACTTGCTTTCCACTCACCTTCTGACATTTTCTCCAATTATAATAACACTTTGCAATCTGCGTGCACTGATTATGTCATCATTGCAATGAACATTAGTACGTGTTTTGCTTTCTCTTTTTAACTTGTGAATTATCATTAAAACCGCCTCTAATTCCTGGATTCAGACCCTGGACCCATTGAACCTTTTAAACTGTCACCACTTCTGTCACTTCTGAGAGCTTGCAGGAATCAAGAGCTCACTAATAATTTAATAATATCAATTTTCTATTACAGGTCCAGGTCAAATTGACTCATTGCACATCCGCATTCCCTCTCTTCACGATACAGAAGTTCATTCGCGACCCTCAAAGCGCTCTGAATTGTGTCTCTACCATTGCTTCCTATGCCTCCCAGACCGCACCACAAGTGATCTCATTCAAAGCAGTGTCAGCAACCTCTGAATCTGGACATGGACAGTGGCAGTGTGTCAGAACTCGAGGACGACCTTGGTGGAAGCTACGCTGCTCGCATCGATGAAAGGGACAGCGAAAGTGAAGATGAAACTAACGGAGACAATGTATGCACTTACTCATTCTGGACTGGTCGTAGTAGTGGTGCAGTGTCTCATGAGCGTAAAAACTATCTGCAGTATAGGATTTGGAAGAGGATGAGTCACCTTTGCCCACACTGTCAAAGTATTGCACTCATAAGCCTGTTTCACCTCCTCCCTCCTCAGAGTACCTCAATTTAAAGTCCAGCCTCGTGCATCATCAGTGCAATGCTCATGGTCTCCCCTGCCTGCACTTCTTCTACCAATGCCACCTGTGACACCTCCCCATGAACCCTTTCTTTGTGCGCTACCATCTCCCTTGAATTCTAAAGCTAAGAAAATATGGCCTACTCCAGACTCCCCCAATAACCCTTTCCTTGCTGGCGAGGGCGAAGCAAGTGCATCTGAGGCAGGCGGCTGAGAGAGCAGCAATAACAAATTGCCCATTGGAGAAGCACCTGAGTGTGAAAGCACGCCCAGCACCGGTATTTGAGGAGAAGCCAACAATAACTCATGTCTTGTGTGTCTTTCTAGTTCTTGGAACTATCTGCCTGCTGACTGCTTCATTAGCCTATTCAGAGGCCATATCGTGTCTGTGAGCCCAACCTTGTGCATCATCAGCACAGCGCTCGCCTTTGCCCCCGCCTGCACTTTTTTTACCAAAGCCACCCATGACACCTCCCCACAGGCTCTTCCTTCATGCGCTACATCTTCCACAAATTCCAAAGCTAAGAAATTTCATAGCTTACTCAAGAGTGTGACCCTTTCCTTGCTGGCGAGGGCGAAGCAAGCGCATCTCTGGCAAGCAATTATGTTGAATTGCCTGTCGGAGAGGTGATACCTGAGCATTGTGAATGCACGCCGACTCTAGCATTATTTTTGAGGAGAAGCCGACAATAACATATGATTTTGCATTTTCAGATCTACCATTCACTGTTACTGTAATAGCGACCATAAAATCAATGTTTTGTTTGTGAAACCGATTGTAATGTACAACCACATCTGTTGTAATGCACAACACAGAAAATATTACAATAAAATTATAATGTGCAATGAAAACCTATTATAATTGATAGCTGTGGAAACAACTTGAATTGGCATATGCAACGCAAACCCATTATAATGTGCGAAATGCAGATCACAATTATATTACCCAATCATTGAACACATGCTAGAATTGGAAATGCAAGGATTACAGTGTTATTAGAATATGTTTTGCAAACCATGGCTTCTATTGCAATGAGTTGCTAATCATGTGTTATATTGGGACTATTACAAAGCATCCTAATCAGTTGAAATAGATTTCTGAGATTTTCAACACAGAGTCAAAATCTGTTCCTCTTGGACTGTGCAGGTTTGAAACCTGTTGACAACAAGGTTTCTTTTTCTATTGGAACATACCTTGACAATCACTCATGGATGGTTTCCTCAGATGCTATTTTATCCAGTATATTAGCCAAGTGGTCCTCAGTTGGTGCAATTCTGGAAGTGCAAGTACAGAAAATAAAATGATACATTTTCCGCTCATTTCATGCACTTTCACACTTTTATGGTCATACCATATAAACAATGTTACAAAGTCATACATAGCTTTCTTGTCACATAGTTCAGTCAAAACTTCATGTAGAACTGGTTCTACGGGTGTGCCAAAACAGTGTAGAAATGGTACTGGCCATAGTCTCAACACTTGATTTCACAGTCGCGCATGCTACTTTCGTCGTGCACGCTCTTGTCACCTTTCACACTTGCATGTTCGTCTATCGCCTGTTGCATCTGTTGTGCTTCGCACACATTTCTCTTACACACCAGTATTAAAGTCTCCCTCCATTGATTAGAGGATTTTCCTTACTCAGTTGCCTTCCTTTGGGCCTACTTAACACTTGCGCACAGGATTGACTGTAGACCACCCTGTAACTGACCTTTCATACACAGTCCATATTCCTCTTCTTCATCAGCCAGATTTTCATGGCATTTCATTTTGATACCATGCTTCTGAAATGCAACTCCACAATGGGGTAACCACTTGGCTGAGCCCATTTAAGATAGACCTCCATAGAAACCGTCATGAGCAAATCTTCAAGGTGTGTTGCAATAGAAAAAAATGTGGTTTGGCAGGTTTCAAACCTACACAGTCCAAGAGAAACAGATTTTGAATCTGTTGTGGTAACCACTTGACTAGGACCAGTTAAGATGGACCACCATAGAAACCATCATGAGCAAGTCTACAAGGTGTGTTGCAATAGAAAAAAATGGTGCTTGGCAGGTTTCAAACCTACACAGTCCAAGAGAAACAGATTTTGAATCTGTTGTGGTAACCACTTGGCTAGGCCCAGTTAAGATTGTCCTCTATAGAAACCATCCATGAGTGAATATCAAGGTGTGTTCCAATAGAAAAAACATTGTCATCGGCAGGTTTTGAACCTGCACCATGCAAGAGAAACAGATTTCCATTCTGTTGTCTGTTGTAGTAACCACTCTGGCCAGGATGCTCATATGAACCTCCAAAGAACTATCCATAAATACTTGAGTACTTGAATGCTAGGCCAAAGGTGTGAGAAGAGGGGAAATGATTCATCGCATCTGCTGTGGGTGAGGAATGTTGTACTTGGTCAAAAGTAACTGAAAGGTGTGGGCTCAAGTATACCTCTGGGTAGTGGGTATGAAATTCATCCCAAGGAGATTGCTACTGAGAAATGTTCCTGCAAAGATGTGGAGGGAACCAAATTGCTGATGCTTTGAGCTCGATTTTCTACAGCGAAGGACGGAAGTCATGCGAAAATGAAGTGTGCGATGTTTATAGAGCGCGCGTGAATACGAGTTTAGAGACGGAGATGTGAAGTTCGAGTGTGATGAGGTGCCAACTTCAAGAATAAGCAGAGGTTTTCTGATTGTCACTCTAACTGATACTGAGATGATGGTGGAAGGTAAGTAAGTAAGTAAAATGAACCGCCAGACATGTAAGTCTGAATAAGCGTGGTTCCCAGGGCGCGGTGTCTTGCTACTTGAGCTCGAATGCACATTGAAGCATAGTGTATGTTGAGGACCACCTTACTTTCATGTCAAGAAGCAACTGTCGTGGATGTTTGATTGGCATGTGCCCATCTTCGTCTCAATGCTGGACACTCTGAAAAAGATCCTTTCATTGAGCTGAGGAGCGCTCCTACAATGAACAAACAGATGGCAAACCTTGACACAGATTGATCGGACTAATCCAACCTCGTCTCGTTCAAGTGCAGAGTGAGTCGTGGGGGCTAGCAAATCATTGTTAGGTTGGGTGGCGTCATAGTGTCTTGACTTGCTGCATGTGGACAACAGCGCCTGAGTTGCGAGGTTGATAATGTGGGCCAAGCACCTGAATATATATGTGAGAATTGGTAGTAATAAACAAGACATAGAAGCTCTTACCGAAGGCGCCATTTTTTATGATCGAATGTCTTCTTGGTGTGTGCCTCAATGTGGACTGTGAAATGTTCCATCATGGTATCATCGTTGGCTGCATTGTCGCACGTAATATAGCCAATCTGAAACTTCATTAGCGCCACGCTGTTATGAAGCTAGATTTTTCCTTACCTTATGTGCAATCCCAACATGTTTAACTAATTTGGGCCAAGACAGACACCATTGTGAGCGTTGTTCAGTCAAGTAAAGCCAAGAAGGGCACTTTGAACAGTCCAAACACCAACTGTTGTTTCTTCGATCCAGTGACCAGTGAGGGCAAAATAGCCATCAACATTTGATGCTTGCCAGGCGTCGCATGTCAGATTGATCCATCCTTTCACAGTGTCGCTCTTGTTGTGGTTTGCATTAGAAATAACGACAAAAAAAAAATCAACAACTGACTTACAAGTAACCGTTGGTGAAGGTTGGTGAGATTACACTTGAAGAGGTCGATAATGACTCGGCGCGTCTTTGGTCGACTAGGTAGTTTGACACCGTTGGTAGCTCATGCTGCTACATCAATCATGTATTTGAAGGACTTGTGATTGAGTGCGTCAATAGGCTGCAGTGAACTGATAAGTGTCCAATTGCCAGAATTAAATTTAAAAAAACATACCTGGTCAGTTTCAATCAGCCATTCAATGGCAGCCTCACAGAAGATTGCATCTGAGTATGGGATGATCTGTTCCTTTGGTTGCGGCTCACGGAGGTGGGTGTCGAGTCGTGCTTGAGAGTCGCTGGCAGCAGCAGCATCTAGCTTGCGGCACTTGGTGTCTCTTGGTAACATCAAGACAAATTTCTCGGCTTTGGCCCATGTAAGATATTCACTCTGTGAATGTACAGTTAGTGGCATGTTTTCTCGGGTTGGCAATACTTACCCTGTGCGAAGCATCCATATGGTGTCGCATAGTTGTCACCTCATTGACAAAAGCAACAGGTTTTTTTCATTTTCTTGCTATCACATAGTCAGTACAATGTGCATGAGACAGAAATGTAAAGTTACCTGCACAGTTGACAATTCCGGTGCTTCTTGCCTTTGTCAGCGCAAGGCTCGAAAAAAAACTTGGTGATGTCTCGACTTCACTGCTCTTGACGGGGTTTTCAGAGGCCTCATTGATGCTCGTGACTTGAACATCCTTGAGGAAGCCATCAGCATCAACTTCATCAGAATGGTTTGCTGAACTAGTTGCATGCAGTGTGTTGACTACATATGTCAAATAAATGTCAGTATTATGTATTTGTTTCGTTCGGTAGGAAAACTCACCAGTCGATGGACTTGCATCGTGTTTGGTCTCGTTTGCACGTTCTGGAGGATCAGAGCTATAAGCTCGTTTTTTGCCTGTAATGATGTAGGTATTAGTCAGTACTTATCCAACAAAATAGTATAAACACACCTTTTGTAAGTTGCTTTTTTTGTGTGCTGCCCGTCAGCTCGATATCATTGTCTTTATCGTCAATCTCAACGATGGTGACTTTGTGGCTACGGGAACTCGTAGGAGATGTGGTACTTGGGGGATTCAGAGGTATCGCTGTAGAGATTCACATCTCTGTAGGCTCACAACACCCTATATTGCGACTCACCATCACTCGGTTCATTGCTAAATCTCGCACCATTATCCTCATATCATGTTTGCAGTCAGTCTCTATTGAAGTGCGACGTTCCCACGCTTCGCGCGCTATAGGCGCCAGAGGCGCGCAACTTTCCCGCACTAGGCGACATGTTCTCGCGCTCGTGCATCGCGCGCTTTCCCACGCTTAATCGCCCTGCATCGCTCATCATCTAGGAACTTCGGTCCATTGTCCAAACCAGCCCATTGGTGCGTATTAACTATATTCCCATCATCTTTCATCATTACATACTTGTATGGCATCATTTCCCATTGGCTAAGTAGTCATTACATAGCACTTACCTCACTTTGGTTGACTTTGTGTTGAGCCGAGGAGGCATTACTGACTCTTCTTACCTTCGAACTACCAGTCAGAATCTAATTCTCGGTCTATCTCAGCATTTTCTCGCACATTGCGCGACTTTCCCGCGCCTCGCGCGCCTTAGGCGCCAGTCTCTCGCACAGCTTCGCCTTAACAACTGGTTTTGTGTTCAGTAGCAGTCCCCTTTAGGGTCGAACGTGCTTGTTCCAAGTGTAGCAGCATAGGTACAGCAAAAAGACCCAACATAGAGAAGTTTTCATTACACTTTTCATTTTCATTTTGACTTGTGTTGCAATCTTCTCGTTGTGTTACCCACATCGCCATAGAAATGATGGAAGGAGCCTTGGCAGCACGACTTGCATCATTGTGAGCTCGCCTGTGTGAAGCTAATTCTTGATCAGCAGCATTATCCACACAAATTACCTTCACTGATGGCGCAGCAACATGTTTAGGGCGTGCCGTACTGGTAGGTGGTTCCTTGCCATTGGAAAGGCAACATTTGAAACTATTGCAGTTTCACGGCCATTGCTGACTGAATGAAAACATACCTGAAAGCCGTGGCCTGAAAGCCCGGCTCTGGCCTAGTCACAACTCGAGCCAGGCCCTAGACCTTCATAGGCCGTCTACAAAGCCCGGCTGGGCCTGGCATGCGGCTGTCCTAGCATATAATAACATCTCTCTCCTTCGGCAGCAGATTAAACCTACCCATTGTGTGCATGGCATCTTTGAAGGAAAGGATTGGGCTCAGTTCCAAATGAACTATACTAATCATTTTGTTCAAGCCATCCCGACCATTCCAGATGGCAGAAACCATACCCCAGCATTCATCAAAGCTGCACATTCCAAAGTATCCCATGATGCCTGTTTGGTGGTATCAAAGGCACTTGTGGCCATAGGTATGCAAGTGTTGATTGATGAGATGTTCCTACAGAAAGTATGTGTTATGCATTGTTCATGTAACTTTGTTTTGACTGCGTTTTGCAGGTGAAGGATGCATTTGAGGAAGATAAGAAACCAAGAGTGTAACTGCTAACCTTTGATGGTCGCTTTGTAGGATCAGAAGGATGAATTTATCTGTCAAATGTAATTACATCATAGTGGTGCTGGCACCAGCCCCTGACTCTGAATTTGCTTATTCCTGGGATGTTTTATGTCCATCAAATTAAAGACAAATTAATCTTTTTATTTCATTTTGCATTGACAAATGACTGGTAATCCTATGTGATTCTACTGTCAATGCATGATGTTCTTTGACTTGTTGATGTCCATCTTGACCAGTCTTAGTCAAGTGATAAGTGTGACAGGACAGAAACTTGCTACAGGTTCAAAACCTACTCAATATTTTTTTTTCTCCTTGTATCATGCCTTGAACATTCACTCATGGATGGATCCTTCAAGCTTCAAGGTCTATCTTAAGTAGTCATAGCCAACTGGCACTGGAACATATTAGAAATTTGCAGATGCAATAAATCATTTTCCCTCTTATCACACCCTTGACATTCACTAGCACTCAAGTACTCAAGTACTCTGTTGATACACAGTGTAGAGAGTCGCACTTTTGCAGGCCTGTAGCGCCCTATACTGCACCTCATATGTTCACAGCTCACAGCACAAACTCGCAGCATGATTCCCCATGCTATCCACAGCTATTGCAACATGAGGTGACACTTTCCCGTGCATCGCATGACGTGCGCACAACATTCACGCGCTTAGCAACATGTAGGCACACGCGCTTTCCCGTGCTTTCATCGCCCTTCATCCAGGAGCATCCATCCATAGTCCAGCAAGTCTCACTGGTATGTATTTTCGCATTTTATCTATTATTGCACCATATTATAGCATGGACCCTGACTTACATACCCATTACATACCTTATCTGGTACTCGGCTCGGCTCAGCTTCACATAGAGACATATATAGGCCTGCATTTTGGACATTTCTCATCACCTTATGTTAGGTTGGTTTTCTCCCACCATGTCTGTAGCTAGAGTTACAAGCTATTAGCAGCTCAACAATCATCTTACCACCTCTCAGTCTTCATCTAAAACACATCTCTGTTGCATTCCCGCCCTTTCGCGCTCAGCTCATAATGCACGACTTTCCCACACGCCCATCAGCCTGTCGCACAATCATTGCACATTCCTGGATTTGCCTACTTGCTTCCCCTTGGGTCTAACATGCTTGTCAGTTGCAAGCACAGCAGACTAGGCATCGCACTTTGACCAACATATCAACCCTTGTGTCGCCCACCCACTTTGAAGACCTTGAGTTGAGTTGAGTAACCTTCAACGGAACATACACATAACAATACGACACAGCTCAGTGGAGTGTTGCACATGAATTCAAACCATTATTTAATTGTCTCATCTCATTCATTCATTCATTCATTCCTCAGTTCATTGTTTATGACTGAGGGTATGTCTTCTATTTTGGTGTATGATACCTAGACACTAACACATCTACGATAGTCTGACATCTGTCTAGGATTCACATACTCATGGACAGTTCTTTGAAGGTTGATATGAGCATCCTAGCCAGAGTAGTTACTACAACAGACAACAGAATTGAAATCTGTTTCTCTTGGATGGTGCAGGTTTGAAACCTGCCGATGGCAATGTTTTTTCTATTGGAACACACTTTGATATTCACTCATGGATGGTTTCTATAGAGGACAATCTTAACTGGGACTAGCCAAGTGGTCACCCCAACAGAATCAAAATCTGTTTCTCTTGGACAGTGTAGGTTTGAAACCTGCCAAACAACATTTTTTTCTATTTTTTTTTATTGCAACATACCTTGAAGATTTGCTCATGATGGTTTCTATGGGGGACAATCCTAACTGGGTCTACCCAAGTGGTTGCCACAACAGATTCAAAATCTGTTTCTCTTGGACTGTGTAGGGTTGAAACCTGCCAAACAACATTTTTTTCTATCTTTTCTATTGCAACACACCTTGAAGGTTTGCTCATGATGGTTTCTATGGAGGTCTATCTTGACAAGGCTCAGCTAAGTGGGTACCACAACAGAATCTAAATCTGTTTCTCTTGGACTATGTAGAGTTGAAACCTGCCAAACAACATTTTTTTCTATTTTTTCTATTGCAACACACCTTGAAGATTTGCTCATGTTGGTTTCTATGGGGGACAATCTTAACTGATCCTAGCCAAGTGGTTACCACAGCAGATTCAAAATCTGTTTCTCTTGGACTGTGTAGAGTTGAAACCTGCCAAACAACATTTTTTTCTATTTTTTCTATTGCAACACACCTTGAAGACTTGCTCATGATGGTGTCTATGTGGGACAATCTTAACTGGGCCTAGCCAAGTGGTTACCACTACAGATTCAAAATCTGTTTCTCTTGGACTGTGTAGGTTTGAAACCTGCCAAACCACATTTTTTTTCTATTGCAACACACCTTGAAGATTTGCTCATGATGGTTTCTATGGAGGTTTATCTTAACTGGGCTCAGCTAAGTGGTTACCTCAACAGAATCTAAATCTGTCTTTGGCACTGTTCCAGTACTCAGTGCAGGTTCAAAATCTGCCAACATGACAAGGTTTTTTTTCTATTGGAACATGCTTTGAAGATTCACTCATGGATGGTCTTTGTGGAGGTCCATCTGAACTGGTCTTAGCCATGTGGCCACCACAACAGAATCAAAACCTATCAGAACATGTCTTGAAGATTCACTCATGGACAGTTCCTTGGAAGTTTATCTGCACTGGTCTTAGCCAAGTGGTTACCAGAGTCAAAATCTGTTCCTCTTGGACTGTGCAGGTTTGAAACTTGTTGACAACAAGGTTTCTTTTTCTATTGGAACATACCTTGACAATCACTCATGGATGGTTTCCTCAGATGCTATTTTATCCAGTATATTAGCCAAGTGGTCACCACAACAGAATCCAAATCTGTTTCTCTTGGACTATGCAGGTTTGAAACCTGCCAAATGACAGTTTTTTTTCTATTGGAACACACCTTGACACTAGGGGTTGGTGTTGCCGACTTATGACCATTGTGGAGTTGCATTTCAGAAGCATGGTATCAAAATAAAAATGCCATGAAAATCTGGCTGATGAAGAAGAGGAATCTGGACTGTGTGTGAAAGGTCAGTTACAGGGTGGTCTACAGTCAATCCTGTGCGCGAGTGTTAAGTCGGCCCAAAGGACGGCAACTGAGTAAGGGAAATCCTCTAATAAATGGAGGGAGACTCTGATACTGGTGGGTAAGAGAAATGTGTGCGAAGCACAACAGATGCAACAGGCGATAGACGAACATGCAAGTGTGAAAGGTGACAAGAGCGTGCACGACGAAAGTAGCACGTGCGACTGTGAAATCAAGTGTTGAGACTATGGCCAGTACCATTTCTACACTGTTTTGGCACACCCGTAGAACCAGTTCTACATGAAGTTTTGACTGAACTATGTGACAAGAAAGCTATGTATGACTTTGTAACATTGTTTATATGGTATGACCATAAAAGTTTGAAAGTGCATGAAATGAGCGGAAAATGTATCATTTTATTTTCTGTACTTGCACTTCCAGAATTGCACCAACTGAGTTGGCCAGATTTTCATGGCATTTTGATACCATGCTTCTCAAATGCAACTCCACAATGGGGTAACCACTTGGCTGAGCCCAGTTAAGATAGACCTCCATAGAATGGCACCATCATGAGCAAATCTTCAAGGTGTGTTGCAATAGAAAAAAATGTGGTTTGGCAGGTTTCAAACCTACACAGTCCAAGAGAAACAGATTTTGAATCTGTTGTGGTAACCACTTGACTAGGACCAGTTAAGATGGACCTCCATAGAAACCATCATGAGCAAATCTTCAAGGTGTGTTGCAATATAAAAAAATGGTGCTTGGCAGGTTTCAAACCTACACAGTCCAAGAGAAACAGATTTTGAATCTGTTGTGGTAACCACTTTGCTAGGCCCAGTTAGGATTGTCTCCCATAGAAACCATCATGAGCAAATCCTCAAGGTGTGTTGCAATAGAAAAAAATGTTGTTTGGCAGGTTTCAAACCTACACAGTCCAAGAGCAACAGATTTTGAATCTGTTGTGGTAGCCACTTGGCTAGGCCCAGTTAAGATTGTCCCACATAGACACCATCATGAGCAACATTTCAAGGTGTGTTGCAATAGAAAAAATGTTGTTTGGCAGGTTTCAAACCTACACAGGCCAAGAGAAACAGATTTTGAATCTGTTGAGGTAACCACTTGGCTAGACCCAGTTAGGATTGTCCTCCATAGAAACCATCATGAGCAAACCTTCAAGGTGTGTTGCAATAAAAAAAAATAGAAAAAAATGTTGTTTGGCAGGTTTCAAACCTACACAGTCCAAGAGAAACAGATTTTGAATCTGTTGGGGTGACCACTTGGCTATTCCCAGTTAAGATTGTCCTCTATAGAAACCATCCATGAGTGAATATCTTTGCAGCACGTCTCAAGTCTTCAGGTCTTCTTTTGATTTGGCATATTCGTAATGCAAGGAAGTCAACAGGATTCATATTCGTGTGAAATCCTTCAACAAGGATTGTAGCTTCACTTAAGTCGAAAGGTAAAATGGGATGTACTCCATGTAGGAGGTAAAATGGGATGTACTCCATGTAGGAGGTAAAATGGTGAACATCCAGTTGCCCGGCTTGGACTTAAAGAATTCGGACGAGTTTTTGGACCGCAAAAGAATCGAATTACGGAACAAGTAACTTGTATCTAAAGTTATCACTTCTTGACTTTTTTCACCTATACTTCATATCGTACATAGCGAACATGGAAGCCTGCATTGTGTGTTATGAATATAAGTAGAAACACTTGAGACAATGACAAGCAAAGACAATCTCATGAGGCAAAGCACAGAAAGGGAAAACAAGAATATGACAGCCATAAAAATACATAGCTGGTGTTTGATGGAGATGAGGGTCCATATTTTTGCTGATAATTGATTTTCGGTGTGAACGAATAAGAGTCGATAATGGAAAATACATGATGGGAGAAAATACGAGCTTGAGGCCGAAAAAAAAATGATAAGGCGAAAAACGAGGCTCAATAATCACTATAATTCGAAATGAGTAATGAAAATGGTATAATAATGTTTAAGTTCACCTCTAGAAAACTTGAGAAAGAACTTCTTCAGCTTTGGTTGTTCCTCCTCCTCTGTCTCATAAATGTCTGCGAGGACGTTCCATTTGTGTGAAATGGCTGGGTTGTCGAACATATCGGACCGAAAAGTGGAAGTGGCAACAATGACAAGTCTGAACCAGTTCTCACGATTTGGAGAACAAGGTCTCAGTCGAACGCAAAATGGAGAGTGTCACGAACAGTCCCGACATCGAGAAGACATGACTCGGTAAGTGCACTGATGGTGTCTTCGTCGGGAAATGGCATGAGTAGTGAGTTGAGAATTGGATGCTAACTCAGGCTCTCCGTGAGTCTCGGCAATAGCTGCATAAGAATTGAGACACTTAGCCTTGCTCTCTGAAAAGAATGGGTTAACATTGTTGTAACGTCCAGAATAAATTTTGTTAGTGAGACCGCCCTTAATGTGCAACATATTGTCACATTTGATGATCTCGGCGTGCATGGATGCTTCAGCGAGCATACAAGTAGACAGGATTGTTTCGACGAGATGGATGAGGTGTCGAGTGTGTGCACGATGGTCTGTGATTTCATGGACGCATTCTTGCCAAGTGCATCCCGAACGTGGACCTCCAGTAGGGAGTTTGGCTCCCCCAGCTATAACAGGGTGTCCCGGATATGAGCCTTCGTGGAAAATATGGATGTTCCAATCATTTGCGATGAGCTTGTCCTGGCAGAAACAGTAAGATTCAATGGCATGAACAACGTTAGGCATGTAGACTGAGTTATAGTCATTATACTGCAAATGTTCAGTCAGCTGATATGCCCTTGGCTTCGGACTTGGTTAGTCCTTCGAAGGTGATATATGACTTTCCGTCAGCATGGGAAAGACCATGATAAGGGATAGTACCATCAGTAGGCACTTCCGGAGTTTCGGACAAATGATTCATGGGCACATCGTCGTCAGTCTCAACGGCTCTTGAGCCTCTCACGTCAGACTCAGTCGAAGTAGAGCTGTTAAGCTTTGACTCAAAAAAATGCGACGGCAATAGAGATGGCATAAATTCATTGGATTTGACTAGGCTAGCATTAGAATTTGGGGGTGTGTGAGGAAACACGCTCAAGAGTGACGCACTCGAGTCAGAGTATGTTGGAGGCTCTTTGATAGATGTGGGGTGTACGAAAAAGACGTTGGACGCGTTGTATGCGTCTGCAACGTTAATGTCGTCCCACACATATTCTTCAACAGTTGGTAGCTCAGGTTCGTTATCTTTAAAATGACCTGCCCATTTTATAATGGTGGTGAGCGTGTCGTGAAAACTCTCTATATGTGCAAGCTCACCCTCAGAAGTGTTATTAAGATTCAGGTCAAGAACAGGTGCACGCGAGACATTGCTCTCGTTAGCTGAGAGCACCGTCATAGCAAGCAACGTGAGTCCATGTTCCTCCGCATTAGAAATGGAAGTTCCAGTGTAAGTAAGTGTCCATAGTATCAGCCAGGGTAGGAGTAGATAGAGTCCCAGCATGGGCGTTCATAATGTCAGACATGGTGGGAGTAGATAGAGTCCCAGCATAGGTGTTAATAGTCTCAGCAGGTTCCTCTGCCTTGACCTGGGCAATAGACTCTGCATTGGTATGCACAAGTCCTGAGTGATTGGAGGCAAGGAAAGAGGTGGAAAACTTACTACTATTCTCCCCTCCCTCAATGCCACAGGAATCTGGTTCATATAGGTCACTGTATGAGTCACCAGTGAGTAGAGTGCCATTAGAAAAGACCACCCTTGGAGATGGCTCAGACAGAAGTCTGGGTTTTAATTCTGTTTGTGAGTGCTTTCCTTAACTTTATCGTTCCTCTTCACTTCTTCCACATCATCCATCACAATGTCCTCACTGTCCCAGCCTATATCTTGGCTCTTGGCCCTTTCTTTCATGCTAGGCTGTGGTTTTCAGTGTTGTGGGACTGGAGTTGGTTCAGAGGTCTTTGCTTTGGGGCGGATAGGATTTCCAGTTGGTGTTCTCTTTGGTACGCTATCCTTTTTTCCTTTCTCTTTCTCATCTGTCTTTCTTAGTGTTTGGCCTTAGCCTGGTGGAAACACCTTATCATACCTCTCCTTCCTTCCTTGAGTGGAGTTCCGTGTGGTCCTCTCAACAGGGTACACACGGTACTCATCTTCTGACTCTTCACTGGACTCTTCAAGGTATGTGTTCCCTTCTGTCTCACTTTCTGTTTCTGTTTGCTCTTCGCCATCATATTCTTTGATATACGCACTTTCTCTCTCTCTTTTTGCGCTCAATGCTGATAGCATGTTTTGTTGACTTTGGTCGTCAATTTTGATGAAGTTTGCCATTGGAACTTTATCCTCTCTGTTTAGTGCTTCGACAATGGTCTCTTCTGGAATTCTCCTAACAGGTCGCCCATCAGGCCCAGCTACTTTGCCCTTCCCGGTTCTAATGAACTTGCCTTCTGTCACTAGCTTTGTTAGCTGTGGACAGTAGGTACTGCTGTGCCCTTTCTCGCCGCATCCAAAGCATTTTTGCTCTTGGAAGGGGGTGTCAGGGGTAAAGTAGAATCTAGTTCTTGGCGCATTTCTGCTTGTGTAGTTTCCTGATGTCATGTTAGTTCTACCGTCTGTAGCTCCATTGTCCCTAGTAGATGCCCTGTTTTGAGAATAGACAATATTTCCGTCTCTCTTCTTTGCTGGAGCAGCCACTAAGTCTTTAATACTGGGATCCATCCTAGTAGCTCTATAGTATAGCAATGCATAGTTTGGATCTTCGAGTGAAATTGTGCTCATCTGCTTCATGAGTCCTTGCATCTCATCCAAAGGTTCCAGGGAGTTAGTTTCCTTAGGATTAACACCTTTCAGATCTTGATAGGGCTTCTTCAGTTGCTTGTTTGCTTTAGACTTAACTTTCTTAGTCTCCTTTTTTTTTTATGCTTTCCATGGGTCTTGGAGTTCTTCCAAAAAAACTCCAGCTCGGAATCACTTGATTCGGAGTCTGAGCCTTCTTCTGAAGATTCCTCGCTTGATTTCTCTTCATCTGTGTCCAAATCAATATCAGACACCAATAAGTCTGCATCGAACCTATCGCGATGCAGAAGCTTTTCAGCAGTAATCATGATTTTGTCAACTGGGAAGGCTAGTGTCAGATCTCTGTCTGGTTCACCTGCCATAAGTCTGGACTCTATTTTGGTCCAGAGATGCTTATTGATTCCTTCCCAGAAGTAACTGGCATATTCTTCATTTGTTAACTTGCTGAAGCCAGCCTTCTATGCGGACAAATCCCCTTATGTATTTCTTCCAAGCCATAAGACTAGAGATCTTCTTATCATGCATGATTTTCACGTATGAAATCAGATCCTTCCACCTATATCTTTTCGTATCCAGATCTGCATCATAATACTTTAAAATGTCTGCTCTGAGCATGCTCCAATTAGGAGTCCTAAAGCTCACTAGTCCTTCGACAAATTCTGTAACATATAATGTGTGATCGACTCACATTTGTCTGAGTCAGAGACCACATTATGATGATCACACAATTTCTGATAATACTTCAGAAATCCCTTGACTTCTGAATAACACCCTTTAAATTTTGCCAGTGCCGCTGTAGAGACTCACACCTATACAGGCACTTCCTCTCAGTATCTCCCATTTCCTTATTATATTCCAGCTCTAGTCCACAAGACAAGTCTTGCACATTCGTGCACTATCGCATTTCCACAGGTGTCGTGTATGATCTAGCTACATTGTGCGCTCACCTTAGGACCTTTGCGCCTTCATCCATCCGTCTGTTCCATGTCCTCGCTAGTCCATTGGTGCGTCCTTCCCATGGTTTCTCCTTTTGGCTAACTCGTCTTGTCACCTTTCGCATGCCTATGCACTTAGTGTGCACTACTTATCACATTACCTACATTTCTATCTTTAGCTTACTCGGTTTGGTTCAGTGCTGCAGGCACCGCTTAACACTACATATAGTTCATGTCTTTGGACTTGGTTCTGGATCGAATTCCTGCACTTTACTTCCACTGTATCTAGCTACCAACAGACTCACAATCTAAATCTCTCTAACAACTCTCTGCTCGTTCGTGCGCCCTTGCATCGCACGTCTCATCGCATCTTAGACCCACTTCCACTTCTAAGGGATTAACCATTAGTCTTACCACTCGGTTTTACGGTTGCGCGTGCTACTTGCATTGCACACACTCATACCACCTTTCACACTCATGCATAATTGCACGTGTTCATCTATCGCACGTCGTATCAGTCACGCTTCATGCGCCCTTCAAATCCCAACCAGTATTAGAGTCTCCCTCCACATATTAGAGGATTCCCTTTCTCAGTTGCTGTCCTTCGGGCCGACTTAACACTCGTGCACAGGATTGACTGAAGACCGCCCTGTAAGTGACCTTTATTGCACAGTCTAGATTCCTCTTCTTCAACTGGAGCCCACCGCGAGGGACACTCCTGAGAGTACTGGTAGGGTACTAAGATCTAATAGTCTCCGCAAAGCCAACAGAGAAGCTAACACCGCCTTCGACAAAGTGGCGCGCCAGTATAAAAAGAAAGCCCTCTTTCCCTTAGCACAATGTGGTCACCCGCGCTGGTTGGGCTCCAGTGATGTCTTGCTACTTTAGGGTCTTATATGAAAAGTGTGCAAAATGCAGTGACAACACAACTACACTTAGATAAGAGACCTCCACAGAAACCATCATGAGCAAATCTTCAAGGTGTGTTGCAATAGAAAAAAATGTGGTTTGGCAGGTTCCTCAGGCACTCTTTGCCGAAAATATCACAACCAGCCGGGCAACTGGATGTTCACCATTTTACCTCCTACATGGAGTACATCCCATTTTACCTTTCGACTTAAGTGAAGCTACAATCCTTGTTGAAGGATTTCACACGAATATGAATCCTGTTGACTTCCTTGCATTACGAATATGCCAAATCAAAAGAAGACCTGAAGACTTGAGACGTGCTGCAAAGATATTCACTCATGGATGGTTTCTATAGAGGACAATCTTAACTGAGACTAGCCAAGTGGTTACCTCAACAGATTCAAAATCTGTTTCTCTTGGCCTGTGTAGGTTTGAAACCTGCCAAACAACATTTTTTCTATTGCAACACACCTTGAAATGTTGCTCATGATGGTGTCTATGTGGGACAATCTTAACTGGGCCTAGCCAAGTGGCTACCACAACAGATTCAAAATCTGTTGCTCTTGGACTGTGTAGGTTTGAGAACCTGCCAAACAACATTTTTTTCTATTGCAACACACCTTGAGGATTTGCTCATGATGGTTTCTATGGGAGACAATCCTAACTGGGCCTAGCAAAGTGGTTACCACAACAGATTCAAAATCTGTTTCTCTTGGACTGTGTAGGTTTGAAACCTGCCAAGCACCATTTTTTTATATTGCAACACACCTTGAAGATTTGCTCATGATGGTTTCTATGGAGGTCCATCTTAACTGGTCCTAGTCAAGTGGTTACCACAACAGATTCAAAATCTGTTTCTCTTGGACTGTGTAGGTTTGAAACCTGCCAAACCACATTTTTTTCTATTGCAACACACCTTGAAGATTTGCTCATGATGGTGCCATTCTATGGAGGTCTATCTTAACTGGGCTCAGCCAAGTGGTTACCCCATTGTGGAGTTGCATTTGAGAAGCATGGTATCAAAATGCCATGAAAATCTGGCCAACTCAGTTGGTGCAATTCTGGAAGTGCAAGTACAGAAAATAAAATGATACATTTTCCGCTCATTTCATGCACTTTCAAACTTTTATGGTCATACCATATAAACAATGTTACAAAGTCATACATAGCTTTCTTGTCACATAGTTCAGTCAAAACTTCATGTAGAACTGGTTCTACGGGTGTGCCAAAACAGTGTAGAAATGGTACTGGCCATAGTCTCAACACTTGATTTCACAGTCGCACGTGCTACTTTCGTCGTGCACGCTCTTGTCACCTTTCACACTTGCATGTTCGTCTATCGCCTGTTGCATCTGTTGTGCTTCGCACACATTTCTCTTACCCACCAGTATCAGAGTCTCCCTCCATTTATTAGAGGATTTCCCTTACTCAGTTGCCGTCCTTTGGGCCGACTTAACACTCGCGCACAGGATTGACTGTAGACCACCCTGTAACTGACCTTTCACACACAGTCCAGATTCCTCTTCTTCATCAGCCAGATTTTCATGGCATTTTTATTTTGATACCATGCTTCTGAAATGCAACTCCACAATGGTCATAAGTCGGCAACACCAACCCCTAGTGTCAAGGTGTGTTCCAATAGAAAAAAAACTGTCATTTGGCAGGTTTCAAACCTGCATAGTCCAAGAGAAACAGATTTGGATTCTGTTGTGGTGACCACTTGGCTAATATACTGGATAAAATAGCATCTGAGGAAACCATCCATGAGTGATTGTCAAGGTATGTTCCAATAGAAAAAGAAACCTTGTTGTCAACAAGTTTCAAACCTGCACAGTCCAAGAGGAACAGATTTTGACTCTGGTAACCACTTGGCTAAGACCAGTGCAGATAAACTTCCAAGGAACTGTCCATGAGTGAATCTTCAAGACATGTTCTGATAGGTTTTGATTCTGTTGTGGTGGCCACATGGCTAAGACCAGTTCAGATGGACCTCCACAAAGACCATCCATGAGTGAATCTTCAAAGCATGTTCCAATAGAAAAAAAACCTTGTCATGTTGGCAGATTTTGAACCTGCACTGAGTACTGGAACAGTGCCAAAGACAGATTTAGATTCTGTTGAGGTAACCACTTAGCTGAGCCCAGTTAAGATAAACCTCCATAGAAACCATCATGAGCAAATCTTCAAGGTGTGTTGCAATAGAAAAAAAATGTGGTTTGGCAGGTTTCAAACCTACACAGTCCAAGAGAAACAGATTTTGAATCTGTAGTGGTAACCACTTGGCTAGGCCCAGTTAAGATTGTCCCACATAGACACCATCATGAGCAAGTCTTCAAGGTGTGTTGCAATAGAAAAAATAGAAAAAAATGTTGTTTGGCAGGTTTCAACTCTACACAGTCCAAGAGAAACAGATTTTGAATCTGCTGTGGTAACCACTTGGCTAGGATCAGTTAAGATTGTCCCCCATAGAAACCAACATGAGCAAATCTTCAAGGTGTGTTGCAATAGAAAAAATAGAAAAAAATGTTGTTTGGCAGGTTTCAACTCTACATAGTCCAAGAGAAACAGATTTAGATTCTGTTGTGGTACCCACTTAGCTGAGCCTTGTCAAGATAGACCTCCATAGAAACCATCATGAGCAAACCTTCAAGGTGTGTTGCAATAGAAAAGATAGAAAAAAATGTTGTTTGGCAGGTTTCAACCCTACACAGTCCAAGAGAAACAGATTTTGAATCTGTTGTGGCAACCACTTGGGTAGACCCAGTTAGGATTGTCCCCCATAGAAACCATCATGAGCAAATCTTCAAGGTATGTTGCAATAAAAAAAAATAGAAAAAAATGTTGTTTGGCAGGTTTCAAACCTACACTGTCCAAGAGAAACAGATTTTGATTCTGTTGGGGTGACCACTTGGCTAGTCTCAGTTAAGATTGTCCTCTATAGAAACCATCCATGAGTGAATATCAAAGTGTGTTCCAATAGAAAAAACATTGCCATCGGCAGGTTTCAAACCTGCACCATCCAAGAGAAACAGATTTCAATTCTGTTGTCTGTTGTAGTAACTACTCTGGCTAGGATGCTCATATCAACCTTCAAAGAACTGTCCATGAGTATGTGAATCCTAGACAGATGTCAGACTATCGTAGATGTGTTAGTGTCTAGGTATCATACACCAAAATAGAAGACATACCCTCAGTCATAAACAATGAACTGAGGAATGAATGAATGAATGAATGAGATGAGACAATTAAATAATGGTTTGAATTCATGTGCAACACTCCACTGAGCTGTGTCGTATTGTTATGTGTATGTTCCGTTGAAGGTTACTCAACTCAACTCAAGGTCTTCAAAGTGGGTGGGCGACACAAGGGTTGATATGTTGGTCAAAGTGCGATGCCTAGTCTGCTGTGCTTGCAACTGACAAGCATGTTAGACCCAAGGGGAAGCAAGTAGGCAAATCCAGGAATGTGCAATGATTGTGCGACAGGCTGATGGGCGTGTGGGAAAGTCGTGCATTATGAGCTGAGCGCGAAAGGGCGGGAATGCAACAGAGATGTGTTTTAGATGAAGACTGAGAGGTGGTAAGATGATTGTTGAGCTGCTAATAGCTTGTAACTCTAGCTACAGACATGGTGGGAGAAAACCAACCTAACATAAGGTGATGAGAAATGTCCAAAATGCAGGCCTATATATGTCTCTATGTGAAGCTGAGCCGAGCCGAGTACCAGATAAGGTATGTAATGGGTATGTAAGTCAGGGTCCATGCTATAATATGGTGCAATAATAGATAAAATGCGAAAATACATACCAGTGAGACTTGCTGGACTATGGATGGATGCTCCTGGATGAAGGGCGATGAAAGCACGGGAAAGCGCGTGTGCCTACATGTTGCTAAGCGCGTGAATGTTGTGCGCACGTCATGCGATGCACGGGAAAGTGTCACCTCATGTTGCAATAGCTGTGGATAGCATGGGGAATCATGCTGCGAGTTTGTGCTGTGAGCTGTGAACATATGAGGTGCAGTATAGGGCGCTACAGGCCTGCAAAAGTGCGACTCTCTACACTGTGTATCAACAGAGTACTTGAGTACTTGAGTGCTAGTGAATGTCAAGGGTGTGATAAGAGGGAAAATGATTTATTGCATCTGCAAATTTCTAATATGTTCCAGTGCCAGTTGGCTATGACTACTTAAGATAGACCTTGAAGCTTGAAGGATCCATCCATGAGTGAATGTTCAAGGCATGATACAAGGAGAAAAAAAAATATTGAGTAGGTTTTGAACCTGTAGCAAGTTTCTGTCCTGTCACACTTATCACTTGACTAAGACTGGTCAAGATGGACATCAACAAGTCAAAGAACATCATGCATTGACAGTAGAATCACATAGGATTACCAGTCATTTGTCAATGCAAAATGAAATAAAAAGATTAATTTGTCTTTAATTTGATGGACATAAAACATCCCAGGAATAAGCAAATTCAGAGTCAGGGGCTGGTGCCAGCACCACTATGATGTAATTACATTTGACAGATAAATTCATCCTTCTGATCCTACAAAGCGACCATCAAAGGTTAGCAGTTACACTCTTGGTTTCTTATCTTCCTCAAATGCATCCTTCACCTGCAAAACGCAGTCAAAACAAAGTTACATGAACAATGCATAACACATACTTTCTGTAGGAACATCTCATCAATCAACACTTGCATACCTATGGCCACAAGTGCCTTTGATACCACCAAACAGGCATCATGGGATACTTTGGAATGTGCAGCTTTGATGAATGCTGGGGTATGGTTTCTGCCATCTGGAATGGTCGGGATGGCTTGAACAAAATGATTAGTATAGTTCATTTGGAACTGAGCCCAATCCTTTCCTTCAAAGATGCCATGCACACAATGGGTAGGTTTAATCTGCTGCCGAAGGAGAGAAATGTTATTATATGCTAGGACAGCCGCATGCCAGGCCCAGCCGGGCTTTGTAGACGGCCTATGAAGGTCTAGGGCCTGGCTCGAGTTGTGACTAGGCCAGAGCCGGGCTTTCAGGCCACGGCTTTCAGGTATGTTTTCATTCAGTCAGCAATGGCCGTGAAACTGCAATAGTTTCAAATGTTGCCTTTCCAATGGCAAGGAACCACCTACCAGTACGGCACGCCCTAAACATGTTGCTGCGCCATCAGTGAAGGTAATTTGTGTGGATAATGCTGCTGATCAAGAATTAGCTTCACACAGGCGAGCTCACAATGATGCAAGTCGTGCTGCCAAGGCTCCTTCCATCATTTCTATGGCGATGTGGGTAACACAACGAGAAGATTGCAACACAAGTCAAAATGAAAATGAAAAGTGTAATGAAAACTTCTCTATGTTGGGTCTTTTTGCTGTACCTATGCTGCTACACTTGGAACAAGCACGTTCGACCCTAAAGGGGACTGCTACTGAACACAAAACCAGTTGTTAAGGCGAAGCTGTGCGAGAGACTGGCGCCTAAGGCGCGCGAGGCGCGGGAAAGTCGCGCAATGTGCGAGAAAATGCTGAGATAGACCGAGAATTAGATTCTGACTGGTAGTTCGAAGGTAAGAAGAGTCAGTAATGCCTCCTCGGCTCAACACAAAGTCAACCAAAGTGAGGTAAGTGCTATGTAATGACTACTTAGTCAATGGGAAATGATGCCATACAAGTATGTAATGATGAAAGATGATGGGAATATAGTTAATACGCACCAATGGGCTGGTTTGGACAATGGACCGAAGTTCCTAGATGATGAGCGATGCAGGGCGATTAAGCGTGGGAAAGCGCGCGATGCACGAGCGCGAGAACATGTCGCCTAGTGCGGGAAAGTTGCGCGCCTCTGGCGCCTATAGCGCGCGAAGCGTGGGAACGTCGCACTTCAATAGAGACTGACTGCAAACATGATATGAGGATAATGGTGCGAGATTTAGCAATGAACCGAGTGATGGTGAGTCGCAATATAGGGTGTTGTGAGCCTACAGAGATGTGAATCTCTACAGCGATACCTCTGAATCCCCCAAGTACCACATCTCCTACGAGTTCCCGTAGCCACAAAGTCACCATCGTTGAGATTGACGATAAAGACAATGATATCGAGCTGACGGGCAGCACACAAAAAAAGCAACTTACAAAAGGTGTGTTTATACTATTTTGTTGGATAAGTACTGACTAATACCTACATCATTACAGGCAAAAAACGAGCTTATAGCTCTGATCCTCCAGAACGTGCAAACGAGACCAAACACGATGCAAGTCCATCGACTGGTGAGTTTTCCTACCGAACGAAACAAATACATAATACTGACATTTATTTGACATATGTAGTCAACACACTGCATGCAACTAGTTCAGCAAACCATTCTGATGAAGTTGATGCTGATGGCTTCCTCAAGGATGTTCAAGTCACGAGCATCAATGAGGCCTCTGAAAACCCCGTCAAGAGCAGTGAAGTCGAGACATCACCAAGTTTTTTTTCGAGCCTTGCGCTGACAAAGGCAAGAAGCACCGGAATTGTCAACTGTGCAGGTAACTTTACATTTCTGTCTCATGCACATTGTACTGACTATGTGATAGCAAGAAAATGAAAAAAACCTGTTGCTTTTGTCAATGAGGTGACAACTATGCGACACCATATGGATGCTTCGCACAGGGTAAGTATTGCCAACCCGAGAAAACATGCCACTAACTGTACATTCACAGAGTGAATATCTTACATGGGCCAAAGCCGAGAAATTTGTCTTGATGTTACCAAGAGACACCAAGTGCCGCAAGCTAGATGCTGCTGCTGCCAGCGACTCTCAAGCACGACTCGACACCCACCTCCGTGAGCCGCAACCAAAGGAACAGATCATCCCATACTCAGATGCAATCTTCTGTGAGGCTGCCATTGAATGGCTGATTGAAACTGACCAGGGATGTTTTTTTAAATTTAATTCTGGCAATTGGACACTTATCAGTTCACTGCAGCCTATTGACGCACTCAATCACAAGTCCTTCAAATACATGATTGATGTAGCAGCATGAGCTACCAACGGTGTCAAACTACCTAGTCGACCAAAGACGCGCCGAGTCATTATCGACCTCTTCAAGTGTAATCTCACCAACCTTCACCAACGGTTACTTGTAAGTCAGTTGTTGATTTTTTTTTTGTCGTTATTTCTAATGCAAACCACAACAAGAGCGACACTGTGAAAGGATGGATCAATCTGACATGCGACGCCTGGCAAGCATCAAATGTTGATGGCTATTTTGCCCTCACTGGTCACTGGATCGAAGAAACAACAGTTGGTGTTTGGACTGTTCAAAGTGCCCTTCTTGGCTTTACTTGACTGAACAACGCTCACAATGGTGTCTGTCTTGGCCCAAATTAGTTAAACATGTTGGGATTGCACATAAGGTAAGGAAAAATCTAGCTTCATAACAGCGTGGCGCTAATGAAGTTTCAGATTGGCTATATTACGTGCGACAATGCAGCCAACGATGATACCATGATGGAACATTTCACAGTCCACATTGAGGCACACACCAAGAAGACATTCGATCATAAAAAATGGCGCCTTCGGTAAGAGCTTCTATGTCTTGTTTATTACTACCAATTCTCACATATATATTCAGGTGCTTGGCCCACATTATCAACCTCGCAACTCAGGCGCTGTTGTCCACATGCAGCAAGTCAAGACACTATGACGCCACCCAACCTAACAATGATTTGCTAGCCCCCACGACTCACTCTGCACTTGAACGAGACGAGGTTGGATTAGTCCGATCAATCTGTGTCAAGGTTTGCCATCTGTTTGTTCATTGTAGGAGCGCTCCTCAGCTCAATGAAAGGATCTTTTTCAGAGTGTCCAGCATTGAGACGAAGATGGGCACATGCCAATCAAACATCCACGACAGTTGCTTCTTGACATGAAAGTAAGGTGGTCCTCAACATACACTATGCTTCAATGTGCATTCGAGCTCAAGTAGCAAGACACCGCGCCCTGGGAACCACGCTTATTCAGACTTACATGTCTGGCGGTTCATTTTACTTACTTACTTACCTTCCACCATCATCTCAGTATCAGTTAGAGTGACAATCAGAAAACCTCTGCTTATTCTTGAAGTTGGCACCTCATCACACTCGAACTTCACATCTCCGTCTCTAAACTCGTATTCACGCGCGCTCTATAAACATCGCACACTTCATTTTCGCATGACTTCCGTCCTTCGCTGTAGAAAATCGAGCTCAAAGCATCAGCAATTTGGTTCCCTCCACATCTTTGCAGGAACATTTCTCAGTAGCAATCTCCTTGGGATGAATTTCATACCCACTACCCAGAGGTATACTTGAGCCCACACCTTTCAGTTACTTTTGACCAAGTACAACATTCCTCACCCACAGCAGATGCGATGAATCATTTCCCCTCTTCTCACACCTTTGGCCTAGCATTCAAGTACTCAAGTATTTATGGATAGTTCTTTGGAGGTTCATATGAGCATCCTGGCCAGAGTGGTTACTACAACAGACAACAGAATTGAAATCTGTTTCTCTTGCATGGTGCAGGTTCAAAACCTGCCGATGACAATGTTTTTTCTATTGGAACACACCTTGATATTCACTCATGGATGGTTTCTATAGAGGACAATCTTAACTGGGCCTAGCCAAGTGGTTACCACAACAGATTCAAAATCTGTTTCTCTTGGACTGTGTAGGTTTGAAACCTGCCAGACAACATGTTTCTCTATTGCAACACACCTTGAAGATTTACTCATGATGGTTTCTATGGGGGACAATCCTAACTGATTCTAGCCAAGTGGTTACCACAACATATTCAAAATCTGTTTCTCTTGGACTGTGTAGGTTTGAAACCTGCCCAGCACCATTTTTTTCTATTGCAACACACCTTGAAGACTTGCTCATGATGGTTTCTATGGTGGTCCATCTTAACTGGTCCTAGTCAAGTGGTTACCACAACAGATTCAAAATCTGTTTCTCTTGGACTGTGTAGGTTTGAAACCTGTCAAACCACAATTTTTTCTATTGCAACACACCTTGAAGATTTGCTCATGATGGTTTCTATGCAGGTCTATCTTAAATGGGCTCAGCCAAGTGGTTACCCCATTGTGGAGTTGCATTTCAGAAGCATGGTATCAAAATGAAAATGCCATGACAATCTGGCTGATGAAGAAGAGGAATCTGGACTGTGTGTGAAAGGTCAGTTACAGGGTGGTCTACAGTCAATCCTGTGCGCGAGTGTTAAGTCGGCCCAAAGGACGGCAACTGAGTAAGGGAAATCCTCTAATAAATGGAGGGAGACTCTGATACTGGTGGGTAAGAGAAAGGCGTGCGAAGTACAACAGATGCAACAGGCGATAGATGAACATGCAAGTGCAAAAGGTGACAAGAGCGTGCACGACGAAAGTAGCACACGCGACTGTGAAATCATGTGTTGAGACTATGGCCAGTACCATTTCTACACTGTTTTGGCACACCCGTAGAACCAGTTCTACATGAAGTTTTGACTGAACTATGTGACAAGAAAGCTATGTATGACTTTGTAACATTGTTTATATGGTATGACCATAAAAGTTTGAAAGTGCATGAAATGAGTGGAAAATGTGTCATTTTATTTTCTGTACTTGCACTTCCAGAACTGCACAAACTGAGTTGGCCAGATTTTCATGGCATTTTGATACCATGCTTCTCAAATCAAATGCAGCTGCAAGATCTAAGTTCAATTTAGGATGTCAATGTTGTGTCCACTGATGTATATTAGGAAGTTGACTATTTTGTGGGCCGGAGGTAGCCATGTATTTTTTCGGACCCCAAGCCTAGGTGTGACTTACAAACACTGGAAAGATCTATGAGGTTCGGCTGGGTTGATGTAAAACAAGGGCCGCAAGGCTCGTTACCATCAGATGAAGGGGTAGCAGGGTTCAGGTACACATCAACTCTGATTTCACTACCAATCCTGACAGCACTATAAACAGTTCATTCAGACAGTCAGAAAAAATCAAATCAAGGATTGCAGCAACTCACAGTCAAATGACTTGCTTGGCACCAAACATAAATGTTTTGCTGTCTTCAATCAGTACAGCACAGATTTTGTTGGCTTTGGATAAGGAAGCAAGCTCCTGTTCAGCCTCATGGTTGGCCTGCAGATGTGTGCGCTCAGTCTGCCTCTACAGCATTTAGGAGGAGGAATCATCAATGCTCACCATTGACCAAGTAAACCCGAAGATCTGCAGAAGCTCTTGCAGACATCCTGCAATCCAGGCTGGTGCTGTCCTAATTGGAGGACGGTCTACTCCGCCAAACACAAAGTGGGCATGCAAAGAGGCACTTGCCAGGGCAACAAATGCATGCATCAATGTGTGGCATAGCTCAGGGTTCTCGCTGGACTGCATGAATGGAGGATATTGAGGGGTGCAGACTGTATGGCGCCAGGAACTGGGGGAGTGGCAGGTCAGCGTGGTGTTGCAAGCCATTCAGCCCACTGTCTTACCCTGCATAGACTCTGATGACCATCATCGACAACCCATCTTTGTCTTGCACATGACCCTTGAATTCCTTGAGTGCAAATTTCATGAGTGTCTCCCTTTTGGCGACAGGAGAAAGTAACTACAGGTACTTGTCAGACCATAGTGGATGACATAGCACTAGGGCACGCACCTTCCACAAATCAGCCATAGTACCTGTGGTTGTCATCCTCGACAGTGATTGTGGTGGTGGTGGTTAATGGATAGGAGCGAGCATTGCTCCGAAAGTAAATTGTTAGGGGTTTGTACAGCCACTGTGCACGACTGCTCTGCAAGAGCAGGATGAATAGCTTCGAGTCTGTGTGGTTTGTGCAGTGCAAGAGCAGGATGAATAGCTTTGGGTCTGTGTGAGTGGTTAGTAGTATACTTGTGGCAGCAGAGTAAACCAAACATACTCGGCAAGGGCAGGATGAATAGTGTTGGGTCTGTGTGTGGTCCATTCTGAAACTTGAAAGGGAAAACCACTTCAATGACAAGTAGTGGCAGGTAGGGATCAATTTGTGGCTAAAAAAAGAAAACACAGCAGGTATCAGTGCAAGGAAAATGGCGGAAGTCCTGGTGCAAAAGCAATAAAGTAAATGGAGTATGTCATGCACTGGATGCCCAGATTCACCTCCTAGAGGCATGTCCAAACGTGCACAACCTACCAAGCTGGGTCTCCTCCTAGAGGCATGCCAACACGGGGGAATATGTAGTACAGTGTACAACCACTCGTTGACACAGCAAGTGTCAATTGTCCTCCTGCACACCAAACACCTCGAAAATCGCAGTTTCTAAGCACTAGAATGATAATAAATAGTTCAATATATATGACTGAGGTACTAGAATTTTAATAATTGACGATAATAATGTATGGGAGTGTATTTGAGCTTGGGCAAGTAATGTCACATGAAACCTGTCGTTGACACACCTGTGACCAGCGTGACATATCACTGCGATAACGCTATCACACGCGCGATCCACTTCGACACAAACCTCGCTAGCTCTCAAATTCTTCTCCTGAATCCTCAGACTCTGTTTCATCATCCCGTGTCATATCCTCGAGGGTAACAGCTGAGCTTGATGCTACTGGAATCTCCCTGGCTCCTGATGAATGCTTTGGTTTCAGTGGTCTCACTGGCTTCTTCGGCCAGTCCTTCTTCGGCACATTCTTGTTGGCCAACTCCTCGCATACAGCCACCCAATTCACCACGTCCTTGGCATGTTTCTCCTGGAGTTTCCGCCACTCTACTTCGATGGATGCCTTTTCCGATCTTTTCGCAGCTCGCAAGGCCTTCCATTTATCTTTCTCGGCCTCCTTTCCTTGTTTTTCTTGCTCGACTCATTCCAGCTCCCGTGCAAATGCTTCATCGGTCAAGTGACGTCCTTTTCCTTCTGGGAATAGCTTTGCTCGGTCCGTTTTCTTCTTCATCTCTCGTGCATACAATGTTTGACTCTGCTTTGCGCCCAGTAGGCCCTGCATGATAAGCTGAGCATGTGCTCCCTCGATAATGAGGTCCCGGCTTTGCACATGAGTTTTCGCACTGCTGAGGCTATCTGTCAGCTCCTCCGTGTACTCCTCAAGTTCCATCCGCGACATCGTTGATGGCTTTGCGTCGAGCAATGACCAATTAGGTGCGGGAATCTTCGGTGGTGCCTCGAGAACTGGACGTGCAATCTGATGTGCATATGTGACAGGATCTTTCGATATTAGAAAGCTCCCTGAAGCTGTACGTGAAATTGCAGCATTCATGAGTCGCATGCGTTTGGATGGCGTGTATAAGGCTGGATCAATATCGGGATTGATAGGACGACATGGCGAGCTTGTTCCGTGAGATGCCAAAGTATGTGTACGTGGTGAAGTGTCAAATGATGTAGGTTTATGATATCGAAATGTTGCCATCACAGCACGAACCGGGCTCGAGTGTTGTAACGGGAAGGCACCTTTGACCGACGTTGCCTCACTCGGCTTCATCTGCCCTGCTGTGATGATATTCCGGTTAAATGGGTAGATTCCGGTAGCTGTGAATGCTGCCTTGATCAACGCAGGTGTGAATGCCTTTAAGAAAGCATTCCCAAAAACTTCAACGAAGCTTCCTTTGTCAACTTTCTGTTGGTATTTCTTCTCGAAGCTATTTACTTCGGATTTCCAGGCTTCCTTAAACTGAGCAAAGCAGACGACATCGAGGCCTTGGAGTGCGTGTGTACAATGAGGTGGGTAACCTAGAATTTCGATGTTGTTCTCGCGAGCATAACGAAGAAAGGCAGGTGTGTAATGAGAACTGTGACCATCAACAATCAAGATTCGGGTGCGGCCATCTGCCTTTTCTTTGGTCTTAGCATTGAAGTCATCGCGCAGCCATTGTAGCGCTAACTCGCCGTCCGTCCAACCATTTGGGGAGACAGCAATCCTGTGAGTGATGAGCTCCTGTGTCTAGGTTTGAATAAGCAGTTTGCTCACGAAGCCTTTGAAACATTATTGTCACCCCACTTCTTCAAGATGTTCTTGCCCTTGAAAATGACTGTTGGCGGGAGCACGGTTCCATCTGCACAAATTGTGACAATGGAGGTGACATTTTCGCGATCTGCTCCACCTTGTTTATGCTGTGTTTTTGTGCCTCTCCTTCCAACAACACTGGTGAGTGCCCTGGTCACCTGGCGTGTTACCTGTCTCATCCATTGCATACATATCCCCTTTCTGAATAGGCTGTCCATCCTTTCCCATGATGGCATGCTTCTCCACAAGGTTAAACCAATGCTCGACTGTGGCTGGGTTTAGTGCCTGGGCCCTCTGTGTATCGAGTGGCTTGCTCCAGAGGGTCTGTACCTCATCACCGTGTCTTGTGAGGAAGCGCTGACACCAATTAAGCCCAACAGGCTCAAATCCATCACTGAGTCGAGACTGGAGGATTTCATTTGCGGCATTTTTAATGATGTCGTGTGTAAGAGGGATGCCACGGTCCGCAGATTGAATGATGAAGTCAACAATTACTCGTTCTTTGGCTACTGTTAGCTTCTGTTTTGTAGCATTAAACTGTGAAATTGACTGCTTGTTGTGATAACGTCTTGAAAGTGTCTTGTATGGAACACCATACTGCTGTGCAATGGGTCGCAATCCCTTTTGATCTTTCTCCAGTTTGGCCTGCTCTGTAGTGTATGCTGCTAATGCATCTGCCATAGATAAGGCAGCACTATGGCGCTTGTCTCGCTTCTTCGCAGAATTGGATTTTGCATGATAGACCATTTATAGCAGGAATGGAACGACACTATGGATGGAAATATGGCTGGGAATTCAAGTGCATTCATTGTTGACGCGTCAATACAAATTGACGTGTTTTTGGTTCCCACGCCCCTAAGTGCCTTGTTGTGTCATGCTTCAGTGGCCTCTGCATAATCTACGTTCGGACACAGCGAAATATCAATTCTTTTGCCACAATTTATGGTCTACACTTTGGTGAATGTGTCACCTACTGACTGATGTAGTTTTTGTAGCAACATGATAACCTGTATTGCCCAGTACACTGACTTTACAAAGTTGATGCTCCATTTTGAGCCACATTTCGGTAAGAATCCATTCATATGTGAAACATTGCTCCGTGAGATTGGTCAAAAAAAATTCCATGCCTACTAGATGTATCTATAGACCTAACTACAGAATCACAAGGTTGATCAAACATTAATTTAATGAGTTATGGCCGAGTGTGTCAAGGAATGATGGTGTGTCAACAAGTGGTTGTACACTGTAGATGGGTTGGAATGAAGGTTTGACAATAAATAAAAACTCACCAGGGCCAAGCTTGTTGGGGCATGGGTTGGCCAGTGCAGGGTGCAGCGCGAGTTGTCGTACTGAGTCTGAGCATGTCCTGAATCAGCCGCCACTGAAGACATATGATTTGCCACACTTTGCATAGCCCAATTTGTGAACTTGTGTCTGGTAGCTGAAACATTGAGCTTGATTGATGATTGAAAGAACAAAGAAGGGTACAATGTACTGGTTGTGCTGAATGTAATGAGACCAACTAATGCATATGGTGGGATCAAACTGAGGCTAACAACAAGGGCATCACAGAGTGCTTTGGGGTCTTCGGCATCTAGCCAGAGTGACCATGGTGGCTGTAAGGAGAGCAGCAGAGTGTATGGTGCAGCATGGCACACTGCAACCTCAGAGGAGGGTTAGAGCGCACATTGTTGAGCCTAAGTCAGTGGTAAGTCAGGTTTGGGTGAGCTAAGTCAAGTTAAGTCAAAATTAAGTGAAAGACTCACCAAACACTGGTAGCAAAACATGGTACACCTGGGAAATTTGTATATTCGTAAATCTGTAAATTTCAGGGCGCTGGCCTGCCTGCAGCACTAGTCAGAACTGCAAATTTCAGCCAAAGTAAATTAGTCTAGAAGTGACACATTCATGGCGCACGCTGAAAAAGAGGAATCTAGACTGTGCGATAAAGGTCAGTTACAGGGCGGTCTGCAGTCAATCCTGTGCGCGAGTGTAAAGTCGGCCCAAAGGACAGCAACTGAGAAAGGGAAACCTCTGATACTGGTCGAGGACTAAGGGACGTGCGATATACGAACGCGCGCGATTACGCGCGAGTGTGAAAGGTGGTGCGAGCATGCGCGACTGGGAAAGGTGGTGCGAGCATGCGCGACTGGGAAATTGAAGGGTAAGACTAAGGATTGTTTCCTTAGAAGTGGGAGAGTGTCTTAAGATGCGAAGAGGCACGCGATATGAAGACACGTGAACGAGCAGAGAGTTGTTAGAAGGATTTAGATTGTCAGTCTGAGGGTAGCTAGTTACAGCGGGAGTAAAGTGCGGGAATTCGATCCAGAACCAAGTCCAAGGACGTGAACTATATGTAGTGGTAAGCGGCACTTGCAGCACTGAACCGAACCGAGTAGGCTAAAGATAGAATTGTAGGTAATATGGTAGGTAGTGTGCGCTGTCTTACTACTTAAGGGTCTTATATAATGTTGTGTATAATGACAACACTATTATACACTGAAGACTTCTTGCCAGTCCTTAAGTACACGGTCTACGACTTTTCTAGTTTTCGTGGTAAATAATGTGGTGAGTTCTTGGGAGGATTTAGTTTGTTGTCCTCTTCTTGTCTTGTACAGTAGCACTAATACAATTGGGTTCCTGTCTGTGTTCTAAGAAAATGGGTAGGTATGTTTCACCCTAGTAGGTAGTGTTTCAACCTATGAAAGTCTGTTGCAACTTTGTCGTGTTTTCCTAATGTTTGTGTCTCACTTTCCGTTGAAAGCGAGAGTTAGTGTGAATATTCGTAAAGCTAGTCTGTGAGCTGTTCAGTTAGTGAGTTGTATAGCAAGTGTGGTATACAGCTGTTAGTTCAATACAACAATGATGATGATAGTTGTATAGCGATTCGCGGTATACAACTATTTATAATAATACGATAGTTATACGGTCAACCCTAGTAAGGATCCGTATAACTTTATATTTCAATAACAAAAGTCAACCCTTGATGTCAACAAGTCCCTTTAACGAATCAACGTAAGGACGGTGACGAGTATGGCTTTAATGATCAAAAGATTATAGTGTATACAGTCAATCCCCTGTAAGGCAGTGTATAACTATAAAAGGAAATGCTTAGTAAGCTTGCTTCAAGGCACTACTTGGCCTGCACTTTAGATCTTATGTAATCTCACTTATTTGAGAGAAGGTGCAAAGTGGGAAGTTATATTTTTGGGTGGCAAAATGGGGCCCTTTTATACCTTTTTGGGATCCCCTTACATAAGCAAGATTGGATCTTGCTTTCAGATCTACCTAACAAGGTAATTACAAATGACTAGCTGTTTGAAATTGTGTGGGAACCATTTGAAATTGAGGTGAGACATTTGCCAATTGAGTCAATATGAGTCATATTGCCTTTTATGGCAATGTATGACTAATCAAGTACAAACCAGTAAATTCACCAGTCACATGATGTGCTGACAAAAATGGTGGCTGAAAGAAACAAAACAGAAATAAACAGAAATGTGGCTGAACAAAGCCCAAACACAAATAAACAAACTTAAACATACAGAAGGTCACATGATCACAAAAAATACAAGGTAAGATGAATCTGAGAAGTGAGAAACTAAATAAATCAAGGAAACTAGAGGCAACTCAGTGACAGCAAAGGACTAGACAATCTCTCATACCTTTCCTTATCACACTTTCTATACTTTCTATACAACAGGTATGGTATCAATCACATACCATGCATGACAGTGCTAAGTGCGCAGGCATGTGAAAGGTGATGAGACGAGTTAGCCAAAAGGAGAAACCATGGGAAGGACGTACCAATGGACCAGTGAGGACATAGAATGGATGGATGGATGAGCGCGCGACGTAGCTAGAGTGTACGCGACGCCTGTCGAAATGCGATAGTGTGCGAATGCACAAGACTTGTCCTGTTGACTAGAGCTGGAATGTAATAAGGAAATGGGAGATACTGAGAGGAAGTGCCTGTATAGGCACGAGTCTCTACAACGCAATATGAGTTAAAGCCTGCCACACTGGGTTCAAAAGACTGTTCAGTTTCTGCTCTGAGTCAGACCGACTGCCCTGTCCATGCTGCTATGCAACTCACAGTGAGAACATGACAGAGTTAGAACTGGCTGACATTACCCATACACATTGATTGCTCTCAAACTGACTTCTTCGAGTGTTGGAGCCCAGGACAAAGAGGCAAGCAAACAATCTCGGAACCATGATGGAGAAGCAAAGAGGGCGGGCAGGCGCGCTTGGTCAGCAATGGCAGTCCCGAGGTTGTACATTCCATGAACCCGCAGAATCCCATTTGTAAGGATATTATATCCTTTATGCACCGACCTATGCTTCAGACAAAGTCGCACCAGCACGTCCACATGATTAATGGATGCGAACAACTCTATGTTCCATATCCTAATTACATGGATACATTCTTTTTCTTTTCGCTTCATTACTTTCACCTTGTGCTCACCTTCCACGATACCCGTTTCCTCACCGATATCTCTGTCGTTCCACATGCTCTTCAACTCATTTCGGATTAGTACAACTCTCTCAAACGTATATATATGCCCCATGTACTCTCACTTTCGATAGCAGAATCACACTCATGAATTCCCCGCTCCAAGTCTGTCAGAAGAAAGCCTCACATTCTCAACCTCTCATCCTTAATCGTGAAAACTACTAACTATATGTCTTGTTCTATTACCACTTAGACCAATTCCCTATCAAACTCACACGCAGCCTTACATATTGGAGCCCACCGTGAGGGAATTGCTCTCAAGCTACCCGTGCACCTCGAGTTTGATCTGTTGATCTATTTTTGATCTGGTGATCTTCCTTGTCTAGATCCTGGTCTTTTGACCAACTTAGATTTTTCGCAATTACTAAGTACTACCACCCTAACGTGCAGCTACGCCTCCAACAAGACAAGCCACCTGCACTGGCCTCTTTGAAGAACACTTCAGCCAAGAAATGCTGAAGCCGGGCCAACACGTACAATGCCCTCAGCACCTCTCCTTCTGCCACAGCAAATCCGTTTCTTGACACTCCTGCCATCACCCCAACTCGCTATAGATTAGATCAATGCGCCAGGCCTTTCCAAGACACAATGGAAGGACCAACAGAATTGTCTCTATCGGACAACAATACTATACACCTTCCCCCATGCACAAATTCACCCTTCCCCGTTATAACTGCCCAGCCAACATTCACCCTTAGACCTGCCGTATTCGATCCCGAAACACCCACACTCCCGCTAATTCCTCCTGAGACCTTAATCATCCCAACGACTCTTGCCACATCAACCGTCCCTCCCATCCCAAAACCTGAATTCATCTCTCATAAAACCTCAGCACCAGCCCGAACATCTGCGACCGTAACCTCACACCCCGCTCCCGCACCCATAAATCTAAACTCACTGCCCTTTCTCTCCCTTCCTCCCCTTACTTCATCCTCCAATTTCGCACCAAATGCTAAGTGCTTTGTCTGTGGAGGACCACATGTCATGTGTACCTGTTCTACTGCAGGAGAGTACTTGTGCACAGGCCAGATCATCCGCAATGGGCAATATTTAGCATATCCCGATCATTCGTGCATACGACGATATGGAGACGAGACCTTCAAACAAGTCATTGATGTGCGGTACGCCTCCCCTCACCCCTCAATGCCTGCCACAGGATCCAACTCAATTGTCCTTGAGAATCCTCGATGTGAGCCTGCCGCACCACCCGCACCAGCAGAAATTCCCACCTCAGCCTTTATCTCCAAGTTGTACTTTCTACAGTGCGAACCAGTAACCAAGAACCACGCTGTCATTGTTACTGTCGAGGAAGTTCACAGCAAGCAGACAGCTGAGGCACTCACCATCACTCGCTCTAAATCCAAGGCTGCAAACACCCCAGAAAGTACTCCTCCCATGCAGACCGTCTTGATTCCCGCTCCTCCCAAAGTCGTCAAACCAGCCATTATCGAAGCAAAGAAAGAGCCCACGTTTCGGTACAAGTCGAAGGCAAACTCACCTGATGCAGCGAAAAGGCTTTACGAGGCCATTCTCAATATCCCCGTTCCTCACTTAACGATATCCGACCTCTTGTCAATCAGTCCGGATTTAAGGAAGGAAGCCGTCGAACATTCACGCACTCAGCGAGTACCCATGCCCACCACAACACTCTCAGCAAATGCTCGCGCCGCAGCAACAATAAACTCACCCCCCCTGCAGATCAAGCATGCAACACTGTTACACGAAATTCGCATGACGCTGAACGGCACCCACTCGGAATTGGTGTTACTGGATGAAGGATCCGAGATAGTTGTGATTCGAGAAGATGTCTGGTGGAAGACGAACACACCCATCAACCAAGATGTGTGAATGCACATGCAGACGGCCAACGGAGGATCACAGGAGATGGCTGGATGTCTGGAGATGTTAGAAATAGACGTCGAAGGAATTAAGACTTGGGCCCACGCATATGTAGTACCTGATGCCCCCTACCGTTTGCTTTTGGGACGGCCTTGGCAACAGCTCGTTCATTTATCGAAAGCTGAGGATACTGATGGAGTTCACGTTTCAGTACACGACCCTAGGGATCCCGACATTGTTCGGACCATCAGGACAACTCCACGACTATCCCCTCACCCTTCCCTCGCTCTAACAGCAGCAGCACTGCAACTCCCACCAACGAGCTCAACAGACATTTATCGTGCTACCTCACCTTCCTTCCAACAAGCTCGACAGACATATATCATGCCATCAAATTCCCCAGTCATTTCCCCTACTCCCATATCTCGCCTATCCTTTTCCTCCTTCGCTGAATTCCTCCTCCAAGTGCACTTCGTCATCAATCCACTCTGTCGCACCTTCGCCTACAAAAAAGTCGCCAATAAGGTGAAACCAGTTGCCACGACAATGCCAGCGCACGCAAGGATCATCTGTCAATTTCCAGAAGACCCTCTTGCATCCCTTCCTGTCCTCTCTCCCATTCCTCCAGCATTTAAACCCAGTCAACATCTCATGCAGGTTCGAATGGATGAACTCGGCATCTTCAAGAACGAGTTTCTCTTGCCTGAGGAACGAAAACTCGCGGCACACGTTCTGATGAACAATGAGTTAGTGTTGGCCTGGGACGAATCAGAGAAGGGTCGTTTTCGGGATGATTACTTCCCTCCGGTCATCATTCCTACCATCAAGCACGTACCTTGGGTACACCGGCAGCCTCCCATCCCTCCAGGTATCAAAGACGAGGTCGTCAAACTCATCAAGTCAAAAATTGCATCCGGCGTTTACAAGGCATCCAACTCGTCCTATCAATCATGCTGGTTTTGCATCGCGAAGAAAAGCGGGGCCATTCGGATCGTTCACGACCTTCAACAGCTCAACTCTGTTACAGTCAAAGATGCTGCTACCATGCCCTATGTCGAGCTATTCACAGAATAGTGCGCGGGCCGTTCAATTTACTCCATGATGGACTTATTTGTCGGATTCGACCATCGAGCACTCGCTGAAGAATCCCGTAATATCACCACATTCCAGACTCCTCTCGGCACATTTCGACTCACAGTTTTACCTCAAGGATGGACAGACTCACCCGCCGTCTTTCAAAACAACATCGCATTCATTTTGCAGGCTGAGATCGAGATCGCACCGAACTTCCAAGACGACATTAATATTTTGGGACCTCGCACACATTACAAGCTCCCCGACGGCTCGTATGAACTTATCCCCAAAAACTCAGGCATTGGACGGTTTGTTCGGGAGCATTGTGTCGATGCAAATTGTGTTTTGCACTGCTTGAAGCATGCGGGTGCAACTGTATCAGCCACAAAGCTTTTTCTCTGTGTCCCAGAAGTCCTTGTTGTTGGACAGCGCTGTGCTTATGATGGTCGCATCCCTGATTCGTCGAAGGTGTCCAAAATTCAACTCTGGCCTCCCTGTACATCTCGTACCGAAGTCCATGGGTTTTTGGGAATGTCAGGGACTGTTCAAAACTGGATCGAAGATTATGCAGCCATTAGCCGTCTGCTCACAAACCTCACCCGTAACAACAGCCACTTCAAATGGACCCCCGAAGCACAGTTTGCAATGAAAACTGCTGTCGTCAACTCACCTGCAATAAGTCCTATCAACTACACATCCTTAGATGAAGTCGTTCTAGCAGTTGACTCGTCACAAATCGCGTGCAGGTGGATTCTTCTTCAAGTTTGAAACAGACAATGCTATCCCTCACGGTTCAGCTCGATTACATGGAATGAACGGGAATCTTGATACTCCCAAGCCAAAGTCGAATTGTACAGAGTATTTCGAGCATTAAAAGCGGTAAAAGTTTGGATTATTGGAGTATGCAATCTTGTCGTCGAAGTGGATGCCAAGTACATCAAGGGGATGTTGAATAACCCTGATATCCAACCAAATGCGGCCGTTAATAGATGGATAGCAGGAATCCTCATTTTTAGTTTCAAACTCAGACATGTACCAGCGACCAAACACGCAGGACCCGATGGCTTATCTCATCGACAACGAACCCCAGAAGATGATGATGAAGATCAAGAGACGACGGAAGAAGTAGAACAATGGATAGACGAGATGCTAGACTCAGGAATATGGTTGGCAAAGAAGATCGACGATGAATGGCACCCTTGCACCAGCACTTCAGTCTTTTCAGCAGAAAAGGATCCCGACGCACCAAATATCACGCTCCCATCAACACAGACCTCTGAATGACTCGACAATGAACTTCGCACCATCTGTTTCTACCTTGATAACCTCTCATTCCCAAATACCACCCCCACCGAAGATCGGAATCGCTTGACGAAACGTGCCCATCAGTTTTTCCCGCATGGGAACCGTCTATGGAGAAAGGAAGTAACAGGAAGACATCAGTTAGTGGTTTTTGAAACATATCGCATTCGCATCCTACAGCAAACGCACGACGAACTCGGACACAAGGGCGTTTACTGCCACTCGTCGTACAATTGCAGATAGATTCTGGTGGCCATCACTAGACAAGGATATCGCCTGGTATATCAAGACATGTCATCAGTGCCAGCTTCGATCGGTCGAAAAAAGTCATCATTCCGCCTACTGTCACTCTTCCCGCTCCCTTATTCAGCAAAGCTTATACCGACTCAATGCATATGCCAACAGCTCATGAATTCTCATACATTGTGCAAGCATGCTGCTCCCTATCAGCTTGGCCTGAGTGGAGAATGCTCAGAAAGGAAAACAGACGAACCTTGGGCGCATTCCTATTCAAAGAAGTCTTATGCAGATGGGGCGGAGTCTCAGAGATAGTAATGGACAATGGAACGCCCTTCGTGGCAGTGTTAGACTGGTTAGCAGCAAAATATAACATCCGGCATATTCGAATATCCGTGTACAACTCCAAAGCAAATGGAATTGTCGAACGGTCTCACCGAATCATCCGCGATTCCCTCGTCAAGACTTGTGATGGAGACATCACTCGCTGGCCCGTCATCGCGCCGCACGCAGGATGGTCTCGTCCTCTTTGGAGAGGTGCGTTTCTTGTAGTGCCAATATGCCTAGTTTTTGGTCTTTAATGATCTGGTTGATGCTTGACCATTTGTCAGATCTATTGTGCCATCTTCCTCTCATATTGAGGGACACTACCTTGATATTGGCTCTCGACTTTTTGCCTTTGGCCTGGTGTTTCTTGTGGGTGTTGTTTCCCAGTCCCACTTGTGGGGTGTTCACATGGTGGTCGTTAGTCCTCCCACCTTGGGGGCTTTGGTATGTGTCCGGTTGTGGGTTTGACCTTGATTGATCAATGCCCGCTTGTGTAGCGGCAAATTCTGGAAATGGTTACAAGAGAAATCAAAAGCTATCCCGAAGAAATGAGGAGAAAGCTCACCCTTTGACCTGACAGAATGCCTTACTGCAGTCTTCAATGACATCGAGAAGCATGGAGTGATGAAAGACTCCGGGTTCTCCGAGGGACTGCTACACCCATTATACAAGAAAAACGATAGAAGGGAAATTGCTAATTACCGCCCCATTACCCTCCTAAATGGCAACTATAAAACCTTCACTAAAGCATTAGCTCTTAAACTAGCCCGCACTGTGCCATCTATAATACACAAGAATCAGGCCGGATTTGTACCTGGTAGGAGTATAACAGACCAAATATGTCTCACCCAAATGATAATGGAATACGCAGAGGTAGAGGAAGAAAATGGCCTCATTGTAGCATTAGACCAGGAAAAAGCCTATGACAAAATCACGCATGAGTACCTGTGGAAAGTATTGGATAAGTTCGACGTACCCGAGAACTTCACCAACACGGTAAAAGCCCTGTATAACAATGCCAAAACATCAGTAATGATCAACAGGGAAATAAGTACTAAGTTCAGCATCACGAGAGGAGTACACCAAGGCGACCCCCTATCATGCCTTCTCTTCGACCTCACAATTGAACCGCTAGCGGAAATGTTGAGGAAATCAAACATTACAGGCTTTAAAGCTAAGGAGATGGCTTACCAAATCGTGGTAACCATGTTCACGGACGATATGACTGTTTACCTATCAGAAAAAGACAGTTTTAAGACACTAGATGACATCCTATCCTGCTGGTGTAAAGCGTCAGGAGCACGCTTTAACACCTCCAAAACAGAAATCATACCTATTGGGATGCGTGAATATTGTGACAGCGTGATAACCTCCAGAAGAATCAACCTTTCACAAGACCCACTACCAGCCAGCCTTAATATAGCAGAGGAGGGCAAAGCTACGCGTATACTTGGCGCTTGGGTAGGGAATGGCATTGAAGAACAAGCAATCTGGTCTCCGATCCTAGAAAAAGTTGAGAAAACACTTCAGCACTGGGAGAACTGGCACCCATCTATTGAAGGTCGAAAAATAGTCATCGAAAGGACGATAGGGAGCATGTCCCAGTACTTGACGACCGCGCAAGGTATGCCGAAAGAAATAGAGGACATCCTCTCAGCCAAATCTCGTAAATTTATCTGGGATGGTGAAGGCAAAAACTCTGTAAGCATGGACATACTAAATGCCCCAGTAGCGAAAGGAGGCAAAAATGTACTGCACCTTAAAAGTCGAAACGAAGCTATTGAACTGAAGTGGCTGAAGGGCCTTCTTGCACCTATTGAAAAACGCCCTCTATGGGCTTTCTTCGCCCATGCCCTACTGGCAAAAGCAGCCCAAAACTCCCCAGTGGTATGGCCTAGTACTAAAATAAACCCTTTCCTTCAAACGTGGTCTCCATCCAAAAAGAAACTGTTGGCTCACCTCAAACAAATCATCAAAACAGCCAAAAAATATAAGGTGCGCTGGGAGGCCATCAACATAAAACCTGATATCACGAGGCAACTGCCGATATGGTTCCACATCGGAGCATCAGAGAACCTGAAAAAACTCAATAACCATCTATACGCATCCTGCCTGCGAGAGAAACACAACATCTCATCAGTGGGCCAAATGGAAATAATAGCAAACAGGAACTTACCTTCCCATCGACAGAACAAAAACTGTCCCTGCGCCGACTGTTCGCAGGACCGCACTCACATTAAGTGCAATAAACCCTATAAATGCGCCAAATTAGCGAGAGACATTCTCCAGTGCATCCTACCAAAGTGGCACCCTCTGACAAGCGCGCCCCCATACTCACTTAACATAGCTCCTGAGCAAATCCCCGCTGACACAAATGATGAGGACAATCACCTTACACTGTTTGACCCCACCTACCCATCACCAGAATCCCTAACTGACGGATTCCAAGTATTCACAACATTGGATGCCCCATGTAACGTACCCGCGCGACAGGCGCCTAAACCATCAGGTGAACCCCCGAAACTAACAAGCATAATAATCACCGGCACTCACAGGATTGACAAAGACAGATACTATGTATCAGGTGGAGGGGCTTGGTTCGGACAAGACGACCAACGCAACAGGTCCATCAAGGTCCTGGAATACTGTACCATTTCATTCAATTTGACACCCCCATGTGACAGTGACATACAAACCCATTTCGACACACCGACACAGGGGCATGTGACATGTGACAACTACAAATTTTCGACACCTGCAGACGTAAAATGTGGCAAATATGAGACCACTTGAGTCACATTGAGGTTAATTCCAAAGGTGTGAGGCAGAAAACACACTTTAGGCACTAAAACATCAAAAAAGGCAGTTTTGGATGTTAATTTTGAGTGTGATATTCATTGATCAATTCGACATGACAGCTAGTGACATGTGACAGGTGCCTAAATTCGTACAAAACATCGGTCGCTGTGACACATGACGGTCGAATTGAATGAAATGGTACAGTACCTTGCCACCCCAGGCGCCGGAGAAGTAGGTGCCATCCTATCAGCGCTATCATCACTCCCCGTTAATGCCCCCCTACAACTAATGGTTAAGTCGCCCTCACTTAGGAAGAACTTAACTAAGAACCTCGTAAACCAAGAAGACATTGATTGGATGGATCATCCAAACAGAGTCCTGATGAAAGTATTAGTTGCTCAATTAAGGAAAAGATGCGCACTCACGTCAATAGTCGATACAAACAAATCAGCTGACAAAACGAGTGCGAAACACGCCTTAGCTCTAGCAAAGGAAGGCATGGTCAAAGATACATACGACATATTCGAAACGAAAATAGATGCACCCTTTGAGATATCCGGAATGAAACTACACATAGGTATACAATGCACCTTCTACAAAAACATTAGAGACCTTCAGATCAAATCAAAACAGCGAAGACTTACAAACATGAACATGGCCAGAACCCTATATGCAATCGGCGAAGCCAATGGAGCGACGCCCACAAGCGAACAGGTATGGCTCTCAATTCGACACAGAGACATCCCAAAGAGCATATGAGGCTTCTTGTGGAAGAGTCTGCATAGCGCGTATAAAATAGGAGAATTCTGGGATAAAATCCTGCATTATGAAAACAGAGGAAAATGTGGTCTCTGCAGCTTACCAGAATCGATGGACCATATTCTCCTCGAATGCGACGCATCTTCAGCTTCTCGAGTGATATGGAAGGCGGCCAAGGACTTGTGGTTGAAGCATGAAAACAGCTGGCCGGACATATGTTTCAGCTCAATACTGAGATGTAACTTGATAACCGTTTGCGATTCGTACGGTAAAGAGAAGGTGGGAGCAACGAGACTTCTGAAGATATTGATCTTCGAGTCAGCCCATCTAATCTGGAAACTCAGATGCGAAAGGACCATCAAATTTGGCGGAGATAGAGAAAAATACCATTCTGAGAACGAAATATATAATAAATGGATACACGCCATAAACATGAGGCTAAAATTCGACAGGCTGCTCACCGACTCAATGAGATACGGGAAAAAAGCATCAAAAATCGACACAGTTCTTAAGACCTGGAGTGGCCTATTAAAAAACGAAGATGACCTTCCAGATAACTGGATCCGACAAACAGGGGTTTTAGTGGGTATGACGCCTCGCCCTCCTCCGGGAAGGCTTAGGTAATTCCGAACAAGGCGTTGAGTCCCACACTGTGTACATTAGCTAATGGTACACGTACATCAAGTATTTCCTCTGGGTGACTATTTCTATTAACTACTGCGGGTGAAACTCCCGTACCCCAAACGTATCATCTAGGATTGACTTTGTCAGTTGCTAGTTGATAACATCGTTCCACCAAAAAAAAACGAAGCTTCCGCCGAGAACATGAAAGTGCCCTATCACACATCATAACCGCACTTGCAAGGACAGTGACAACACATTTTAAAGGGCTACACTTCTTATAATGAATACGCTATCAATACACACCGTAGAATATAAAACGGCACACGGCTCTAAGATCTATGAAAGGCGGGGTTGGTTCATATGCTGTGAATGGCCCAAAAAAGGCGTCAAGCACAACATAAGATCCGAAGTACAAAGATAAGAACACCCGACGAGAAGATATAATGCTGGACACGCATGGCTGTATGCCTAAACGCGGCATGATTGAGCTCGAGGGGCGCGGACGCAGGCTCGGGCCTGCGCGTTTTGCAGTTTGATATGTGCACATATCTTGGCGCGAAACGATAATTGTTTCCAGCCTACACATGGTCAAGAGTTTTGCGCCCGCTTATGAAGATGTCCCCGTTCCCTGCTGCGATTGATCATTCAGCTGGTCCTTCATCGCCAACCAGCCAAACGCTCCAGAAATGCCCAGAGTAAGGCAAACATACGGCCGTGATGAAGACTAAGAGGGGGTATGCTTGAGTGAGTGACAACCTCAGATAGAACATGAAGCACCTGTGAGGGCGACGTTGGATATCTATAATGGGTTATTCGCGAAGGTCCATCGAAGATTTCATATACAGGCTCTGAGGTTGATATGAAAAGGGATGGAGGGGTGTGTGCCTGTCTGTTAGGCGAGAGAGATATGCATTGCCGCATTTTGCGACTATTTTCAAGGGCTCGCGGCAATAAATGTGCCGGGCGAGCAGGGCCATCAAATACGATGGGGGGAGGTAGTGAGGAGAAATGGTGAGCTCGAGTGAAGTTGCTAGCGGCATTGTGTGATTTTTCACTGTTACGTTTGAGGGCAGCGACACAAATGGTCGTGGGTGCTCGTCTAACAAGTGCGGAAGACTCCCTCAGGCGCACTGGAGCATCAAAGATGTCAAAGATTGGTGGAATAGTGAGTGCCTCGTATTCTTGCGCAGTTACCGCAACCGACATCGATGAGGACAGGTGTGCAGGTAAGGATTGCGTGACTCTTGCGGACGATGCACCATGTAGTGCAGTGGCAAATGGGCGACGCAGCGAAGACATGGCTGGATGATAAGTGGGACGCTAAGGGAACCCGCCTTTATATACCAGATATGATGCATGGAATGACCGGTCCTGAAAGCATCTTGATCTGAAAATACAGGGGGTAAAGCCCAGAGAATAGCCTCTGGGAACAGTGAGAACAATCAGAGAAGTACGCATTGCTATCTTGTGGCGGAATTGAAGCGGCTATAGTGAAATGCAGATGCTGCCAAGCACTCTACAATTGAACACAAGTTTACCGAACCACCCTACTCTTCCTGGGACAAGCGGTAATAGAATTATGCCAAGAGCATATCTCCGTCAGCGGTTTGCCTTCTTTCGTTGAATGCGCAAACAACTTTGAGACGGATGTTGCTTGGCCGCCGAGATGTTGAAAGGGTCGGATGCCGGACGACCACAGATCGTTGTTAGTGGTTGACTCACGACCCGTCACCAATGAGGAGCTGTGGAAAAGATTTGCGTTTAGAGAAGGGTGGACGAGCCGCATAAACACCACCACTGTTAGCCATTGCTCCCGACGTGGCTGGGATTGTGGTCACCTGTGGTCACATTTTCAGTATCCAAGGTAGCGAAGAGGATCGCCAAGATGAGGAGATTATCGAGATGAATGAGTGCCTGTTGAGGGTATCTGTGGAAATCTGATATACTATTAGTTCCTGTTAGCACTAGTGACGTCGAGGACTTACCTTTGGACGAATACATAAGAACTTTCCAAGGAAGATGGGTATACATTGTCGTTACTGGGAACGTCGACTTGCTGTCGGGCGCACCGTGATATTTTGACAGAGGCATTCATTTGGCCGTCGAGGCCGGGTGCATTTTCCCCACAAGATCAGATCACAGCTTGGATAATGATGCGCTCCGCCACCAATTGGGACATCGCATACGGAATCAGCGACGAACACTGAGATACGTATTCTAGCATCAATCTCACATAGTAGTCACTATGATCTGAGTCTTCTCCGAGATGCGGCCTGAAGGCTATATCGCATCGAATCGTGCAGCTTCCATGCTGCCAAGCATCTTACCAAGCACACCGGAAGAGGTGTGCTGATAGTACTTGCTGTGCAAAGAAATGATGAAGCCTCGTTGGATTCTATGGCGAAACGTTGTAGATGCATGCTCTCAGTACCTGCTTTAGGACTCGGAATTGAATCTCAGCGGCACCCTGGTGGTTGGACCTTTTTGACAGAATAACTTCAACTTGTGCTCGACATTCGATGTCGAAGACTCGGAATACAAAAGCTCATTCAAGAACGCTCATTCAACGTCTGTCTGTAAGTTTAAGGTATCTACATTCAGGCATCAACACGACATAGTAATTATACAACTACTGCCCGCCCCAGTCAAGAACAATATTGACTCCAAATACCGCTTGACGTGCAGCTGTCACTCTGGTGAACGGGAAGCTCGTCAAGTAGCAGCTGCCTGCCTCCGGCTGATAGGTGGCGCCTTTGCTTTCCATTTCAGATCTGTTCATGCCTCGTTGAGTCCATGTGTTTGTCTTCATGTCCACGATCCGGATCGATAGGGCTGGATAACACGAGGCCCCAGTTCCAATTTCTAGAAAAGCATTTCATTCAGCCCAAGCTGAACTATATCCTCTGGCCCCTTGGCATTACTTACGATGACCATCGTTCCATCCTCGCCTCAGAGCCCAATTTCAGGTGGTCCGTTACCTCAATACGGGTATGGCTCTGATCATACTTTTGATCACCTTATCCAGGACAACCCCTTCTTGTTTCGTGTATACACTCCGAAGCAACGCTCCCCGTTCTTTGATGCTACTGAGCCCTACTTTGTTGGCCAGAAGTACAACGAGCAATATAGAGAGGCCGCAGAGCGGCTTCGACAACCGTTTACAGGCAAATCAGTAGCTTCAACGAGCAGTTATGCGGATGTTGCCCAGCACATGGATTGGACGCAGAGACACATGTCCCCTTACATCTCGACTACGTTCAGCTTTGCGTGGGCCATTTGGGAGGCTACCCGCAGGTATCGGGTTGGTCTCAAACATGACATTGAAATCGCCATTATCGATGCACGTCAGCTCGCCGGTCGAGCTGCGACCGCCCTGGAGCTACTAAGAAAGGGCACACCCAATGAGTCAGTGTTTTTGATCGGACTCCTGGTTGCTCTCATAAGCTGATTTTGTGACGTAGAAGGCATCTGGACTACTGGAAGTGGTACAGATTCGCATTGGAGTCGCAAGACGTCCTTGTTCATGGATCTATCCCCGGTTCGGCTGTTCTAGCCTCTGTCCCCCTTCTAAGCATCATCGACAAACTCCCGTCATATTTCCTCCGCCAAGATGCCATTGTTGATAAGCGGTCGTCTTCATCGCAGTTTAATATCCTATCATGGGATACCATGGATCGCAAGCCTAGTTTCCGTCAGTTCTGCCAAGATATGTCAGATCAGTTCTTGCACCTTCCCACTGAGCATCGTCTTCGCGATGCAACTGGAAGCTCCGTTCGCTTGGCAATGACATTTCTGCGTCCATGGTTCCATAGCGTTGTCGTCGACGATTTCACTGAAGCGACTGAGACAGTCTGCAGCCTTGCCTTCATAATCGCACAATGGCCCGCTCAGTGGTGGTCACGAGACCACGTCGAGATGTGGGATGTCATTCGCTCCCTCGTCCAATCTGTCGGCGAGGAAGTTCGAGAGAAGCAGAAGGGGGTAGCGGTCGAAGAGGTTCGAAGGTTGCAAGGGGTGGTCTCCAACCTCGAACGTGTTGTACAGGACTACGAAGAGGCCGAAGTTGCTTCATCAGTCGATTCCACAAACGACATGATAGAAGTCGAGGTCGAAGGATCCATTGTTATGCTCCCCTCCCCTCCAGCGTCTATCGTCGAATGGTCGATGGACGAAGATACCCTTGTCCTAGCGCTCCCAACAGCTACCGCCCCAACAGCTGCATCCTTTTCGCAGGCTACTCTGGCTGATGTAGCCACACCTGGTTTTGAGAGTCCGGATAGCAATCAGTCGAAGACACCTACCCTCATTTTTGCCCCTACGATTGTTGTTCAGCAGTCTGCCATAGAGCGAACTCAGCCTACATCAGAATCAGAATCTCCACGTGGAGAACCACAGCGACACCCAAAGCGCCGGCCGCATTCGCTGGCCGAGACCGCAACCTGTATCGTCACAGGGCTACTTGTTGGTGCCTTCATAACTCTCTGTATAGTCAACTCGCAAAGGCGTACCCTCATCTATGTTACGTAGGGCCTTGGGCCCAAAGGACCAGATGGGAATAGCACAATGGAGAAGTGTTGTAAGATGACCCGTGAAGTAACACTAAAAGAAGATCGTATCGTTACAGTATAACCTATTGAATATCTATAGTGCGCCGTAGTTTTATTTCTATCAGAAACCGAAGCTTCCTGATATGATCGATAAACTCGATTAGTCTTTCAGATGGACGCGTGTGCTGGCGAAGACTCTCGTTATAGCCCAACCCACGTTCTGTATTTTGCCACGTCTTCTATATGACGTTCCACAACAGCCTGCACTTCGTCTCCCCACACAGCTCTCGGGTTTTTTCTTGAATGTGCTTCTTCAGTCCGAGGTGTCAAGCACTCCCTAACGTGCTTCGCTGCCTCCGTAGATTCAAAGACCACACAGTTCTCTAGAGTGAGTGGCTTCGCCGGGTCCCATCGCAGAAGTGTTGGGTGTGCAGGAACAGCGTGCGGAGGAACGACAGAACGACCGAGATGCAGGTCCTCGAATATCAGCGCGACATCATCTTCATCGATAGGTAGTTTACTGCATAAAGTGTAAGACAGATGAGGAGATATGACGTGTGAACTGACTTGATCGGCTCCCCAACGAACTTCGATTCACGGTGCAAGAGATCACGAAGGAGACGCTCATAGAGCTTCTTGCGATTCTTTATGGGCAAAGGGTTCAAAATCGGTTTTTCGGCCATCTCACAGAGGATGTAGGTCGCGATGTGCAGCCCGAAAAGAGATGGCAAGGATCCTGCCCCGCAGAAGAACAGTAAGATACCAGGACGCCAATTTGCAAAGAATCAAGACATACCGAGGACTGGTAATATTCGCACCCTGAAATCATCGAATACTCCAAGTTCTTTGACGTTACCTTTCTGGAATTCCTCCTCGGGAAGGGGGAGTAACTTCACATCTCCGGGGACCTCTGTGGAATAAACGACAGGAATCCCTGAGGATACACCCTGCAGCCGTAACCTGCGCCGAACAGAGCGTGCGAGAGGGTCGTACATGGTGTACGAGATGTCACTAATCTGAATTCTTGTAGGATCTGCCTTTGCGCTAGCTCCCATAGACGAGAACACCTACAGTAGCATGAGTTGGATACGATTGGGTATCAGTCAGTGACTAGGACGAACTTTGATATGGTGCTCATGGCAATACTTCAGCAAGTCAACTTTTGTGGTGATGTTGTCTATTGCATCTTTTCATAACAAGCTGAATGGGAAGACGAACGAGATCGAGGAACGCATTGACATACCGATAACCCAGTCTGCTCCCTCCAGCAATCTTCCCCCGTCTTCTTTCCTCCAGATCTCAATGCGGCTGTCCACCTCCACCCACGTGCTGATTTGCTTGAGAGTCCGCTCAATGCATCCCACCTTCGGCATTCCTACATCCGCAAGCACAGCCGTGGCATGTCTGTTCAACGAAGAAAGCGTCACATAGTCGAAATCCACCAGTCGGATCTTCGACACGCCTCTGCACGTAATTAGTGAATCACAATAACACGGATAGTAGACGGTAATAAGCACGTACGACCTCACCAACATGACTGCCACCCAGCTACCAACGCCACCGCAGCCAACAACGACAACAGATTTTTCCCGAACGCGTGCCATGCCCTCATCCCCGAAAAACGCATAGCACCGCGCGAGCTGCTCTCTGATCAGCTCTTCGTCATATCCATCAGCACCGATGCGGATAATTTGTTCATCCAATAACTCATCGTCCTTTGGTCTCAAATGCTGTTTGGAAGCTTCATCCTGGTCTGCTATTGACCTAAGGATGTCTCGATCGAGGTCACGTCTCCTTTCGCGTCGACTGTAGGCATTATATGCAGTGAATAGGCCTGATGTCAGTAAAGATGCAGATACAGCTGCCAGAATCAGCTGTGTCCTGTGTGATTGCGCAGAAAAGACATTCATGAATGAGAGATCGTGAAGACCAAGGTCAGGTGCAAAATTAAGTCTGTTGAATGCGCCAGGTCATGTGCATGAGCTCGGACCTAGCAGGCCAGAAAAATTACTACTCCATTACGCATCAAATGTTCATGATCCGATCGATCAATGTGTGAATTTACTGATGAGCATCGTGGTCTGACGACTCTGACCATGGTCTTTTGAATCTTTGACTCAGTATGTACTGTTTTGCAGTCCGAGACAGTGGGTTTGAGTCGCGTACCATGTCATAAGGTTTATCATGCACATAGTCGTTGTGCATATAGGTTCAAGGCGCCGGACTACAACTTAGAAGAGAATACTGATAGTGATACATCATTTTCACGTTGATAGCCCTTTCGACACACCTATGCTTCCCTGCAGTTTCCTTTCTGCCTCTAACCATTCAGCAATGGGACTATCCTTGCCTTCCCATTCCCACTGGGCTAAAAGCTTCTCTTTTTGAATCTCCAACTCCTCTCGCACATTTCTTCCAGCTGTATCAGACATGTCAAAGGATAACATACGTCCTGTACGGGCCGATTCACGTGCTACGAATTGAGCGAATGGGAGGCGAACGTCCTGGTATGCCTTCAGCGCAGCGGGCACGTTATCCAATGTTGTGAGTGGGTGAGCAAGAAGGCGACCAAGTACAAAAGCGTCCTTCGTACAAAGTGAGATCGCATAGTCTGGCGAAATATCACGCCTACCTCCATTGCTTGGCCAGCTCCGGCACCAAAGTGGGGTGTCATCGCATGGCACTACACGCCGATTTCGTCAATGGATCCTCTACATAGTCAATAAGGAGAAGCGTACCGCATCACCTATCAGGGCAACTCTGTTGTAAACAGATAACGGCAATTCATTTACTACATGAAGCGCCCATCTTGAGGAATTTTCGAAACACTGCAGAAATGTCGTCAGTCGAGGGCGGCATGAGGGACACAGCCCAAGACTTACTTTCAGCAAGTTTTTGACAGTGGGTTCGAAGTCCTGATATAGTTCCTGAACCTCTTCATGGGACACAGATGAAACCCAACGGCCCTCAAAAGGTGTGCCAGCTTTCTCCTCATCAGTAATAGATGCCACGACATTGATCAGTGTTCCTTGTGAAACTGGATATGAAACGACCTGCTATGAGGTTATAATGCAGACTCATCGGCAAGTGGAGACCAGTGATAGCAAAAATTTACCTTTCTGTGTCCGCAAAACTACAAAATGGGAGTTAATCACGACGGTCACAACTGCTTTTCTGTGGACTTACTATCACGAAATCCTTCAAGGCTACATTGTTTGGATCCAAGTCCGAGAGCTTTTTTGCTGGAAATACAGTGCGATAGACGAGCGTCCCGGTCCAAGATGGATCAGTGTAGTGTCTTATATTACTTGGGTCCACGACATCTCGGTCTAATGTTTCGAAGAGCGTCTTCCGCACTGAGGAGTGGACGCCATCGGCCCCTACTAACACGTCCGTAGTTGAGGTGCTGTCATCAGCGAAATGAAGGATGAGTGATCCTGATAACTGCTTGTTATATTGAGTGAGTCGTTTATTAAAGTGAATATTGCACGACGGGGGGAGGTATTGCTTGAGGGCGTCTACGAGATGCTGACGGTGCATATTAGATGTCGTTGGTGTGCGGGTTTGTTGAAACCATTCAAAACCACCCTGTGGAATATTAGACCTCCTGAATTTTGGCCCTGTCGGTACGAATTAAGTTACATACGGCTGAAAAATAAACTGTTTAACGGACCATGAGTGGAGGAAGGGGGCTTGGTCGAAACACGGGAGATCTCTTCATACATGTCAAGTTCTTTCATGACCTCCGATGTACGGCTCGAGACTACAATCCCGGCCCCAACAGTCGTGATGGCGTCATGCGCTTCATACAAGTCTATGTGGATATCGTGACCTGCAAACTTCCCGATTGTGACAGCAAGAGCAAGCCCTCCTATGCCTGCACCGCTGCACAGAAAATTCAGTCTGCGCTACGTTCTGGAGGGATTATCTTGCTCACCAGATTGCTACTCGAAATTTGGGATTGGCTAATGAGTGTGACATTGATTATGGGTTGGATTCTTTAAGTGCTGTAGGATGGGCGCAGTGGCTACCTTTTTATAGGTCAGCTCGACGTACCATATGTTAGAACCTGAAGTGAAAATAACCAGTAAATAACTATACAGTAATAAGTCGTTTTTGTTCAGGCTGTCCACTGTTTGTGACAGACTGTGATACGATCATCGGGTCACATTGACACAATGGTTGTAGTAGGGGGTAAGTATGTTGGCTTGGCAGAGAGATTATCGCAAGAAAAGGCAGTTGTTGTCTTAGCCGATCAGCGGGCTGGATGATAGCGGTACACTGCAATGCGACAGTGGCCGTGATGGATGTCTCCGCCGATGTCGGAATCTTGAGTTTACGACGGATGCGAAGGTCCCTGCAGGACATCCCGTAATCTGACTCCACTGCGCAGTGACTGTACTTACTTGTATACAAAGTATGAGATTCAGAATCAAATATCTCGGCTAGAAGATACTGCCAGTGTGGTGACTCTGGCATTGATAATTCAACCGACGTAGCATATCAGTTAGTACTTTATGTAAGTTGGTCGGAGAAGGTTGAAGCAGAAATTGAGCAGAAATCCAATTGAATTCATTGTTATCTTTTCGAGCCCGACTTCCAAAGTACTACTAAGCAAAATTGGTAATCCTAATTGGAACTAGTTATTTGTGAGTTACTGCAAGTTACTTCAAGGTAACAGAGGCACCTTTTGTCGTTGCAACTTGCCATGACGAAGCACAGTAAAAATAATACAGCATCTTCGGTATTCTCTTACGCTGAGAGACAGAAGGCGGAGTATGGTACGAAACGGGTGCGTCTACTCAGCTGGATCATACAAACTTTTTCACCAAGTACTGCAACAGCAACGCCTGGGTAATGAATCGATGCGAAATTTTGACGCGTGTTCTTTGTGCTTGCAACGAGCGAGAGAGCCAATAGCATGCGATCAAGGTCATCTATTCTGCAGGGAGTGTGCGTACACCGACCTATGTAAGTTCACAGTGACATGTACAATTTCATACAAATTGAGTATTCAGTGACACAGAAAAAGGATATTAAGCGGCAGAAGGAACGCCTTGAGCAGCTGAAGAAGGAAACTGAAGAGGAGAAAGAGAGAGCTAGGGAGGCAGCCAGGGAACGTGTACTTCGTGATTTCGAGAAGGGTCAACTGGGATTGTCTGCGAACCTGTCGTCTGTTGCATCTGCATCTGGCGTCGGAGCGAAAGATTGTACGTATCTCGTCCATTTACTTCTCCTAGTGTGCTCAATCGTTCCCAGCCCGATCATCAAAGCGGAAGCTTGACTTCGACTCTTCAACAGTTGAAACTCTTACCCGTGAAGCCGAAGAGGCAGCCCTAAGACAGATTGAACGAGAGCAGGCGGAGTCATTACGACACAAACTACCGGACTTTTGGCTGCCTTCGCTAACTCCCACGTACACTTCAAGCGGTTTACCGAGCTCCCTCAAGGATGTTAAGGTTCAAACAACCTGCCGGGGAGGGAATCCACCCCACCCAATAACGTTGGTATACATCATCTGTCATGGTAAATAACTTCTCATGACGTTTTCAGCCTGAAGTCATTGGTGCCTGTGAAGTTTACATTGATACCCGCTGCGTCGGCGTCACAATCATCAGATTCTACTCCAGTGGAGAGCGACAAGGGCAAATCCAAGTTAGAGGATCATGGAGTTTCGATTTGTCCGGCCTGCAAAAGCAATCTTCATAATAATAGGATGATGTTCCGTGAGTCCATGCCTCTGACATCGCTTGCAGGATTTGACCATTCGTAGTCATGAGACCATGTTCCCATGTTGTATGCAAAGTATGTGTTGATAAACTGGTGCGGGTGACCAAGCAGTGCATCGTTTGTGATCACACGCTTGGTGATAAAGACATAATCGAATTAAAGAGAGAAGGTGTGTGTTTGTTTAACTTGTTTGGGGTCGCGTAGGTCCTTGTGAAGCAGAAGGATTACGTCGTTTTGTTTCACCGCAGTCTGATTCATTATATTGTCAGGCACTGGCTTCGCAGGAGGCGGTATTGCAGAAGCGAAGAAGACAGGTGTCGCGTTCCAGGGTTGAAACTTGATAGGTCTTGAGTAGGTTTTCACAGTTCAAGTTGTCCTCAGTTGACTGAAAGTGCGCTGTTTTGATGATCCCTCCACAGCTATTTCCGACTTACCATCCATGTATTGTGGCCAGGCCGTTTGGACCGTAGCGCCAATTTAAAGATTGACAGTTCATCATGATCATATTCACCCAGCTCTTTCCCCCACCCGAGTCATGACTTTATTGTTATAGTTGCGATTTGACTGTTACATATTAAGCTCCAGAATGGCTTCGGACGCACAAGACTGCAAGTCCCTAGCTTTCGCAGGGGACAACATTACCGCTGGTACCTATATGTGTGGAGTACCAATTAACAGGTCTCTAGATTCGATATTCTTTCGCAACAATTTGCTTATAGCTGGTGCTGCACCGGACATGCATATCTTCCTGAACGCTCGACTGTTACTCCTGATGAATGGCACTGTAGCTGCTGACACTGCAATCACCCAGAGATTGTAACTTCGGTGCGGTGATTATCAATTTGAACCTTTCTTCCAGATTCGAACAGGCCAGACTTTCACGTTTCTCGGCTATAGCAATCTGATAATATCTCTAAGATCTCAGTATGTCTCTCTGCGAGACCAGTTGGTACGTCATCTCAAGAGGCTCTTTGAAGTGTTGTAGGAGACGTGGTCCGCCTTCTTTACAGAGACTCTCTTTCGGACCACTGCATCAAACAGTCCACTGGTCAGGAAACAATTCTTGTCAGGTACATATGGTTATTTGATATGTTTAGTATCGCATTTCACCTGCGCGTTCTTAGGTTCTCGAATTCTTGCATCCCGGGTTTCCAGTCGGAGTTGAAAACGCCACAATATTTATTTGAAACACCTCAAAATATTTGCCACGCCTCCCTGTGCAATACTTCAACTCAATGGTAAACCAAGTTAGTCTGCAGTCTCCGGTTGCTGAATCTGTGTAGGTGAACCGAGAAGAATCAAGGCTAGGTCAGAGCACCACCAACTAAGACTCCAGTGATCCATTGGGCTCTAAAGAACAATAACTTGAAGATCCTCGGATTCAGAATTCGTGTATCGTTTCGCTCAGTCACAATCTAACTTGAAGGTCCAATCTGTGGCGTAGCAGTGGACCTCAGTGTAGTTCATGCACCATGTTATCTCGGTGTGTGGCGTGAGTTGATATCTTCTCCGATAACAACATTGGCTCGCCACTGCACTAAACATTGTGTGCGAGCTGAGTCGCAAGCCAAGCGGTGCTGCTGTGTCTTATTCTCACTGCCACTGCCAGCTTTGACAATTCACCTCGTGTTTTCTCCTTTCACAGTACTTGCTCGGTCCACAACCACCCGGTCCACATATCCACACCCACACAATCCAGGCATATAAACTGCGATGCAGCCCACATTCGTTGTCTTCCTAACATCTCTCCCTGTCGATTGTCACGCCAAATCATGCTGCTCACCACGCTACCAGATAATGTCTCGTCCCAAATTTTAGAGCCGTTCGAGAAGAACTCTCAGCAGCACCTTCTTGCAAATGACTTGGAGATCAGGACACGCAACATGATGAAGTGCTTTGCGAATGCCCCTGGCGCTCTCCCCCCGCCAAGCACTACTGTCCGTAGCGTTTGGAACCTTATGCCTAACGACAAGGTCGACACGATGCCTATGCCGCCGCAGGCGGACGTTATCCTCCTTCGCGCGCCACCAACTACAATGGAGGCTACTTTCGCTATCGTCAACGATCCTTCATCTCTCATATATGCGACTTGCACTGCTACTTCGCACACATGCAGCGCGGACGATGTTTCCTCAAACAACGTTGCTGAAGATTATCAGCCCAAGGCGGATGAAAAGTTCTCACTCGAAACCAACGATCCTGAGGAAAACGCATTGCCTCCGAGCGACCAGCACCATGCATGTCCCTCAGACCCCCACAACAGTTTTGTCACGCAACCCGGCAAATCCCCGGTCTTCGCGAGAGGGTTTGGAAAAACTGCCGATGCCAAAATGGAAGAACTCCGAGTTCATGGCTTGGGTTTCGTTGTCGAAAGTCTGCTGACCGCTGGAGTGCAGAGCGTTCAGTCAGCACCACTTGTTTCGATGGTAGTGCAAACGATGTTAGACAGGCTGACGAATGAATCGCCGAAACAGATGAAACGTCTTGAGAAAACCTTACGCTTGGGCGCTATGAAGGCATTTCGCCTACACTGGAAACCAGTTGAGTCCTTCTCTGCTGATTGAGAAAACGGGAGTACTAACCGTTACTCTCAGGATGGCGAGTGGAGGAACATATGTTCCACATCTGGTCGACACTCTGCCCTCACGCTGATAGGAGTAAACAAGGCTGGCCTTCTGGGATCACTCTTCTCTGCTAATATCGTGACAGCCGACGACATCGCCCTTTGCTTGTCCATGCTATTGGAGGACATACACTTTGACCGTCTGTGCGCCATACACGCTCTCCTCTTATACGCAGACGACAGACTGTGCAAACAACGAAATCTACCAGCATTAACTCGGCTCAAAGAAGAGTTGCGCATTGTCGATCCACTGACTCACTTGTATCTGTGGGGTCCTGTGCCACATTCCCAGGCCCTCGTGCAAGTAAGCATTTGAACTTGCTGTGGGTGCAACTATATCTAAGCAAATATTTTCAGGATATTTTTAATACTATTGAAGGCTGGATGGCTGTTCAGGCACACAAGCGCGAACAATGTCGTATTTTTGCAGAATCAGACTCAACTCCTTCGAAGGCTGTAGGGCCACAAATGCGTGCAGGCAGAATGAGAAACAAAGCCTAACGCTCGAGGTCTGGGTGTTGTCACACAGGTTGCGCTGATGTATTGTAAATATATAGTGCTTTCATGTCCGTCTGTTCTCTTGATTCAACCAAGTTCATGTTTGTATACAAATGTTGAATTCAAAAACAGTTCATGAGCATCCTTTTCGTGTGACATGTAAGCAGTTCATTTACGCCCCTCGAGCGACAAGAAATTGTTCCGGTATATCCGGATTCTCATAACTAGTGAGTGTAGGTACGGTGTATAATTCAGTCTTGTCGTTCATCCGCACATCACGTCGTACCTTGTGCTCTAGTTGAGAACAAAACAATTGGTTTGATAAGAAAGTAACTCACGTGCCAAACCCTTGTATCACATCCAATCTGCGTCACTGTGGCAGGACATTGTCGGACAATGCGTAAAGCATCTTTCATCATGGACCGCTCTTCTGTTTCATTCACTTCACGATAAAAGTTGACATGAATCGCGCGGAGGTTACGAGCAGCAGCAAAACAGCGAGTCACATCATCCTGACAGGCGAGGATGAGATCCTCAACTCACAAAAAATGCAAGCTGCGCACCAAATTATGCCGCGTGGTGACAACAAACAGTTCCTCTAAAACGGAGCATCGGGAACATATGTCACGTAATGCACCTATACTAATTGTCATCCGGTCAATAGAAAATCGCTTGAGGCGCGACCCGTGCATCGTGACAATGGTTTTCCAAAATTCGTCAGCGATAACCACTTTGGCAGTTGGCGTCGTGGCATAAATTTGTAATATTTCTAATGGCGCAGTGGATAGCAGTTCCGTTACATCAGTTGTCCATGTCTGAAAGGGCGTCTCAATATGAACCGCCAAAGTGATTGATATGAGACGCCTAAACGCCGAGCGTTCCTTGCAAATGCTGTTGAAGCTGGTCATATCCTGCTCGATACAGTCAGCAGACGCGTAGTGAGGGCGAAAAGTTGAAGATTCACAAACGCTGGGGAAAGCCTCTCGAGTCCGATACCCGTGAGGCCGTTACGATTGGTTGACACAATTTCACCAATGCCTCTATGGGTCACCTTTGGGCATCCAATAATAAATAATTGATCCAGTTCAGTCATACTAGGAGCGATAGATTCCAGTAAGGCATCGGTGATTAGACTCGATGTCTACCAAGGGGAATGAGACAAGTGAATTCATATCGCTCTAATCCTTGTCATACCTGGCAGATCATAGTAAGGTTCCGAAGGGTTGGACCTGTAGCGGATATCCAGGAGGGAAGAACTTCAATAACTTGCGCGCTCGGCATTATGAGTGATATTCTAGACAGTTTGGAGAACTGTGCAAGTATGTTAGGATCATAGTATCCGCTGTCCTTTCCGTTGATCTCGAGTTCTTTAAGTTGGGGGCATTGCTGGAGAGCCAGGAGAATCGTTGATCCCAGCGAGCCATCTCGAGTCCAGGCACACGTTCTCAGGTTGACACAATTCCGTATCCCTCTTGTACAAAGATCCAGGAGGTCGCTGTATGACGAAGAAGAGAGTGCCTTTGGAAAGGCTCTTATCTCTGTATAACGGGGGTTAGTAACTGCGTTGGTTGGTGTCATTTACTGGTCTGGGCTCACCGAGACGTGAAACGTAATGTGCAAGACGAGGACAATTCGAAAGTGTCTGGAATAACAGAACGACCTATTCCGAATGTGAACAACGGTGATTGTATGCTATAATATCCACCTTTGACTTGGCCTTTGTGTGCCATGCGTAGATGTAAACGCGCCGGTAGAGCCTTTGGATCGCAAATTCGTTGAATGACTTATTGACCAAACATAAGAATGCAAGATGTTGAGGTCTGACTACAGAATCAAGGATTATAGGCAATAATTCGAGAGGGATGTCAACAAAGCTGAGGGCCATGGAAGCTGAGCTGCGGTGGCAGTGCACCAGTGTATATTTCGTTATGTAAAAATTTGCTCTCACGCGGGTCACGAGCCAGCGACGAGGACGACAACCTGCTCGACGCGGCACTAGGCGCGCCCATCGTGACGCGCCCTCTTTGTCACGGTGGGCTGGCTGCTCGGCTGCTGGCTGAAGCGCTCACTTCCCGCCGCGGCCCCGAGTCTGTTCGGTTGTGACACCAGTTGGTCACGAAAGCATAACTTGTCAGCTCTTCCCCAGGACAACTCGAAGTGTTGTATAGCGGCCAAATATTCTCATATTCTCTCTCACGCAGACCACATTGCATATTTGCAAGTTCTTTTTGAGTTCTCTGGCTTCTAACTACCATGTCCGTGCCTGATAACTTTCTGAAGTCTTATAATAAGTTAGTAATTTGTTTTTGGATGTTGAAAATATCGGCCCGTCAAGTTCTTTCTTCAAGCCTACATATATGAGACCAAGAAGGACAGTTCAGGGTCATCCCCCACGACCGAAGCTCTTTCTTATCGTGTCGCGTTCAACTGCTCACAAGTGCGTCTGTCCAGCCCAGTGAGGCACCTGCGTTCAAGTTACTCATAGTACTACCGAGTCAGTTCTCTGGTTTCTTCACTGCCTCAGTCAGGCCAAATAGGGGACCCGCTCGTCGATTTATTACTGTAAACGCGATGCGGAACTCTGAAAAGGAAAGCATCTCAATTGCACCTCCGCATGCCAGTGAAAACTCGTCATCTTGTCCGAACTGTGAGTGGCACCGTTGAACACACGTTTCAGCGACCTCGCTGACAACCAGCAAGACTCCCGAACAAACTCTGGCTCGCTCGTTGCTACTATACCCCCCTTGTTCAACCAGTCTCACTTTGACATTGTTCTTCGGCGGCAACGTTCCCGTAAAGAAGGAAAGCCCAAGTTTACGGCTGTTCCCTCGCGATTTCTGAACCTCACCAATGACTTTGAGTTTGCTGGCTGGGGTTCTATATCTCATCTCACACTTACACCTGAAGATATGAGTCAGAGTGAAGTTGAACTGAATTTTTTCCTAGAGCAGCAGGTTCTTGGGCAGTTTACAGCCAGCGCGCTTGCAGCGAATGACATACTTGGCGGTGTATTCTACACTCTGCCAAGCGTTGTCGCTGTCGCTGGTGTCTAGTGAGCCAATCCCGCAATTAACATACATTTGAACACGCTTAACTACTTCCAGTTCTCCTATTTCACTATTTGTGGCAGCCTTAACTTTATTCCTTTGGCGTCCTGTCATGGAAGAATTGGCCTCTGCTTTTCCGATTAGTGGGGCTCCTTATACCTACCTGTATGTTGTCTCTGCCTCTGAACAGAAATTTTCGTGACAAATTACCACCAGGCTCAATGTTTCCACAAAATCTGTAGCTCTTCTTGGGGCAGCACTCCTTCTTCTGGATTTTTCAGCCACAGCAGTAGTTTCCGCCGCAACTGCGGCATCATATCTTGCAGGCGAAGTCTCGCTACCCTTTCCAGTTTACGTTGGTGCTGCCCTTGTTTTCGTGCTGTTTACTTTCGTCAGCCTTTCGGGCTTGAGAGAAAGTGCTCGCGTAGCAACTGGTATATTGGCGATGCACGTGAGTTCTGATGTTTCCTACTATCTACCTACTTTTGATCATATGTGGGAGCAAGGCTGTGGTAATGATCGCGCTTATTGTAGCTTCTGTCATTGCTTGGGGACGAGGCGGGATGGCCCAGCTCGGTTCCAACTGGTCGTTGGGGCACGTTGGGTTGTCTCCAGCAGCTATAGCCCGACAGGTGTTCAATGGCGTATGTATAGGGATGCTAGGGTTGACTGGATTTGAATGTGAGTGTTTCGACCTGCAACCTACAGTGTATATAATACAGCATAGGCGCACCCGCATATACATCCAAGATGAAGCAGAACTGTTATCCCAAGGTTCTGCGCAACTTGCATTTACCTGCGCTTGTCCTCACTAGCGGGATGATGCTCCTTGTTATGGCATTATTGCCCCTCGACGTGGTTGAAAGTGGCAACAATATCCTCAGTTTGTTGGCTCAAAGGGTGCGTACGCTTGCGATTTTCGATGACTATGCGTGACGCTGAAGTGCATGACCAGGTTGCAGGACGGTGGTTACGAATAATCGTCGTAGTTGACGCTGTTGTTGTACTTTGTGCGGGCGTGCTTACAGGTTCGTGAATCAGAATTATGCGTCGTGATCTATACTCATGTCGTATCTTTAGGGATATTAAGCGCCTGCGAGCTTCTTGTTAAGCTATCATGCGATCGCGTCCTTCCACGCGTATTCCTTGCTACAGTGCCAGCAACAGGCGCCCCTTATGTCGCAGTCTTTTCATTTATTGCATTCAGTGCATTAATATATGCAAGCACGGGCGCGAACCTGATTGTGATATCCCAGATGTGTGTCTCAAATTTAGCAGTATCGGGAGTTTCTGAGATTTAACAGGTTTACGATGGTGTGGTTGGCCGTTATGGCGCTCTTCCCAGTCTCTCTCATACTCCTCCGTTTTTCACGACCTCGACTACCTCGTGCATCCCAATGTTCATTGTTTGTCGTTGCTGGTGCTATCAGTGTCACTGTAACGGTAGCGGCAGGCAACGTGGCTATCGATCCTACCATAGCGGGGTAAGGCTCCTACATCTTGTTTTGTGATATTTCGCTAAATTACTGCTTTAGATGGTTTGCTCTGTATCTCATTATCCTTCTCGTCCTGTTCTATATGTCACAGAATAAGGTAACTATACTGCGATGGATATACTGGGCGTATGACCAGCTTCCCTGGCTACATAGACTGCAGCTCACCAAAGGGTGGGGTGACGGCCTGATTCGGCGTATGAGAAGCCTGCGTAGGCAGGAGGTTTGTTTGCTAGTTAAAACCGATGAGGTACGCGCACCGAAGTAGAGGGTGAAGTTCACTAAAATAGTTCCTGAAGATCAACAGTTTGTTCAACATGATTCTTTACGTCCGGCATAACGAAGAAACATCATGTCTGAAGATAGTGCACTTTCATAGCGGAGCTGTACCTTCCGAGATGGAGGCCAATGCGAAAAGTAAGCATATCTCGCTACATTTCTGTCCGTGATCCTAACAGCGTGGTTTATTAGTTCTGGACGAAGCATTTCCTGAAATCACTGTTGATCTGGTGCGCGAATAATGTTCTCGCTCAGTACCTAATATCTGATGTCCGGCAGATGTTTATTGAGGGTCAATTTGATCCAAAAAATCTGGCCGCCCTAGCGCACCATCTGAAGATTCCGCGGTCCCTCATGTTCATGAGTAGTCCAGGTCCGAATTTTCGGTATCCTGTGGCAGAGCTTGGAACGCGCATCATTTCGCTCTGAGCATCATGCGCATCGCATTGACATTAAACTTGGTGCTGTGTTACGGCGCCGTCCTTTGATATCAAGCACTTTCTTTTGATACTTGGGGTTCGTCTGCCGCTGTAGGGCAGTAGTTTCTGATTTGGACCTCTGGACCGCAGCGCCATAAATGTGTTCTTGTACATTATGAAGAGATAAGTTATTTATGATATCTGTGGAGCGTGTTGTTGTGGTTGCTTTCTTGGCTGCTCGTTAAGTTGAGTGCCATGTTATCAACTTACCTGCAGATCATTGTCAGGGGAATAAGATGTTTGTAATTGCCAAAAAGCTGAATACCACTTCGAAGTTTGCGCGACATGTAATAACCAATACATTTTCGACTGTCACCGTCAAACACCAATGTGGGGATTGAGGCCGAGACCCAACCCTTCACCCTACTGAGACATATGTGATGAATTCACGTCTTGATAAATCTTTATTCATTCCGTGTTTGGAATAGAAACTCAGGGCTCATACAGGTTTGTGGTGTTCAGCATTTGACCTTGTCCACAAAAGCTTCTAGCTGATATCTGTGGGCTCCTTTCCGTTACCGCCACCACCCTCGAATGTATACACTTTGTCAATCCTGGGAACGCCGCTGTCAGGTGCCACGGTGATTAAATTATAAACCATTGCATCACGGAGTTGAACTCAATGAAGCCATGTTCGTAAACTGCACGAGCGGGAGCTTCCGACTGGGGGAGATAAGCCCAATTGAAGAGGGCTGGAGAAGTCGCATTTGCCAATGGACTGGCTCGTCGCTAGGCTCTGAGGAAGTATAATTGAGATTGGCAGTGGTGCCTATACCAATACGCGGATATCACCGGGCTAGGGTTGTTTGAAGCAAGATAACGAACAGAACCTGACAGCGACGTAGCCTTGGAAGGAAGGACATTTTAGAGGGGCTCATGGCGGGAGAAGGGGAAGCTGGCATCCCTAATCTATCATCATACCACACACGAGATCATATCTGAATGTTATCATTGGCAGTTACGCCCTTTTGAAGCGCAAGGGTTCCTCTTGAGAGCGCCAGGTTCCCCACTTTCAACGATGGCCCTGACGCATTGAACAGCGGGGTAAAACCTGGCAATATGGCATGTTCGTCGAGACAGCCCTTCGTTGTAACTGGTGGAAAGCCTCAAGAAGCACTGGTCCGCAGTAGAAGACGTTTCTTCAGCGGTGATGTCACTGGGCTTCTTGAAAAGTACATGCCTGCCGGTAGCGAGAGCCTTCATCGCCCGTTCACAATGTAAATTCCTAGGCAGCCAACAATTCTTAACAGCGACTTCGCACAGACTCAGTTGTTGAGAGTTGTTGTGGAACAACATCTGCTTTTTCTACTATTGCCGAGTGTCATCAATAAGTCATGTCAAGGAGCAGTAAAGACTAAACACCGTTGTAGTGACCGGGTCATTTTTTTTCATGAACTGTCTCCCTGAGGGTCGCCGCTTGTTGGGGACATCGTTTTACATAACATTTAGGTCGTGGTCGTTCGGTAACTTCGGCTGTCGTGACGTATTTGGCTTTATCAACTCGACTTCAAGTTGCTTGCAGGTTACAATACTACTAGCAACTCAACTTTCGTCACAGAGATGTCGTTCGTGGCTGGCTCTCTCGCTGGTGCACTTGTGATGGGTGGTGTAGGTATTGCCCCCCAAATCAGGATTCGCCTAATCATCCCATTACTTTAGATTTACCATGGGTTTTCGAACTTGATGCAAACCAGGTGAGCAACCATCCATTTGCAAGAATTCAAGACAAACCGGTTCATTATTCATATTACAGGACTGCCCAGCACCGTGCCGAGTTCGTCCATTCCCAGCTCTTTACCTCTATAACGCCGACTGAACACGTTACACAGTATTCACATACTCTCAGAGCGTATCGCTAACGCCTCGACTACAATTCCCTCTCCTCCGCCTGCATCCATGCATATAATGCATCATCCGCTAACATCGCTCATTCAATCCAAGTGGAATGATGAGGTTGCTGGTTTATTCGGAACCGCCTGGCGGTGGGAGCAGCGTGCAGTAGAGTTGGGGAAGAAAGTTCTGTACGGTGGCGACCCATGATACCAACTGCTACCAGGCTAGGCATTAGACTAATCAAAGGATTGATATTGTCGGTCATCCGTTCTAGGAATCTTGACGCCAGCAATCTGCTATGCACCGCAAACTACATACCGGCGACATGCGCCCGCACTCCATTACTTTGCATCCAAACGAAACTTGCTTCCTTCCAAACGTACATATTTCGGTTCTATCAGAATCTACGTAAATTATCATCTTCCATACCCTTGGTAATATTGCTGAGTATCATGGCCTTGTGAAGGTGGCGGAGGCGGAGGCATGGTCTGGTACCCCTGCTGGGTTGGCTGTGTCTGGGGAGGATATTGCCGCCATGACTGTGGCGGAGGCGGAGCTTGCTGGCCATATATCTGTGGATTCGCGGCGTACTGCGGTCGTGAAGGAGGTGGCGGTGGCAAGGAAAAGGAAGATTGCCTTTGAGGCGAAGCAGAATGCGTTTGCTGCCGTGGAACTGGAGGGGCGGCGCGTGGTGTCGAAAACTGAGAACCGAACGCCCCCAGGCTTGCATATGGGTCGGGCGCTGGGTTTGATGATACTGGATTTGTGTATGCTGGGCGTGCGGGTTGTGGAGGTGGCGGGAGATTCGAATATGCCTTGATTGACTGGGGTGGAGGAGGCGGGAATATGGAGTATGACGCCTGTGGCGGTTTTTGTGGGGGAGATACTGAGTTCTGACTTCCTTGCAGATTCATAGATGCGAAGGATGAGTCCAGAGATGGGGGAGAACGCGGCGGCGGTGGTAAGGGGGGTTTCTCAGCAGGTGTCTGGGGTACCGCAAGCCGCTGCTGGATATCCGCTTGCCCAACAAGTCTGTCGCGTTCCGATCGACGGTCGGTGATAAAGGACCTAACACTAAGAGTAAGGGTAGCGCTCAGGTCAGTAAGTTGTTGGTAGAACTGCAGTCCTTTCCTGAACCGAACTTCAGATATGATGAAGGGGAAGAAAGAGTACACATACGTCAACCCATCCCTGACCTCCATATATCCATCTCTCGCATTCGAGAACCTGCGTACAGTGTCCTTCTTCCGCCGCTCGCGCTCATCCCACTTCTTTGCGCCAGGTCCACGCCCAGCAAGGTCTCGTAAGTTCTTCCACAGTCCCTGAATTTCCTGTAACACGGCTTGTTGATTGTGCACAGTGGTTCCAAGACGTTGTTGGTATGTCTGGAACTTCTCGAGTTCTGCGACGAATAACGATTGTTCGGCGCCAGGGTTACGGCGATTCAAAAGCAGCAGGTGCGATACGTCGTCAGCTTGAATCTATGTGGGAATATCAGTTAAATCCAAATAATATTATTGTGCACATTACCTTGTCTTTCAGTTCTTTCAGGACTTCACCTCGCTCATAAGCAATTTTCTTCAACCGTCCCAGGCGTTCCTCGATTTCGGTGGTATACTGTCCGATTCTGACTCGTTCCTTTTCATCGTGCGCTTCGACACCGATATCAAGATCTAGCAGGCTTTCCGAAGGGGCATCACGCTGGGCGCTAGCGCGGAAGACATCTTCTACGTCAGGTGATAGCAACAGCCGAATATCAGATTTGACCGATTCCCAGAGGGTCGATACCTGTTGGTCGGATGCGGCAGCAGCGTCTAAAGCGCCTATATGAGATTTTAAGTCTTGCCGAATAGACTTCGTAAAAGATGCAGATGGCTCTTGTGTCCACAGGTGGTCGTACTTGACCCGCATCGTCTCGCACTCTCTCGATTCAACATCAAGGTCCCGCGAAATACCGTCCAGCTCTGCTTTGACAGCCTCCTTGAGACGAGCCATCTGTTGCAAAAGAGTGTCAATACCCTCCCTGTCCTCCATGACGTTGATATCTTCTCGCCAACGGCGTACATCCAGGGGGATCTCTTCCTCCCCACCCAAGCTACCCTCAGCCATCGCCTTGAACCTTGCAAGTCCCGCCTGCACTCCCATCGCTTCCAGTGCACTGCGCGCCTCGACCTCGGCGCTTTCTGCGTTCTCAACCTCTTTGCGCACAAGCTTTGCCTTCTCCTCAGAGTACACGCTGGCGCTCTCGTGCACGCTCAACGGAATCAACTTGACGAAGATATCCGTGCCTATAACATTCTGGACGTCTGGTGCGCGATACACCTCTTGAATGGAAATAGGCGTGGCGACAACCGCTTTTTCGATAGCAGGCAGTGCGTCAGCAGATGGAAGGACAGCATTGTAAATGAGATCATTATCGCGCTGCGCTTCTGTCTTGCGGTCTGTGCTCAGTTGAAGCTGTACCTTTGTACGTTCGGTAATGGAAGGCCCGGTATCTGCGGGAAGTGAAGGTGATACGTGGGCGAATAAAGCAGAGAATGATGCAGCAGAGCGATTGGCTTCTTTGGCAAGAGATTCAGCGAGGGTGAACCGTACGAGGGCCTCGCCATGGGCTCCCGCTTTATTGTCAACTTGACCACGATAGTATTGTGCGATAGAGCCAAAGTGTTTGGATTTTATCTGTGCAATATGTCGATGCTAATCTCGTGCTTCGGAATATGAACATACCTGGATAAGAGTGATCCAGTTGCGATCAAATATGCCCTTGCCCATGAAATCTTTTACCTCCTCGCTCAGGGAGGTGTACATGGATGCAGACTGGGAGGCAATCTTGGCTACCAATGCAGGTGCTTTCTTCTCGTCGATGCACTTTTCCAGAAATACTTCTGTAGCCTGCGCCATGATGACTCCCACCAGAAACTTGATCACCTCCCGACTGAGGTCAGTCGAGGGGGCATGCAGGAAATTCTCGTTAATATATGTGAGCATGCCTGCGCATGTCTTAAAGTAGTAAAATGCGAGTTTGAGCCCCTCCGGATCGGACCTGTTCTGGGAGGCAGCAATGGCGGAATGCGTAGCTGCGATCTGGAACAGAACAGAGGCCTTCTCATACGCAATAGCTGTCTGCGTAGTCAGCTTGCTCGTAAAAGCGTCATTCCATGGGAAGTTGACGCGGATCTCGGGGAAGCGCATCTCTAGGATCTCGAGTTGCCCAAAGTACTTGTAGAGCAGATCACGACCTAGGAAGCAAAATTGTGAATACCCTAAGATCGTGATTACTTGAGCGACGAACCTGTCATATCGCTGCCTGCTCCTTTTACAGCGTCTTGCCTGCAGCGTTGCAGCGCTTGGCACTCCTGTGCGTAATTGTCTGGATTCTCGCCGAAGGACTTGGCAATGAGATTGCGTATGGGACCTGTCCAATCGACATCCCCCGTCGTCTTCTTGGGGATTGCTATCATGGGCGACTGGTGTGCCATGTCTGAAAACTATACCTTGGAGTTTGCCTAGATGTACACTCAGAGCCTGCAGACAAGCACAGTTCGTGTTCCAGTAGGCTATGATTCCAGATATGACTCGCGGGATCCGGAAGTAGTTTCCGAATTCATGCAATAATGAATCGTTGACCCCAAAAAGAGGGGTTGCTTCCTTGCCGTTTCCGTCCGTTGTGGCAAGCTGGGCTCGTGTCCGTCATCTCATACTAAAGCCATGTCGTCTGAAAAAGCGTCATCAAGCGAAAACATTGTTAGCCAGAAGGTGTGCCTTTATAATTAAACACAATGCTCAAAGCTAACCGCCTTTCTAGTATGACAGATGTTGTATGTGCTTTTATTATCTGAGTTGGAAGAGTCGACTGACTATGTCCGCAAGTGGCCGATTTCTTGGTGAAGGCGTGAGTCTTGCCTTGCATTTGTAGCTGGCATGAATATCTGAGAATTGTGCAGTGGTGTAGGCTTTAGTGTCGGAGTTGTTGCATCCGTCATTCTTTTCCGAAGTCCGTGTCTTGCTTTACTTATTTTCTCCACATATCTAACCCGACACGTTACAGGACGAACATGGCCTATTGCCCTTTCAACGGGCTTCGGTATGGGTGCAGCATACGCAGACTGCGATCGCTCATTCAACCCCGCACGCGTCTCTGGAACACGCATAATATCTCAGACAGACGAGAGCAAATGATGTCGTCTGACATATCACATCACTCGGTAGTATCGCGGAGGGCACTGCACAGAGGCAAACATCGAGCCCCGAGGACTTGGCATTATTTACATAGAGCGCCTTCGCACACCCTCCCACCTTCCATAGAACACAACGCAAATGTTCATTCTCCTTTTGACCAGCACTCACTCCCGGCATGGGAGCTTTCGGGCAGTAATTCATTGGTTGTAGAAAGGGGTTGTGGTGTCTCCCTAGGCAATGTTCTTCGAGGTTTTCCGAGCACGAGACGCTCGTAGAGCACGTCTGCAGGTGATTAAAGGTGAGATGAGTGACCGGAATGTTTGTAATATTGAAGAACGACAAACATGCTGTTGCTGCCATGATGGGAACCGTGACGATGATGGTGCGGAGCCTACGAGCTTGAGGAGGCAGCTTCTGTGCCATTGTTTAACTCTCAGACTGCAGTAGTACCGCTTCAGTAGTTATGAACTTGAAGCTTGAGCGCTTGAGCACTTGTTGAGTACCAGCTAAGAGCAGAAGGAAGGAGATCTCCGGGGTCCTCATTATTTGAACAAGGTGTCCAGAGTCCTAGACGTGCTAACCCTCTCTCGTTGACACTATATCCATTCTACCCTTTTCTACGTGAAGCACCATGGCTTATGTCGCTGTCGACGCGGACGATGTAAGTTGCATGATTCTGCTGCTTTGGTATTCCTCACTGTGTTGATGGTTCATAGCGACTAGAAGAAGGACCAGAGGGTCTCGAGTTCAAATGTGAGCACGTTTGCATTGAAGTGCGCAATCAAACATTTAACCCAAGCAGCTTTCCTTGGGGCAGACGCGAGAGCAGACCAACGAACACAGTCCGAAGCTTCAAACCTTGACCGAGGTTCGTCGAAAACTCCGCCATCTTCTCCGAGTCCCTGACGTATACCCAATTATAGGATATCTCACAGATCACACTACGCACAAAGGTCCATCTGGATTCTGGACAGTCGATTACTATCAACCATACTTTGACGTTGATACCTCAACCGTCTTGAAGCGATGCTACACGACGCTCCTCCCCACTTCACCTTCATACCTGACGATTCTTACACCCAGCGCTGACCTATATGGCCCTTTCTGGATCCCAACCACGCTTATACTGGCGCTATTTATGTCTTCGTCCCTTGCAGCAAGCATCTCGTCTTATCTTTCTGACCCAGGAGCTGCGTATGAATATGACTTTGGCCTTCTTAGTCTGGCAGCAACGATCGTGTATATATACACGTTTGCAGTACCGATTCTTCTGTGGCTCGCGCTACGCTACTTTGGCGTTGGTGAATGGGGCGTAGCGGAAGCACTTGGGGTCTGGGGTTACTCATTATTTGTCTGGATACCGGTTTCGGTAAGGACATGAATGTCACAATTTAGATGCACTGTTTTTGAGTAACTGTTGTTGCCCTGTAGATACTATGCGTCATACCCATCTCTATATTACGTTGGGTTCTAGTGGGCATCGCGTTCTGCTTATCAGGGTACTTCCTGGTAACGAACGTGTACCCAATCTTGGCGATGGTATGGTCATATCCCTCGCCTGATCTAGTTTTGTTGAGATCGTTGACAACTTTCTTAGGCCGATGCGAAAGCCACTCGCTTACTGATAATCGTGGTCGGCGCACTACATGCTGGGTTAGCGTTGACATTCAAGGTGTTGTTCTTCAGCTACTACGTTGTGCACGATATTGGGCCCGGAGCAGACCCCGCACGGAGATTTCTATAGTGCAGCTGCGCTGGTCTTTGATTAGTTTCATTGTAATGCATAATTTTTCATTTTCACGAATATCGTGAAACGACAAAGAGCGGACCACAATAACAACCGTCACCATTCGATATTGAATATGTTCAATGCCGACTCTACCACGCATTAACGAAAGATTACATTCACCAGGAAATGGTGAACACATTATAAATGTAAACGCCGTCAATAATGACGTTGTACAAGCGTGTAAGCATACGAGTTTCGAGGCTTGCGGGAGGCAGGTGGATTTCGTCGAACTTGCCCCAGATACATTTTTCCGTGTTGCGTGAAGTAGCGAATTTCGATGACTTCACCTCAAGCTATGGGTGTCTCCCAGTAAGAGTTTGAGTATCCGGGGCGTCAACATACATCATCCAATATATAAGAGTATGTAAAAAATCATGAACGCATCGTAATCCATCGTAATGTCATCAGTGATGAAATGTGGGGAATGATTATTTCAGATCCAACGTCTTTTTGGGAGATTTTAAACAGAAGTAGCACCATGGCGTGCCGCTTCCTGCGCTGCTTCCGCCCAATCCTTCTCGCGCACACCGAATTCAACTGCCAGTACAGTCTTGTTGAAGTGCATCATAGTCAGTCCATAGGGTTGGCGGATGCGTGACTCCCAGCCTTCTGGAATACGCTCGTGAAGAACAATGCTGCGCAGGTCATTCACGCGACCACCAAAGATTGTCAGCAGTGTCGAGGAACTGATTCAAACATTGAGTGTGCTTGAAAACGGATGATGTAATGACACATACTTGGAACTACCGAAGACCTTGTGGAAGAAGCTGAGCGAGAACTCCTTGTTTGTTGCACGCGCCACTGCGCGACGCTTGCCGAGAATCCTGGAGAGATCTTTGTTGGTAAGGACATCATTGCCGTTCTTGTCCTTGCCGGTAAACGCCGCAAGCAACTCTTCGATAAAAGGTATGTGTTTCGTCGATTGGTTCGGTTCAAGGGCAGTGTCAAGACCTGAAGACAATTTGTTCGCCATGCGAGAGCCAGACAAATATGGTAAATCACTCACGGAAGAGAGATGCGTCATGTTCAATACCATTGTGGAGGTCGAGTTCTGCCAAATCAAAGGTATCCTTACTGTAGCTTCTCTTGAGCATGCGAGCGGCAAAATGCGGCACAAAAGAGCAGAAGGAAGGACCGAAATTGTAAGTTGCCCGGATATGGTGGTTAAGCTCGATAAATGAGATACCGCGGCCGCTGCGCGAGATGATGCCTGCGTTTGAATGTTATGAGCCTAATTTTAAAACGTGAATTCTCTACGGGATCAAGACTAACCGTGATTGGCCATCGCATTAAGTGCTGGGCATGAGCAGCGGGAGTCATCTTCCTGAGGAGGCCTAAACTCGGGCCAGTGCCCTCCATAGCCTGGGTGGCCCTCGGGCGTGACGTGCCCGATACGGCGCTTCCTCCTTACAAGATTGAGGAGTGTGAGGAGCACATCCCAAGACATGATCCCAGTATCGAAGAAAAAGTTAGACACGCTGGAGAAGAAGCCCATTTTGCTCTACTTGAAAGACACGGATCTGAGGTCGGGGGTGGAATCAATATCCAGCTTATTTGCTAGCAGGGCGCCCAAGCACCATGATGATGGCCTTATAATATATGGTCCTGACAAGGTTACGTATGGCTCGAAGTGGTGCCGACTCCCGGAAGGTAATATTAACGCAATGCGCCAGAATGTGCCTGCATTCGGTTCGAAGGTTACCGATTATCTGCAGGGAGCCTCGAGGCTCGAACAGGTGACGGTAATGGCATGATAGCCACCCGCGGAATGTCACTATTTTTATGCCCAGCAAGACCAGTCTGAGTATGGCAGTACTTGATCTATACGACAACAACCCATGAAAAAGTCTTCCCTCCCAGATTGATACTGCTTCAAGTTAACAGCTGGCCAGCCTAGAATTTGCCAGCTGGACCGTGTCCATCAAAACACACGAAGATCCTGACAGGCCCTTTGGGACACTTGACAGCGGGGATGTTCACACAGGTTCACACAGCAACTTGAATGAATAGTTCCGCGGTCCCAAACTGTCCGGAGAGTGGAAGGTCCGAAACTTCGAAGAGGTTTCTGCTTCTGAAATTTGGAAGACTTGTTGAGTTGTATAATTGTATCAGTCGCTAAAACAACCAATGCTGTCACGGTGCTGCAGTCCATGTAACCGCAAACCGAGAGAACCGTCCTATCAGAATTTTTCCAGCGCTTGGCGGCGATGGTATACGGTCGTGCTCACTGCTCACTGCTCACTGCTGGTCAGTCAGCTCCTAGGATAGAAAACTTACTTGGAGTATACATGTGATGAGCCAAACTTCTAAGAAGCGCGCAGTTTAGGATTTAGATCCATGTAGGATGGCATTTATGTAGAAAGTATACGGTAGTGTCTGCTTACTACCATGGATCTAATTATCACTTGCTAATTGTTTGCATGCTCAACTTGAAGTAAGAGGCTAGGTTCAAGTCCCCATTGTTGAGGCAGACTGCAATGTTGTGATAAAATAGTTTACATAGACGGCCATCGTAGCATACCGTCCGATATCATAATGCCTTGAGCAACAAGTACATGTAGTAAACTTGTATTCTTCTAATGATCATGCCAAATTTGATAATCAGTCGCATCCTTGAACGCTTTGCTCGATAAATCCCATTCCCCTGAGAAGTCCGTGGAAAGAACCCCCCAGAAGTCTTTCCAACCGCCGCCAGCTAGATCTGTTAAGTCGACAGAAACAGTGTCTGATGGTGACAGACTCTACGCGAACAATTTCTTGTATGACTTCTTCTCCCTCTCCCTTTTGTCCTTCTTCTTCTGCCTCACTTTCGCGAGCTCCCCCAGGATCGCCGGGTCTTCAGGTGCAAGCTGACTGGCAGCGACAAGATCCGCTTCAGCCTCATCTTCCTGCTTCAAAATTATATGCGCTGACGCCCTACGATAAAGGGCCTTGGCTTTATCTGGGCTGCTCAACTGCAGACGGTCCAAAGCTCGCGTGGTATTCTTGACCGCAGTTTCAGTGGCTGCTGGTTGCGTGCGTAGCGCAGCGAGTGCCGAGTTTAATAAAAGGGGTGCAAGAAGCGATTCATAAGAGTCCTTAAGCTCTGGTGGAGAGTTTTCTGGCAATACGGGATGCACGTCTAGGTACCTTATCGATTCTGACATTTTGTTAACAATGTGGGCGAGAAATATTTGCAGGATTACTCACTGAGGTACGTTTTGAGTGCGAGTTCTATTTGCCCGTCCTTGAAGAGCTTGTTACCGAGCTCGCGGATTTTACGTGCAATATCCAGCGCAACTTCGGGGTTCTGCACATCGGAATCGTCGTCTTCAGGGTAGTCCTCGTAGTCGTCACCAACAGTTGTGGCGGAAGTTACGAGGGAAGGGTCATCCGGTGAGAGAACGCCGCAAGCAGATATAATGACGGGGGAAGTGGGAACATCTCCAGACTCAGTAGGGAAGTTTTCAATTGTACGGACTACGCATGGCATGGTAAGCAGTTCGTGGAAAAGGAAGACAGGCGCTTGGGCAATATATCATACCTACTGATTTGCCCTTGATCACTTCACCGAAAACGACGTGCTTGCCATCAAGATGGGGTGTTTGGTTCACGGTGATGAAGAACTGCGAGCCATTCGTGTCTTTTCCTGCATTTGCCTGAGAAGTCGATTAAAACCACTCTCCTGAATGAAAACCGAGGGGGAATTCTACCATAGACAGCAAGAAAGGTTTCGTATGATTCACGGGGAACGCCTCGTCTTCGAATTTCTCACCGTAAATTGATTCCCCCCCGGTGCCTATGTAGACGATGAGTTTGTAACATCTGGATGTAGTCCTAGGACGCACCATTGCCCGCCGTGAAGTCACCACCTTGACACATGAACCTAATCCACTGCATTAGCCTTCATTGCGAAATAAAGTGAAAGTTTCTACCCCTTGATTACGCGATGAAAGCCAGATCCAGCGAAGCAAAGGGGTTTGCCAGATCTTCCGATACCCTTTTCACCCGTACACAATGCACCTGGAAACATTAAAACTCTGACGCGATTGACCGAGTATCTGAGAACTCACGGAAGTTTTCAGCTGTCTTGGGCACTAAGTCCGCATATAGCGAGAATACGGTACGCCCAATGGGCTTGCCACCGATGGTGATGTCAAAGTAAACGATAGGGCGATTTGCAGGTGCTTCAGACATGCTGCGCTTAATGGCAAACAAACGAGTTCAAGAACAATCAGTAGAGTTTCAACGGCGCTTGTAAGTCACGAGAATTATAACGGATCCCGGATGCTGTAAGAGTGACGAACAGTTGTTTCTGGCAGTTTCGAGAACTGTCATGATAACGATGCGGCTGATACGAGCGCGGTTCCTACATAGCTCGTGCGTTTTCTAGAACGTCTGGTTCGAGACTGCGCATAATCGGATAACGCGTTAACGGCTCGAAGATTGATTCAATCAGCTGTGTCACGGTGCAGTGTGTGACAGTGGACGAGTGACTAGTACTGTTGAAATTTCGAAAAGGCACGTTGTGCACAGGCCAACTTGAAATTTGACCATCGTGCCTTCACCAAGGACTCGGATTTGGGCCACTGTAACTGCCGGATGTCCGTGGATGGCTATCCAGCTCAGAATTGAGTATGAATATGATCATTTTATTTGGCCATTACGCTCATCGAGAGTTTGAATTTACATCACGGTGTGGAGGATGATTTGAGCAATACAGTACGTGTCAAGATCTGGCTTATAAGTTATACTTGCCTTCGACTCTTCAAATTCAAATTTCAAAGCTTCACGGTTCACAATCTGACTTATTTTTCCCATGTTTTTGCAGAGCTCAAACCTGGCTTGCTTTCGCAATGTCTTCAGTCCATCCTTCACTGGTTCCTTGCGCACGCCGGGTAGGCCCTCAGAGTGTGTCGCTTGATGACGGGTGTATACTATTACCGTTGCAAGTAACGTACAGGTCAACTGATCGATAGTGTCAAGGCCTAAAAATATGCAGTATGTGCAGAAAGTTGATGACTTCGGAGTCGCGTGGTCACACGCGAAGTTCAAGGGGTTTCAAATTTCAGCTCCCGGCACTGGCAACACAGACTCTTATCTTCGACTGTCTTCCCGCAACAGCGAACCTAGGCTTTTGACCTTGCTTTTACTTGAATCTGATGACTTTCAAGGCGTCTAGCGTCGGTTTGCCTGATCTTTACGAGGCCTCAATTGTGGAACTTCAAGATGGTCTAGCCAAAGGACACTTCACCAGTGTTCAACTTGTCAAGGTAGACTCCTGCTCCAGTACACACCTAACGCAATGTTGAGTCGATCACAGGCATACCTTGACAGAATTGAGGAAGTCAACTTAAAGGGTCCTGCATTACATGCGGTCATCGAGATTAATCCAATAGCCATATCGCAAGCTGTAGCCCTTGACGATGAACGCAAAGACAAAGGCGGCCGCGGGCCATTGCACGGAATACCACTATTGTTGAAAGATAACTTTGCCACGCTGCACGAAGAAGGCGAGATTCTCTGCGTTATATATGTAACTACAATACTAATAAATCGATATCCGGATAAGGAATGAACACGACCGCAGGTACATTCTGTGCTACTGCCTGCCATTTTACAGATCACAGTTTTTGGGTGTATCCTAGGTTCCTACGCACTGCTAGGTTCTGTCGTTCCTCGAGACGCATTTGCTGCCGCAAAATTACGTGAAGCTGGGGCTATATTCATAGGAAAAGCGAACCTCTCTGAGTGGTCTGGTATGAGGGGCAAGTGGGGTCAATTAAAGGGACAGGTTCCCAATGGCTTTTCGGAGCGTGGAGGACAAACTCTTTCCCCCTACTACCCGAATGCACATCCGTCTTCTTCGAGCTCCGGAAGTGGCGTTGCGATGGCTGTTGGTCTAGCAGCCGGGTCCCTTGGCTCAGAAACTCATGGCTCTATTGTCTCTCCGAGTAGCAGGAATAATATTGTTGGGATCAAGCCCACTATCGGGCTGGTATCTCGCTCAGGCGGTAAGGTTTCTAGGATGGCTACCGATTCTCTATCTGATGATGAATATTAGTTATACCTATCTCATCTCATCAAGATACTCCTGGCCCAATGTGTCGCTCTGTCGCTGACGCCGCCCTGTTGTTGAATTTCATGGCTGGGCCTGATCCTCGAGATGAAGTTACTTTACATCAGCCCGGAATAGTCCCAGACTACATGAGAGCGCTCGACAAAAACGCCCTTAAAGGCGTTCGTCTTGGAGTGCCTCGTTCATTCATCACCAATATCAAAATAATCGAAGAGGTGTTCAACTCATCTCTTGACGTCTTCCGAGCCTTGGGCGCGGAAATCGTTGACCCTGCCGATTTCCCGGATGCAGAAGAACTACTGACATCGCAGGCGGAGAAGCGGGTACTGGACGTGGACTTCAAGGTTGATCTGAACAAGTACCTATCGGAACTTGTCGACGTTCCGACAGGCGTCAAGACTCTCGCTGCTCTGATAAAATTCAACGAGAAACGCGCGGACCTGGACCTTCCACCACCATTCTACAAAGATCAATCGCAGTACGTTGGCTCAAATCTCATACGCGATATGCTTTTACGCAGGATAATTAGATTCATCCAATCGGAAGCCGCACAAGTTGATGACGCCTACCTTGCAGCACTAGCAGAAGATTTCGACTTGGGACGCACGAGAGGAATTGACGCCACTCTGGCCCAGTTTAATCTCGATGCCATAATTCTACCGACCGATGCACTGGTGTGGAAACCCACAGCAATTGCGGGGTATCCGTTGATTTCAGGCTAGTACTTTTACTGCGATCTCAACGCCACTTAATTTTATCCGATATTTAGTGCCCCTCGGATTTCAGCCAGATGACGTTGAATTGCTGCCTGCGACGCCACACTCAGTTTATACGCAAGCCCCAGGACTCCCTTTTGGAATTGCTTTTATGGGAACCGCGTATAGCGAGTTTAAGCTCATCGGCTATGCGTATGCGTTTGAGCAGGCTACCCACGTGAGACTTCAGAGAAAGGCCTTTAACGATGCGATTCCTAGAACCCAATTAACGGACGTTATGTCCCAGCTGTGAACGTAGCTTTAACATTGCACACTGTCATACGCATCAAATAAGCGAGTTGCTTTGGATGCATGCATTCTGGACATCGATGCACATTGCGTGTTTCACGAGAAATGTCCATTTCGCTGTCTACTTAACTGAAACACAGGCTTAGGCGGGGCGACTTTGGAAAGAATTGCCATTTCCTTGTTCCTTCCCAACTTTTTGCGCAACACACTCTGGCCACATATGTCAGAACAATCAAGCACTAGTGCCGGTATGCCTCGCACGTTGGATCCATGTGTGGTGTCGATATCTCTTTTTCGGGGACTCACAAAAGCAGCTTTGTGCCTTTTCGAAACCGCAGTGAGTGCTTTCACTGATTCACCATGGGCCATGATAGTCTGGGGATATTTTTGGCTGTGGACCAGAGATGTGTATGCATGTAAGACTCGGAACTGTACCTCAACACTGGATCTTGCTTTGTATTGGCTGCTGGCACTTTCCTGCGATGAAGACCGTTCAGGATCTCTCTACTCTGCCAACTCTTGATTCCTTGGGCGCCACCAAGGCTATTGTCGAGGCAGCTTCTCCTATAGTAGAGTGTTTCATTCGTCGAAATACAAGTCTGGCTCTGGCTATGTTGGTTCGAGGGTGGTTGTTGCAGGTGCATGCAACTCAGGCAGGATTTCGATGACATCGCGAGGCGCATGAATAATCAATTCTACATGATGAGCCCATTTTCAGCTCACGATATCATGCTGGATCTATAACGTTGAGGTAACCATAACCATATATCAGTGTAGGAGAACTTTCAATATTTATTTCCTCACGTTCACCCCAAGCAGTATACAAAGATCTTCCACATCTGTTATGTCCCATCATCCATTGGCAGCTGGACATGCAGGTAGGCATCATTTACATTCTCAACTCACCACAATTATTTACCAAGAGAATAGTCAATTACAATGGCGAGTTCCTGACGCAGCTTGCTGATCTTCTCAGGTCCGTATTTCCCTGTTCAACGCAAAAATCGATGACACAACGCACTCCTCAGGTGGCCAGGACAACTTGAACTGACAGGTGAGTCATACTTCGTCCTTTGGAAACACCGTGTGCTTTCACGATATTTGATATACTGAAGGGCTTCGCCCGAGGGGCGCAAGTGTGTTGGATTCATAAATCGGCCCTTGAGGGAGTCGGTCTTAGCGCCTTGGTTTACGAACGCGGGGGAGGTTTCCATATCAGTACGTTCTCGTGTACCTAGAGCGTTGGCAGAAAGAATTGCATATTTTCCCGCAGACACTTGTGCAAGTGATGTCGATAGACTCACAGATGGAAGCTTCAAGCCGACGTAGTCATTTTTGCTACGGGATATGTGCGCTGTTCTACCGGAGGCGGAGGTTCCTGAGCGTAATTTGCAGCTTTGGCAACCTGCATGATAGCGTGAGGTTGGTGTGTGACAATGAAGTCGCGCAGAAGTCGGGCCCTTATTTGGGTTGGACGATGAAGGCGAACAACGTGGTGTCTAGAAGCATAGCGAACACGAGGTCTTTGGGTTGCGGTCGGTGCGCGACCTCATTAATAAGGAATCGATCCTGCCGCCAGGAAACCTATCACGAGCACGCATTCGAAGCATGGACCTAGCCTTACGTGAGCCACACTCTAAGCGTCATATGGCTTCTCGCTCACGATCTAACAGAGATTAAAGCGCGCTTGAGGGGCTTGTTCAGACGCGAAGAACTCATCTTTTAGGTTAGGTTCGTGGGGTGATCGCTAGGCATCGGGCAAGCGCAATTGGGGGGAGGGCAACACCCAACCCCCGAACCCTCTGATACGTTCTCATCCCAAGCTAACATTGCTCCACGCCGTGTGTCGCGTCCTATCTGTTGGTGATTCATGGTGTCCATTCCGTGTTTCAAAATTATCGCGAGCAGGGTACGAACTAGTAGGTAAGCGGACCCAGTACTGCTCAGTGTTCTAATTTCCAATTTAGAACTACTACTAAATATGACTATTCTCATGATGCGGCGGCACTAGCGGACGAGAGGGAGACCAGACGACGTCAGGGCTCCTCGTGATCTATAAACGTGTTGCGGCGGCGACATGATAAGGGGTGATAAGACAGTGTACCTAGTGTCGCGGCACCCTTCATAATAGTATCCTTGAGATTAATGTTCTGCAGGCGTTGAGGTCAATCGGCGGACGGAGCGAATAAGATGCCGTGGGAATATAAAAATGCATCTATATATTTCCGAAATGAATTACATACAGGTAAATATTATTTGGGATTTCCATGTTGGATATCAGCTGTGCTCGTTCCTGTTAGCCAGCTGCCTGTAGTGCCTTGCCCAGGTTCCTTTTCTTTCTCTTTCTTCGTGGTCTCAATCTCCGTGCTTCCCTTTTAACAAGTAGGGTGTACTCCCTTGACTGCTTTTCGTCATGAGCGTCCTTGTACCAACCAAGTTTCCTAGCGTTGCTGCTGTCATGCTTGCCTGCGTTGCATCTCTCGTTTGCCTGTTGCTTGCACGCATATTGTATTCCTTTATGCGCCTCTGGTCTTGTCACTCTCTATCAGCAGCGTCCGATGAGAAGACCCCCGCTTGGTCTTCTTTGTTGTCGCTACCCAACACATGGACGTCGTGGAGTCGGTCTTTGCAGTGTGCTCTCCCAGCATCACTACCCTTTTCGCTGACCGTCCCGGAGAAACCATCACCTGAGGTTGGCACAGGAGCAGGCGTAGGACTTTCGCATAAACGTCTTGAATCACTCCCCGGCAATTGGCAATTGTGTCGACCAGGTCCTCAATTCCAGCCACCACGTGAGCCAGGAATTTCTACTGGTTTTTGTGTTGCAATGCTAACTTATTGCATTATAGCACCGGCCGTGTACCAAAATCCCGCGCCTCTCTCCATGGCAAAGCTGATCATGTCACGACACGTATGCAGTGCTTCTTCACCTGTCAGTTACGATCACTGACGCCTTGCGCAATCCAGACCTTTCGCCGCCCCAATCCAAACCGTCCACGGAGATTGTCTACCGCATCCTTGTCTCGTCCGCCACAGCCCACCTCCCGGCTGTTCCACTCCATAGCATAAACACAAATAATATTTCATTCCCGCGTCAAAATAACACCGCATTTTAGGGTGTGTGGATGGGCTATCCTGGCTGGAAATAGCTTTTACCTCACCCACGCTAATTCACGAACAAATCTCAACGGACTGGTCACTCATAGTCCACTGGTATGAGCCCTGATGATATACCACGCTATCTACGTGTTTATTTATGATTGGACTTACGTAACTCAAGGCAAAGAAGGACGAAGGATTGACAAACGGCTTTTCATTTCCATGTACACACTGGACGTGCTTTCGAACTTTGCTTTGCTTATACTTTTTTATTCTTTCGATCCCTTTATTTTTTACCATCATTTAGTCTTTGTTCCATGAACATACTGTTATCATCCCGTATAGACGGCTCGCCGTTTGTCGAGGACCCGTAGCTCACATGCCAAGCAAAAGAACATGTTTTCGCGTTTTCCGAGCCACACTGAGTTAGATGGAGTCCTACATCCTAATTCATTGGCCCATCGGATCTGGGCAGATGCCACATAATAGGTGACTCACGTAGTGTTCGGCTGCGCATGTGCAGCGTGCCAGACCAAACAAGGGTTCAGAATGTTCAGAACTGAGTCTCTAGATCAATCATATATATGGTCTTGGACTCCTGGAAGCAGTGGCTGTGGAAACTCCCACCGATGCCCTTTCTTATAAGACTTCTGGTCTCGGCGCTGGGCCCCGCACCGAAGCCTATCTCGAGCTCGTACTCGTGACTCTACGAGTCAAAATTATCTCTAGTCCCACGTCCAGGGTCCGTATAGTACGGTCGAGACTCGGAAGTCCGAATCGTTTATCAATGGACATTCAATGTTAGTTTAACGAATTGCGTCTCTGACCCCAGCCTATTCGTTACCTCTCTAGATTTCTTGGCGTCTGCCGTGCACAATGCCTGGAGACATGCCGAATCGCGATATGTTCTCGGAGAACGTGTTCCCTGATTTATATGAATCCGGAATTACCGACCTTCAGAAGGGTCTTGAGCTGAGGCACTTTACGAGCGTTGATCTCGTGAAGGTAAGTTACTATCAACCAATTGGTTTATTTCATGACGATTCATGCAAATACAGGCTTATCTTGCAAGGATCGATGAGGTCAATCTGAAGGGCGCTGCTCTCCATGCAGTCATCGAGACGAACCCGAATGCTTTATCTCAGGCCGCAAAACTTGATGCCGAGCGCAAGTCTAAAGGGAGCAGAGGCCCACTGCACGGCATCCCTTTGCTACTGAAAGACAACATTGCTACACTGCATGAAGAAGGTACGTATTGTCGACGATGCGTGTTCAGTATGCTGATCCTCTTGAAGGGATGAATACTACCGCTGGTACGATATCCAAGAAAGTCTAGTTCTGGGTTAAATATTTGGCGAGATTAGGCTCTTATGCTCTTCTGGGTTCCGTCGTTCCGAGGGATGCATTCGTCGCTGCTAAGCTCCGCGAGGCCGGCGCCATCCTTCTCGGAAAGGCGAACCTCTCTGAATGGGCAAACTATCGTGGCAAGGTTCCAAACGGCTTCTCAGGTCGTGGAGGCCAGACTCTTTGCCCCTATTACCCGAATGGGGACGCATCTGGATCGAGCTCTGGGAGTGGGGTTGCGATGGCGATCGGTCTTGCTGCTGGCTCTCTGGGCTCAGAAACGGATGGTTCCATTGTTTCGCCAAGCAGCAAGAACAATGTGGTGGGCATGAAGCCCACTGTAGGGTTGGTTTCTCGAGCTGGAGGTATTACTTTCTCAATCCCACCTTGACAGTTGGTTGAGTCTCTTTAGTGATACCTATCTCGTCGCATCAAGATACAACTGGGCCTATGTGTCGGTCAGTTACAGATGTAGCCCTTTTGCTTTCCGTTATAGCAGGACCAGATCCTCGAGACGCGGCCACGTTGCAGCAACCTGGTATTCTCCCCAACTACATAAAAGCGCTCGATCCGAATGCTCTGAAAGGCAAGCGATTGGGAGTGCCGCGGATGTTTCTGCCCGGTGGTAAAGTAATTCTGGAAGCTTTCAACGCTTCTTTAGATACCTTTCGGGCGCTCGGCGCGGAGATAGTAGATCCGGCTGATTTCCCCTGTGCCGAGGAGATGAAGGAGTCGCAAGCAGAAACGCTCGTACTGCAGACAGACTTCAAGGTTGATCTGGCCGAGTATATTTCGGGGTTGCTCAAAGTTCCTACTGGCGTAAAGAACCTCGCAGATTTGATCAAGTTCAACAATACCCACGCGGATTTAGAGCTTATACCACCATACCACGACGATCAATCTAGGTGGGTTCACGAGCTGGTGGTCCTGTGGAGTTGCTCACTCTGCTACAAGGTTCATTGCTGCTGAAGCAACGGAAAAGAACGATGCGTATTATGCAGCTTTAGCTGAAGATTTCGATTTAGGCCGGAGGCGAGGCATTGATGCAACTCTCCAAAAATTCAAATTGGACGCAATTATTCTTCCTACTGATGGTACGTACGATTATATGCTTGCGTCAATTTTGGGATCTCACATTTCCTCAGGGATCGCCTCAAAACCTGCAGCAATTTCCGGATACCCCATAATTTCAGGTGCGAATCTCCATTTTCATGATGCTTCATTTGACTAAATAAAATGCTTAGTTCCGCTGGGCTTCCAGCCAGATAACGTTGAGGTATTGCCAGTTCCCGCTGCTCCACTTCACACACAAGCTCCAGGCCTTCCGTTCGGGATAGCCTTCATAGGCACCGCATACAGCGAATTCAATCTTATTAGCTTCGCTTATGCGTTTGAGCAGGCTACGCAAGTCCGTTTGAAGAGAAGGGCCTATGCTGAAGCAATTCCTACGACGCAGATCAAGGACGTGCTTTCTATTTGAACAAAGACGAAGTATATGACTGGCGCGTACAACAACTATGTACTTTTTTTTCCAACTATACTTAGGTTCGCCGTGATGTTGTTCCAGGTCTTGGAGATGTACTACTATACAGTCGAATGAGCACAAGCCAATGGGCCATCACATCAGTGGTAACCCGCGGAACAGACTTCAAGGTAGGCGTAAACACCATGAATTCATGAAGCCCGCGTCAACCCGAGGAGACACCTGAAATTAGCCATCGAGTCCCCTGCCATCTAAATCTGTATTAATATTGTACATGGGGAGATGTCGTGAGTACGGGGCCCAAAAAGGACTTCGCCGAGACTTGCGGATACAATTTGGCACAATCGAGGACTCATCTTCATTTCCATCTTTGATCACCAATGTGAATTATCACCGGAGGCCACAACATCATGATCAAGGACTCATCGATTTACTGATGACTTCGAGTCGAAGTCAGTAACTTCGTTGGTGGTAGGTGCGCTTATGTCTATTTCAACACTGCTGTGCTAATCTACAAATGAGGCATGTAGATGGGCACAGCAATGATTTCATCTCTTATAGAGATGTTAAACGTCAAACCGCTGCACACACAAGCTCCAGGGCTTCCTTTTAGGACAGTATTTATAGGCACCACATGCAGCGAATGCAGTTTATCAACTTAGCTTATGCGTTTGAAGAAACGGGCCTCTCCTAAAGCATTCCCTGCGACGCAGACGAACATGCTTTCAGGTTGACAAAGACTCGGACGTACAGGACTGGCGCGTACAACTACCTACGTGCAAGCCTTTCCTGAGTATGCATCGTGATACAGAGCCTGGTCTTGGATATTTGTGCGATAGAACGAACTCGGGCCACTCGTTCCCTGGCACATCAGTAGTGGAAACAACTAGTTGAACGATGGGCATGAACACCATACATAACATGATTCATCAAGACCGTGATGGCGAAAATGGAAGGGATAGAGGGCAATTGCAAAGTGAGTAGACTAAACTTCCTATCGATGTCATAACTATCTTCAAGAGCTATGGGGTGTGTGCCTCCGAATCTTTTCTGACTTGCATTTACCAGCGTAAAAGGGCCTGCGGAAAAATCATTTGTAACCTGATGCCAGAGCATTTATGTACGTCTACCTGACTTCACCGATGCGTCACTCAAAAACTTTCAAGCAATGTACAAGTCAGCTGACAAACTTTATTGTCACCAGGCTTGCGCAATCAAATGTTTAAAAATATGGCTTATCAGAATCCTGAACTGCGAACTGGTGACCTCAGACGGACGAGTCCACATCCACGAAAGGGTTTCAGCTCCCACTTGTATTGCAGACCCTTATCAGTGACCGTCTTCTTGCAACGAACCTGGGCCCAACTCTTATCTTCCCTCTCTAACTTCCCTCGCTAACTACTGGGATCTGCAACTATGACTTCCAATGCTTTCAGTGGTGCTTTGCCTGATCTTTATGAGGCTTCGATCGCAGAACTCCAAGATGGTCTAGTACAAGGACTGTTCAGTAGCGTTCAGCTTGTGAAAGTAAGTTGCTACATGAACGCATACCTGATACAGACTTTACTATTGAGTGATCGCAGGCCTACCTCAGCAGAATTGAAGAAGTTAACCTCAAAGGTCCTGCATTACATGCAGTCATAGAAACGAATCCGAAAGCCTTAACACAAGCTGCGGCTCTTGACGATGAACGGAAAGAAAAAGGCAGCCGTGGGCCATTGCACGGAATACCATTACTGTTGAAAGACAACATTGCTACATTGTACGAAGAAGGTGAGGCACTCTGTGTCACACACATGCAACACCTGTAGATTTAAAATCCCGATAAGGAATGAATACTACTGCAGGTACATCCTGCGCTACTGGCTGCATCTAGCAAATCCCAAATCTTTGTGGCTCCGTTCTAGGTTCCTACGCACTGCTGGGTTCTGTTGTACCTCGAGACGCATTTGCAGCAGCAAAATTACGTGAGGCTGGAGCTATATTCATAGGCAAAACGAACCTGTCCGAATGGGCTGGTGCGAGGTCTATTCCACTTCCTCGTGGATTCTCGGGGCGTGGGGGGCAGACTCATTGTCCGTACTATCCGAACGCTGACCCATTTGCTTCGAGTTCCGGAAGTGGTGTTGCGATGGCTGTTGGTCTAGCAGCCGGGTCACTTGGCACAGAAACTCGTGCTTCTATCGTAGCTCCAAGTAGCAGGAATAATATTGTGGGTATCAAGCCCACTGTCGGGCTAGTATCTCGCTCAGGCGGTAAGGCTTCTAGTTATGGTTAATAGTCGCCCCTCTGACGACGGCGAATGCTAGTGGTGCCTTACTCATCTAATCAGGATACTCCTGGCCCGATGTGTCGCTCTGTCACTGACGCCGCCTTGTTGTTGACCTTCATCGCTGGGCCTGATCCTCGGGATGAAGCAACTTTGCACCAGCCTGGAATAGTACCAAACTACATGAAAGCGCTCAACAAAAATGCCCTTAAGGGCGCTCGTCTTGGAGTGCCTCGTGCCTTTATCCGCGATATGAAGGCTATCGAGGAGACGTTCAACTCCTCTCTTGACATATTTCGAGCTTTAGGCGCGGAAATCGTCGACCCTGCAGATTTTCCAGATGGAGAGGAACTACAGGCATCGCAAGCAGAGAAGCTGGTGATGGCTGTGGACTTCAAAGTTGGTATCAGCAAGTACTTATCGGAATTGGTCGAAGTCCCTACAGGCGTCAAGACTCTCGCTGATCTGATAGAATTCAACAAGATCAACTCAGGTCTAGAACTTCCAGGGCCATTTTACACAGATCAATCTCGGTATGTCACCTTGAATCACATACAATATGCTTTCACAGAAGATATGCAGATTTATGGACGCGGAAGGTACACAGGTTGATGACGCATACTTTGCAGCACTGGCTCAAAATTTCGACTTGGGACGCACGAGGGGAATTGACGCCACCCTGGCCAAGTTTAATCTTGATGCCATAATTCTACCCACCGATGTAGTGGAGCCCAGACCCACAGCAATTGCAGGATATCCGTTGATTTCAGGCGAGTACTTCGTATGGTGATGCTTACCCCACTCATGCCAATTAATATTTAGTGCCCCTTGGCTTTCAGCCAGATGGGGTTGAAGTACTGCCTGCGACGCCATCTCCACTTCACAGTCAAGCCCCGGGAATTCCTTTTGGAATCGCTTTTATGGGAACTGCGTATAGCGAGTTCAAGCTCATCAGTTACGCTTATGCATTTGAGCAGGCTACCCACGTGAGACTTCAGAGAAAGGCATATAACGATGCGATTCCGAGAACGCAGTTGGCGGGTGTTTTGTGAAGGGCGGGTTTGAAGGATGACGCAGAGGGGAAGATATTACCTGCGTCCATGACACAGCAAACAATAAAGTGCTCAGTGGGCGTCCAAATGCGATGTAACGAGAGATGAAGATGTGGCAGAAGGCAATGGAGGTAGCGTCGACATCTGGGTCAGCCGCGGCTTCTTACGGAGAAGCCTTAGAAATTGTGGTTGATGACCGTCATAAATATGTAGACAGGTATTTAGGAGATGAAGGAAAGCGATTTCGTGAGATCAATGCATTTGATGATAATCTCGAGTAATTGAGGAGATCATGGTGGAAGTACGTGATGCAACGCGTAGAGTCGCCGTAGACACGTTCAACAAAGTGTGACATCAGTGAATTGATGAGTCCTCGATTTTGTGGTCGTGGGAAGTACTGGGTGGGAAGTAGAGAAAAGAATCAGGGCTTCAAGTCGGAAGGCACCAAGTGCACCTGGAAAAATATCAGTAAGGCGCCGACCACGATATTTTGACATAAGTACTTTGATCAGATCGCACTGGCTCTATCATGTACCTGAGAAAAGCAAATAAAAAAGTGACCTGAGCGAGTCTTGAAACCCCGATGACTGATACTGTAGATCAGCGAGAACACCTGTCCACCACCACCACCACCTATCTTGGCCGCAGAGAAGGAGTGTCGAATCGTACGTGAAGGGTGGAAGTAGGGTGTCGATGTTCTGGGTGCCGTCGGCACGATTCAACGATACGGAGTATGATAATTTAAAAAAACTTACCGCTCCAGTTTCTACCTCTATCACGGATGCGCATGACAAGAAGACGAGGTGTGCTGAGCGAGGAGTAAAGTGAACCTGACAAGATATCAGTAGAGCACCAGCTGTCTGAGCACAAAAAGCGTGAGAAGCGACAGTAGCACAGATGGCTGATAACACATCAGTCCTGCTGTCCTCTTTTACAATCATCCATCAGGGCCGGCCATGTGGAACGCGATGCAAAACTTCCGTCAACTAGGAAAGTAAAAAAGCGTGTCCGAGCTCAGACAGCTGATAGCCTGAGAATTCTACGCAATGACAAATTCCCTGATTATCGTCTGTCTGAGCACAAAGAAGGAAGAAAGGGAAGTGACAGTGATCGTTGAATTGTGCGTCGGGTTTGTATTCAGGTCCTTGTGATCTGTTGATACCCATAGAGAAAGTAGCACGTCTGTCAGCGTGAGGCATCAAACTAGATTATGACATGAATACAACTGTTGACAGCATCCCTCGAAGCTCAGATAGCTGATAACACAACGATCCTGCTTATCCATCTGGACCAGTCGGTGGACTCGGACGAATGGAGTACAAGGGGGAAATTCTGCTTGTGAATTTGAAGATTCGCGGAAGCCCAGATGGTTGATAAAGCAATGTTCTGCTTCATGAGAATCGCCATTTGCTTATCGTCCATCTGGGCTATCCGTATGGATAGACTGCGAGGGGTAAATAAGTAGATTGCAGGGAGTTAGAGCATATCCTAGACGAAAGTTCGTAGAAATGCTTAACTTGAGCATTGAAATACATGGCTCAGAGGGCTGATTGTTCCCGGGTGGAGTCGGGGTAAGGTCTAGGTCTGGATGCAGATCAATAATTAAGGGAGCCCCGCGACAAGGGGAGGGGAGGAATGTTCAGGACTGGGAACGTGTGAACGATAAATGCGAGGGGCAGCACAACGAACACATCTTTGCACTTATCTAACCTCGCACGCAGGGAGCCTTGAAGAAAAATCATTACGTCGACTCCCCGCAAAAAAGGCAGAGAATGGACGTACATACGTGGCTCCAAGTCCGATAGCGATGGGAACGGCCCCAGGTACGACAGGAAGATTGAAGATCGAGAGTATGCAAATACTTACAGTGAAAGTGTAACGTCGCTACATACGCTCAAGGACGGCAGACGCATGAGCACCACTGAATCGAGGTTCAGCCCAGCATATGGCGTTGAGAGTAGTGGAACAGGGTAAACGACTTACAGCTGGCCAAGACCAGACGCTCTAAATAAGTCGTCTACAATACCATCGCCAATTTTCTGAGGGTGCAGACTCCCATATTGGAATGTGCAGATCAGCGTGGGTGTATATGGGCGGGCATTTATCCTTATCAGATTGGAAATATTGTGAAGTCTTATGAGAAGAGGTCTGGGAATGTGGAATAGAATTATGCCAGTCTGCTTGTTAAAGGTATACACATATATGAATAATGTAATACTTACATGCGGATTTGAATCTGATGGAGACGTATGTGGTCTCCGAGTCTGATGGAAGGGGCAGGTACGAGATAAGGTGAGGGAGGATTGAATATTGATGGACCTGTACATGGGTGGGCGGGCATGTATCTCAAGTAGATTGGAAATATCGGGAGTTCTGTCGAAACCCGAGTCATGGAGTATGTAGAGTTATATTATCGCAGGCTAGTGCTGCCATCGTGCATATGATGCAGCGATCGGTGACCCGGCTTAAAGAGCAGTGATTCGGAAGGTGGAGAACGGGGAAGATGGGGATGCATTCAAAGATATTTTGCAGGAACATTAGAGAGTACGGTGGTGAATAGGGAAAACGACTTGTGGGTGACCGGTAATGAATCAATGTTGTAGGAGGAGAATGAAGTTCCGGAGAGCGGACGGCTATGATTGATGATGATGGAGACACGAGGTGTGTTGATGGCGGGAAGTTGTCCCCTGTGGAGGGAAGGCTTTAGATACGCCCCGGGAAGATCCGAATTGGACGTATCATAGAGCTAGAGAAGGCGTCGACTAAACAAATTGGAAGCTTTTGCAGCAATTTTGCAGTGTCAAAGACTAGTCGCGGAATGATCAACATGCACAGCATATGGACGACCGGCGGAACAATTCTTTGTTGCACTCGGAAATTACCGGTCTGTGATCTTTTCTGACTCGCCGACATGCATCGAAGTTTTACCTGGTGAATATTACAGACATTGCGTGCTATGATGAGATGCTCGCTTCTCCGAGTCAGACTCGAGCTATATGTGTATGGGGTGGAAACATCAAACTACGTCTAACTTTGGCGAGTTCTTTGCCCATCTAACGGATCTCACTATTACAGGACAGAAGTTCACTGAAATACAATGGCCATCAACATGAGCCTGTACAATCAGAAATCGGGCTTCTGGCATGTTACAGGCTTCTGTCTCCTATGTGCAATTTCTCTTTCGATCTTTGGATGGAGTCGTATAAGTATTCAACCGATATCAATCATGAATCAGGATGTACCTGGCAGTGCAATAGATCACCATCGCATAAAGTGCGCGATGCATGGAATCGCTTCGTATTGGATTCGCTCTATGCTTACCATATCTTTGTTCGTCATTTTGATAGAATAGCCTAATAATTCAAGCGTACGAGGCGACCGATAAGGTTTGCTCCCCTTCGACCCACTGTCACGGTTTCTTGTCTGAAATCTCTGGTGCTCTGCCACAGAATGGCCCTCGTTCCAAGAGGAATCGGACGAGCTGTTACGCCTCCTCGGCCAGCAAGGCTGAAGAGAGTGCACATACTTGTTTCGATCACTCACGCTTAGACCTGTGTTAGATCGATTACTACATGGTTTCATAAGGAATTCCTCGATTTTTGCAAGCTTGCAGCAAGAACACCCCGAAAGCCGCGTTGGAAATGAGTTGCCAACGTCACCAACCACTGGAACTTTCCTGGTGTTCAAGTAGTTGCGTGCGTAATCCTGGTTTGTAAAACAAAATCTGCTTTGATTCAATCACCCCGAGGACTTGCACTTTTGCTTGATTTGAAATTTCGCACTGCAATACTTACTTCAACCACTGATGGTCCTAAGGCGGGATTAGATATCCATCTCCATCATGCTGATTTTGGGGATGGAAGCGCTGAATGGTGGGTATATCTAGCATGAATGCCATTGTTACACCCCGACATTCCCCACTCACTCATACCCATCCCTCGAATATGACCGCAGTCTCAAATGATCCCAGTTGGTGGCCGGTGATCAATTTGAATATTCTTTACAGCTATTGGATAGGTTCGTCACATCAAGATGTCTCGATCTAACATTGACTTGCGTTTCGCAGTTGCCGCCTGCACCGTGGTGGTATACGATTGGGGTGAGCAGGAAATTGTTCGAAAACTGCTGACATTTTTATGATATCTCCAGTACTGACACTCAGACAAGAGGTAGGTCGATGTTATTGCCGGAGCAGCCAACTCGCTAAGAATGATGTCATAGATTGAACTGATCTGGGTGAGTGACAGATTCCCATATGAGAAGAAAAACAGGAGAAGACAATGAATTTGGCGCAGAGGCAACGCTGGTCTCTTATGACTGTGCTGTATCTGATTGTTCGTACCTCATGTTATGCTATAGCATGGTTGACAAATCGTGCTGACTCCAAAATGCTTTAGATCCGTTATATTGGACTACCGTATTCTGTGTATGTGTCGAGGCCAACAAATTGGCGCTGTGCTAATAGCTCATCTCTCACGATCAGCGTAAATATTCTGAGTATGTCTCATATGCGTTGTGTTCGATTCTTCTGACCGGCGGCACACAGTAAACATGCCATCGGTCTCGCTGACAGATGCAGTGAGTATTACGCAACTATCTCAGTCCCATCCAATGGATACACTCATTAGTAGGGGTGAGTAAGATTCTGAACATTGAATGTGGCTCAACATAATGACTCAATAGGTGTAAGTCGAAGCATTTGATCCTAGTACGAGGGTGATCACACTAATTGGGCGTTTCAGGCAATATCATAAACTACACAATAAATGGGACAGTTGTGGTCATAACTGCCATGCTAGGTGGTGAGCTGCAATACCTCAGTGACATTGACTCGACTGAAACACAATGCAAGTCATCATGATTGCTCGGTTGCATGCCATGTATCAGAGATCTAGAAACATGCTTATCTTCCTTGTTATTATCTTCCTGGCTGTAAACATCGCCTGCGGAGTAATCACGGCAATAGGACTCCAGTATTTGGTAGGGGGTAAGCTTTACCTATTGACTTGAAGAACACAGCTCATTGGACGAACACCAGAGGAACAGATACTCTCTGGCACACATACGTGCAATTATGGATCTGAGGGGGATGTCCAGCTTCTGATGTCAATGGTTTGGATGCTCAACACAGTTTGGGAGGTCCTCGCACTGTGTCTTTCAGTCTGGATTGCTATAAAACACTTCCGTGACCTGCGACGACTCGGCTCATCGACAGGATCAACCATCGGGGACTGTTTTAGAGTGTTGATAAAATCTCACGTGCTTTATTTTGCAAGGTGAGCTTATAATGTGAATGCGCCTATCTATTCTGCTCAAGTTCCGCATGTGCTAGTTTCGTTTGTGTCTCTTGCTTCCAGCTTGGTTATCTCTCTCCAGGGCTCTCGGTATGCCTATCTGTCGCTGAGCTTGTAACCACTGCTCATCATTTCTGTAGAATTCAAATTCTACGGCAGCTCTGATACTCTTTGGTACTTTTCAGGTTTTCTTGGGCGTGCAGATGTTTGTGCTCGGACCACGCCTCATCCTTAGCGTTCGAGAATATCACGCAAAACTTGTGGCTGAATCTGATGCAGAAACTAGCATGACTTCGATTGTCTTCCAGGAACGTGTACATGTACCAACTAGCAGTACTGTGTAGGGAAATGCTTGCCGAGTGTTCTGCAGGAAGGAGAAATTTGGGCGAGGATCCGTCGTAGTATTTATTAACATATGATGTTTCGAAGTATATTTAAGACCAGGTTTATGTAGACAGACCCATTTCTACTAGAACTCAGTGACCCGCCCACTTGCACCAAGTGGCAAGCTGAAATTATCCGGAACATCTGGCAACTAAGCCAGTCCTTGATGCCAATACTACAATCCAACGAGAATCAGCACAAATCGCCCAGACACCTGATTCAACGCTAGACTCGGGAGTCGTACTGCGGTGTGTTTACCGGTGCGACTACAAAACACGACCCTTGTATCAGAGTAAAGCGCCGAACGAGATACAGACACTCATACATACATACACCCGTTGACACCAATCACTTGAATGAAGTGTCTGATAGAAGGTGGAGAACGGGGGATATATTGCACGAACATGATGCAGATTGATTCAACAACATAGTATGAGCGGTACAGGTGAAGAGTGATAGAATAACTTCGTCGTGCACAGTGAGTTCGGAAAACTATGTTCATTCCCCATATGAAGGCAGATAAAAACGTATGTGGTCTCCGAGTCCGATGGAAGGGGCAGGTACGAGATAAAGCGAGGGAGGATTGAATATTGATGGGCCGAGAGAAAGTACTTACAAAATGTCAAGCTCCATGAAGGTTGTAATAGCACTACGCTTGAGGACACAGATGTATGACGGCCAGATGGAGGCGCATGAGCGGCGCTGCGGTATCATTGACGTTCAATAGTTCGGTTCCTTGACTACACACGTAGACTCAGAGTAGTGGAAGCGGTCAAGTCACAAATTACTTACAGCTACTGAGAAAGAACATACTCTAAATATGCTGTCTCCAACGTGAGCGCCAAAGTTTTTGGGATGCAGACTCCCATATGTATATGATTGGTGCCTGCGGATCAGCATGGGTGTACATGGGTGGGCGGGCATGTATCTCAGGTAGATTGGAAATATCGGGGATTCTGTCGAAACCCGAGTCTGAGTATGTAGAGTTATACTATCGCAGGCTAGTGCTGCCATCGTGCATATGATGCAGCGACCGGTGACCTGGCTTAAAGAGCGGTGATTCCGGATTTGGTGGTCAGAGAGGGCAATTGTGGTTCTGGATGCAGAAGCGAAGATGAAGATGAAGATGGAGAACGGGGAAGATGGGGTTGCATTCGAAGATATTTTGCAGGAACATTAGAGAGTACGGTGGTGAATAGGGAAAACAACTTGTGGGTGACCGGTAATGAATCAACGTTGTAGGAGGAGAATGAAGTTCCGGAGAGCGGGCAGCTAGTATGATTGATGATTCCAGATATCGATGGAGACACGAGGCGTGTTGATGGCGGGAAGTCATGTCTATGGAGGGAAGGGTCCAAGTTCTAGATGGGAAATAGTGAAAACAGCGAGGTTGTGAGATGGTTTGCTCCTGTGTTTGGCTATGCGTGTACCAGGTGGAACGCATCAGACTACGGTGCGACTTTGTAGCCTGCCCATGAAATTGCTGGCTCTGTACGTAGACTGTTCGAGGCATAGTGACACAAGTTCGAATGCTTGGATTTTTTGAAATCCCTAGTATCTCATAACTTTAATTGTTGCTCGCTGCATGCATTGTCCTCCCTATACTTATATCGAATCCATAGTCCCCGAAGCGCTTGAGATATATCAACAGTCCCGATAGTCGATCCTGTCCATCGTAGTCACGAAAGTTTTGTTTTACAACAAACCACACTAAAAAAAGAGTGCGGGGACATCTGAGACATACTGTCGTGCGTAGATCAGCCAATAAAATGAAGCAAGAACTTCCGCTTTCCGATGGGAGACACGGGAGTGTGAAGCCCCGTTGAATCGTCCCGCAGTAATACTGGTGCAAATACAGTCGCTACAGACCTCATTCAGTAGATATTCTAATGAACTTTGTATAATGCATGATAGACGCACCCAGCCTTTCTGCTATATCCGCTTGATCCGTCGATGATTGTGACGGCAGTTTTTGCAGGGCCATGTAATGGAGGAATGCAGTAAGCGAGATCCACACCTAGGAAGAGTTAACGAGAGGCATGTGCACCATGTGTGGGATCTTACATTGACTGATTCAGGAGGAAATTCGTCCAGTAGCTAGGACTCGCGTAAGAACATCCAGGATGCCGGATATTTGTCAACGTACCTCGAATGCTTCGTCTCTACTTGTCATTTGCAGACACCGCGCATGGAGGTACGGGGGCACAACAGGATCCACCAACGAGTCTAATAACTGTACCAGTATAGATGCAATGGCAGTCGCAAGTGGACCGCGTTCTTCTCCAGACTGGGGGAATGGAAATTGATCTCCTGTGTCAAGACACTAAACAATTATTGACACATGCATGAATGTCGAAGATGACTCGCAATCACCTCTCTGATGTTCATGCATATGCTCTCTTCAAGAGGACCATTGAATAAATCATTCTAGAGCGCCGTTAGGAGATGCCGTCAGAATCTTTATTGCACGAACTGGATCAGTGACGTGGGTCATCAACCAATTGATCAACGTCATGATCTCCCTTGGGGCATTTACTGACTGCCTTGCATGTATCCGATCGTTCGGAGACTTCATAGTTCGCACGGGACCGGGAAGTCGTGTAAGTCTGGTAAGCTTGTTTGCGAAGCAAGTATATTCTGTGTTCATCTCCAGCGAGTATATCAGGCTGGACAAGAATGGACGTACGGTATTCGCCAGTGACCGAGATGAAGTAATCTTTTCCCAGAGCAGTGTGCAGTATAAGGGTAAAATCCAAGCGGGGCGGTGCAAGATTCAGTCGTGACGCAGACGAGTTATCGACAAACACTGTGACAGTGGTGGTCGACAATTCACCCGGACGAAGTAGGCCCTGCAAAGAGAGAAGTTTGCAGGTGAGCCCCAGCATGACAGCACGAGGATGCCTCGCACCACGACAGGATCAATCTTAAGCCATTGTGGACCTTCGATACAATACATCAGTTGGTGATATGAGAGCCAAGGTATTACTTACAGATCGCCTGTTCAGCATCTGCAGCGACGAACCGGTAAACGCAGGGGATCTTGAAATCATAATTAGCAAAGGCTGTATAAGTTACTGAGTCAACTTGCCTGTCCATCATTCTGAATGGATAACGTTTGTCGGATTAGACGCCTGTAGCTTTGATCCAAATTTTAGTTAACACCAATTAGGGGGTGCAAGAACCTACTAGACTTTTCCAAAGTCCAATGTCATTGGCTGTAGCTTGATTTTCGGTGTGTTTGAGGATTGTTCCACGCCCCATAACTCCCGGTACAGCTTAGAGGCGGCAAGCTCACGTCTCTGCTTGTCAATAGTTGATACCTGACAAACATTGAGCATGAATGGATCAACAAGGCATTGTGAACAAAAGCACACACATTTAATTCAAAATCAGCTGATACTGGACGGTGATCACTCATCGTTATTTGCGGATGGGTGCAATATGAGTGTTGGGTGACTCGAACACTGGGAGCTGACATATGTAATATGCGGTCCGTCCATGCGGGTTTGCGCCTAGTAGGATAAGACAATTGTTACAATAGTAAGCCAATTGCGAACACCACTCACTTTCGGTCATATCGCAGGGAATCTTCTGACGTATTTGACGCGTATCTGTACGAACTGCCACGCCCAGCAATTGAATGTATGTAATTATTTGGGAGGAAACTACACACGGCATATGTGTAATTGCATGCTCCGAAAATCCAGCAAATGCTTTCCCGCTTGCGATAGCCGTCTTCAACTAAGTACTCGAAACGGTCAGCACGGTGATCAATTATGTCAGTCTTCATCTGACCTGATCATACTTTAGCAAAAGTGGAATGTTACTAGCACCTGGAGAAGATGCTAGTAGTTCTCTGACGTCCCCGTCCGCAAGATCTATCCTGTAATTCAAATCTGTGACGGCCAAATCAATCATTCATCTCGTCGAGTGATAATCAACCAACCTCCCTAAAGTTCCAAATGTATAAGCGAGGTAAAAGAGGGGGCAAGTTACAGCGCACCATCCAGAATAATACGTCACTTTCAAACAACCCAACTGTTCTTCTCGAAGTCTCCGATGCGATATTCGCATAAGAATTAGAATCAAGCTCGTCAGTCTGATCAAAGACTAGGCGCCTGGAAAGATCATGGAAGTCAGAGTTTCGCCTCTCTACCATTTCATCAAATGCTGCGAGATGTGCATTAACGAAAGTGAGCACTGTGGGACTCGGTGAGATCTCTTGGGCTAAAGGTGTGTATGACATCCGTATCGCTGTTGCACCCTTATTGCCCTGCAGGATGAATGATGATTAAATGACATAAAAATCATGTTCACGACTGTACCATGATACCCATGATACCTGCACCAGCGGCGCTAAATCTGATGTCACCAAAGCATGACAGACGCGCTTTCTTCGCAATTGCGATGATCAGCATGCCAACCAGCTGTTTTGAAGCGAGCTGACAGACATTACACATCGTTGCAATAGATAAATGGGTGACATACGATACCTTCTCATAGAGAATGCCTCTCTCACCTAACCCAGCCAAAATGGCTTCCACCCATGCATCTTCCTTGACGGTACTGGTGGCATACAAGAGAGCTTCGGTTGAAAGATCCAGTTCTTGGAATCCTAGTACAAGGAGATCTGGATCAGAGATGTTTGCGTTGTTGTTCGAGCTTGCATGAGCTAATGTGGCAGAAGAGGCTCCTAGGCTGCTGGTCACCTCTAAATCAAGGAGTGGGGTACAATCAATGACAAATTGACATGGTGACCAAACGTCACTGACGTTCATCAATCGGGTTTGAAAGTATGTCGAGTGGCGAAATGGACTTCAAAGGTGAGATCCATCCAGATTTCTCTGAATCACGCTTCGTTGGTCTGAGCCAAGGAGAAAGGTCCTGCGACGGCATCTTTCCATTGACATTGAACGTCCCTGTACGGATGCTGTTGATGAGTCAAGTTGCCCATTAATATATCTCAAGAGCAATATTAGCGAGCATACAGCAGGCGCGCCGATGATCCAATGGAAGCCTCTTCGACAGCTTTGTTGTAGATCCAATTTTCGCGGACGATGCTAATATCGGCCGCATCGTCTCCTGGAAGCCCCGCACTGGCCGGCGAAAGTCGCGTATGCAACGGTATATTGACCGTGCGCAAATCTATAGGAGATGAAAAGGCTGGTATCAAGTCAGCCCGTGTATCTACATTAACGTGATGGGAGGTATCGTACATTTCAAAGAGCTCTCTTGTGTGTAAAGTGATAGCCAAGAGAAATCAGCATCAAATTCATTTCTAGCTACAATTGGTAGGTGCACTGGTAAGTCAATATGGGGGACGTAAAAGAAGAACGGCTGACTGAATATGCCCTTCAAACGTCTGCATTCCGCGGTGAAGGACTGCAATTTCCGCGTATCTCGTGTGATCAAAGTATGGCTTCGTATTTCAGTAGCCAGCTCATACTTTATAGTCAAAGTGAGTTCTGTCGATTTGATGAGAATGCGACTTATTGCATCAGCCACATTTACACACCTGTTCTCGACTGACCCAGCGTAGCGCCAGTCTCTCCCACAGATGCACGAAGGTCTAAAGTGGTTCGCCTTGCTTGCGCAACAGAGAACGAAAAACTTCCAGAAATCGGGTACACAACTTCAACACTCAAGTCCTCGATGGAGTGACCAGGCGGGCGCTTAAGAATCAGAACACTTCTCAGAGTCAGCACAAAGTTAAACGAGCGGAGCTTAGTAGAAGCATCTGTACGCCAGGAAAAAGAGCCTGACGTATTCCGCTTCTAGCATGAAAACAACAGATCCTACGCGAGGACCGTTGATACAGGAAGCAGGTTACACACCTGCCTTCCTCACCTCCCACGTAATCCATTCTGTGCGACACCACGGCCAGAATGCGTCTGGATCGGTCATCTGTGGAAGAGCTTGACAGGTCACCGTGTTCTTGAGGTTGTGTGACCTCGACTTCGAGTGCCGCCTTGAGATCCTCAGATGATCGCAGAAAGGATTGAACTGCGGCTTCCATTATCTCATTCGTAGGAGGGTAGTCTAGACGACTTCCTAAAGAACTCTTTGTTGTCAAAGGGTTGTTGTAAGTACAAAAGTGTGATTAAAGCTTTGTTTCCGCGCATTAGTAATGGCCACGTGCGCTTGATGATGTTCCCACATTTCCCCGCAAAGTTCTTTCTGGGGAGAACTGAGTACTGAGCGCTGAGCGTCTGTCAGATCGTCAGACGACATTAAAGTCTGTCAGAAGGGGTTAGTACGAATGGCCGCAGCACTAGTGAAACAAGAAATGTACGACTTATTCGATTGACGTGCCCTGGATGGAACAAAAACTAACAAAAAGGTCGTTGTTCTGATCACGAGTCGTAGAATTGTCTCGAATCTTTACCTTTGTAAGTCATAGTCACAGGTGGCGTGGCAGGCATTGCAGGTTATAAAAGCAAACTACTACGCCCTCCAGTTTCTTACGTCCAATTTTATTTTCCCTTCCCAACACCCGACCACTTTGATCCCCACCAGACCTCATCACTACACGGGCTCATCATGACTCGCACAGAGCGCGCTGGCTTCCCTCGTGCCTTATTACGGGATCGTTCTGAGTCCAAGTCCGGCCTCGACAAGTCCGTTCGCAAAAATGGCGGTGGCCAACACAATTGGGGTAGTATCAACGATGAACGCTACCTTGAGGCCGCCGCGCTCGCAGACGAGGAGGAAGAGTTTGAGGAAGACACCACAGACCAGCAACGCAACAATTGTACGTATTGAATCTATTGTTATGCTCCACGCTCATAACACCACGGTGCTCCAGCCGTTCACAAGAAGCCCAAACTCGAGGAGCGGGCCAACTCCTTCACGGAGGAAGAAAGGGAGAGTGCCAGGCAGATCAGGAAGAACGCACTCAAGGCACAAGGTCGGTCACTGTTTGGAATGTGATACATGCAACAGCCAATTGTTATCTTGTCTAGACATCGATTTGTCTATGATTGCGCGCACCTCTTCTGCTGCGTCTACATCTCCGCCCACCAGGTCTCCTCCTGTCTCCATTACTGCGGAGGTACGTCGTTTCCTTGACGAGAGACAGGGACCTAACATCTTTGTGCCAGACTGCCAGCATAAGGTCAGCATAAAGTGGACGTGGAATTGTCTGCTTAATATTTTACTTCGTTCTTGACGATTTACGTCGAAATAAGCGTTGCGCAAAACAACATACATAACACGGTGTTCCTGTAATTGTACCCAATTGTATTGTCACTTAAATTGCATTATGTCAAACACACTCCCCTCGGATCTTTGGCATGCTGTGCACGAGTCCGCGTTACGTACTTCAAGCACTCGAGACCTCTGCATCTCTCCCAAATACGTCAGCAACGACCTCCGTCATAAATTCTTCATATCTCAGTGACTGCCTAGCGTCTTCGAAATCTTTCAGGGTACGAGGGTCCCTCACGGACTCTCTGCCCATCGCTATCAGCACCATGGTCTCCAGCCCAAGTTCTACTGCCTCGAGCACATTCAAAGGTTGACGCCTTAAACAAAGCGCCACGTAAGAGGGCAACAACCAGTCCCGCACGTCGTGCTTCCGTGCCAGGATAATCTTCTGGATGGGATCAAGCGGTGGGAGGTACTCTAGTTCATGCAACGCTCTCGCACGGATACGCTCCATTCCATAGCGGGTTGCAATCGACAGTAGCCTGACCCATTCTTCTGCTGTCGAGAAAGGAGGTGGCGAGGTGCCCCTGAGAGGTAGTTAGTTGATACGAGGTATGGTGATATGTGTGGGAGGCGTACCCATCGTATAGGAACTTGAGTAAGCCCTCAAACTCAGCGACTGTGACTTCAGGCAGGACGATGGGCTTGTCATCACTGAGTCCTTCAGGGCCGTCTTGCGTTGGAGGGCACACAAACATAGTGCGGAACACATCCGACTCGCGCTGCAAAAAAAAGCGGTGTACACGGAATAACACTCCGTCTACCTATTATGTTCTTTAATGTAAATTGTCGGAAATGTAGGGATTTGGACCACCTACCAGAAAGACAGATAATTCATCCTGCAAATAAAACTCGGAGTGTCTCGGCGGGGACGAAACAGACCGCAGCTTTGTAAAGAACGAGGCAATGCTTTTTACAGACTCGACCGGGCTTGCGACAACGGATGACTGGGCGAGGAGTCCAGGAAGTCTATTGTTCGCCGATAGCGACCGTGAAGACCGAGAAACAGGGGAGCTAAACGATAGCTGAGAGGCCGAGAGAGCGCTCATCGGACGCGAGGCAAAGCCTTCTGATGACGGAACGCGATACGGGACTGTCAAAACTGGGTGAGAGAGTTCTGGAGTACTGTCGAGACTCCTCCAGCTCATGCTGATGTTTTGTATTGTTGGGTTGGTTGACTTGAAGTAGGAGTAGTCAAGCGACTTGCAAGTTATACCCTCGAGCTGCGGCAGACTGCGCACCATGTTATGACGAGCCTTATCCGCGTGCTTGTCATTGAACGTATAGCATGCAGCCTCAGCGAGGCATGTCAATATAGAACCGGGTTGACCCATACATCGTTGGAAGATGTCGCGGTATTCAAGTTCTCAGAAGCAAAAGTAGCACAGAAGATGTTCGATCACGATGTGAATACCACACATGTCACACCTCTGGCGTGGACATAGCCATCAACCCATCGTTAGCCTCTGACAGCCCTGGCGTTTGACCATGAGGCTGAAGGCTTGGACTGGGAGAAGACAAGGTGTCGCTAGATAAAAAATCCTAGTGATTGCTACCCATTGGTCCGGGCGTAAAGAAGATGATAACCATGTCGACGTCTTACCGAAGCTATGTCATATATAATAGACCACATGAGTTTCAGGAAGATCATAACGCGGACTATCAGGATAGGTATCCTCGCGTCTGGAAGCTTGAGTCTTGGCCAGACTCGGAGATCGGGGCGCGCGGACTTATAAATTTAACACTATGTACATAGTCACGTGTTATTTGAAACTCACATAGCCTCCTATTATTCCCCGCGCTTTTCACCCGAAATTCAGCGAGAATATGAAAGCACCCGTGCATAGAACCGATTCACTTTCCCTTTACTCCTTCACATGACAACCTGTCTGCAGGAAGTATTCTTGCTCATCGTCATTGATTTCCCAGCATATATACACGAATCACTATTTAAGCCAATGCCGCTGATGGTGAGTTGTTCAACAACCTGGTCCCGTATCCGCTTCCCAGGCAACTCGCCGAAGGATTTTAGTAGCCGAGTCAGCATTCAAATGTTGTAGACTCAGATTGCGACGTGGTTGAATTACTCTATCACACTACCGCATGGTGTTAGGCTCACGAGTCACCGATCGCCAAATTGGCAAAAAAAAAATTGTTTAAATCTTGCTCGGTGGTTACAAGAAGTGGAGACCAACGGCCAGTCCTCTCAGTAGCCCCATTCAATTTTTCCCATTTCATTTTTTACAAGTAATTTACGAGTGACAGACTGTGTGGTAATGAGAGAAATAAAATGAGTCTAATTGAGGTCGACCATTTTATTTTGTTTCTGATGGCACAGCAGCATGCGCTGAGATCAGAATATGGCGAGGCGGCACATTGAATGATGCAGGAGCTCGATTCGAGGCTCGAAGTCCAACGCCGACAGTCATGGATGATGGATTCCGGTGGACATTCCCCACCGAAAACACACCCGAGAGTTCCGGATGTGTTCAAGCAAGTGCCCATGCACAATGGACATGCGCAGCCTCTTCCAAACACTGATTATGATATGATGCACACCCCTTCCTTCAATCAGTATAACGGGATACCGGAGACAAATAGCATCCCCGTGCTCGCATTGTTGAAACTCCGCGCTGACGAGCGTCGAACAACATACCCAGCAGTCCAATATATCATTTTTTTTTTCTTACTTGCTTGTTCCCCACCGCAATATACACTCGTTCGCGAAAAAAAAAATGGAATTGAGTGGGGCTAGTATCACCGCTCCATCAATTCGGTAAAGCCCATCAGTAGTTCAAACAACAGTTACGTGACAAGGTGTATATTCCTAAACGAAGGCCGTCAAGTACGCCTGTGGCCATGCTCTCCGAAATGTGGTCAAGATCGAGATGCGGAAAAATGGACTGGTTGAGTTCCATACAGTCCATAATTCCAGGGGGCAGCATGGATCGCATGGCTACGGGGGTCACGACGAATGTTCTATCGTAATCACCAGCACTGAGGGACGTAGCGAAGTCCCCTTGGGACGCCCCAGCGAGATCAATGAAAGAAATTAAGCCAGTTGAGACATCTGAGTGATACTACGTCAACTGAGCCTGCTTGCATGCAAAAAAAAATGGAAGCAACCTCGTTCGCTAACGCCAAGGAGGTGGAGCGGTGGTATGTACGTCTTCCAGTAGATTATGTTTGTCCGCGCAACAAGGGAAGAATCAGCAACCACGGAATGGAGGTAGAAAAGGGAAGGCACTACGCCTCCTTGATGCAGAATTCCAAATAGAACCGCGAGCACGAAGTTGAAGATGGAGCAGGTTACCTACAAAGTCGTTAGTAGCTTCATTGACCAACTTCAATGTGTTAACATACCCAGAACGCCTTACCAGCATGGGCCAACTGTCCAGTGTTTGCTATCAAGACAATAATAGGCAGCAAAAGAGGCACCAAGAAGCGAGGTTCTTGGTGAGGTTGCACAGAAAGGACGGTCAGTGACAAAATGATCATTTGTATGATTGCTGCGAGTAGACAAAATGTGAGTGGTTGCGAGCGCTGTCGATACAAGCCCTTACTCGGGTGAAGAATATCTACTTCGAATGATTGGTCATTTTTCTCGTTCAACAATGTGGCACCGTCTACAAGCGCGCGCACCGCTAGCCAAATGACCCAGGGGCCGAACAACATCGGAAGGTTCACGAAAACGTGGAGCCAATGTGGATGGAGTCCATGTTCTGCCAGATTTTGGGACGAAAAATTATACATGAGGAAATTAAAAGGTGTCACCACGAGATCGTCAAGGGTGCCTCGAAAATAGAGGGTGTCCACCACCAGGAATGCGGCACATGCCCCTCCTGCAGTGAATAACGGCGGGACAACAAGCCGCAGCCACCCGGTTGCAGTCCTGGCATATGTAAACGTTCCAAGTGCGACCTGATATGCGATGGGCGCCCCGAATATCAAGAAGGTTGGGCGAGTGAATATACCAGTCACGAAGGTTATGGCTAGTAAGTGGAGAAAATAACTCTGGCGATAGATTAGGACCAGAACCTCGAGAAGCCACGAACAGTCAAAACTGACCTTATCCAACGTCTTAACTGAGTTTATCTTGCGCAAGAACAAAAGACTCAAAGCAACAAGGACTGCCTCGATAGAATTCGAGAAAGGTCGAACCTGAAACGTGTTCGTAACATGAGACGACGCCAGAAGTAGAAGACCAAGATGTCGGGCACTCGGGGTCGGCACCAAACTCATCAAGCTGTAATCTAATGCTTGTTGAGCTTTGAGCTGCAGAGATGCACTACAACGATTTACCGATCAGCCCAGATATAACCAAGAAGGCGGACCGTTCTAGTCGAAAGAGTGACATTGGATGCACTCCCTGTGTCAAGTGTTTCTCTAAACAGACCGTGTGAAATTTATGTTATAGATCTAGCATGTAATTTCTCACTGCTGAATAAATTAGCAAACCAGACAGTGATTCCAGTTGTCGCAAATGCTGGTACTATGGATCGGACGGGAAGTGCAGCAGACCACTCCCAAGTACGGATGGTATGGTATGAGGTGATATCGCCTTAAAGAATTTACATTCTGGGATTAGAATAGCAAGAGAAACACGAGGCTCAAACTCACCTGAGGTCACTTCCCCATTTTGCATGTGTTCATCCGGGTGAATGTATCCAGTTCCAAGAAGCGCAAAGCATATCCGTAGCGTCCATAGACCCGCATAAATCCATTTGAACGTACGTGATGCTAAGACCACGTTTCAATAATCAAAGCTCATGAAGAACTTGAGCACCTAACAGATCATAAACAGTTAGCCAAGTATTGTACTTGGACTTGACAATTGTGTTGAGTTTGGATGGTGGATCAAAGCACGCTGTCGGAGATTGAAATACATCTTAGCTTGATCTTGCTCAGGCTGATACTCTTCAAAACCCCTGCGATGGTTTGTCTTGAGTCTCTTGTGCTGCAATTCACCGCTAAATGCTTCTATTTGCCCCCATGTATCTGTGCCGTATTTCTATAACCGTTTTTATGCTCTGGTCGTCCTTGCCACTTGCAGGCATCACTCCACTTCTGCTCAGAGTGCAATAATTTGCTTTACCCAAAGGCTGACACTGGGCGTCGCATTATGGTTTACGCCTGCAGAATATGTAGTGAAGAGGAGATCGGCGAGAACAAGTGTGTCTATAGGAATGATTTACTAACGGTCACAAAGTAAGTGCTTCGAACTAAAATATTTTTGTCATCTTATTGGTCTTTAAATCAAACAGAGAACAAGTGGGAATTACTACCGACCTCGGATCAGATCCCACATTGGTTCGTTTCACCCCTCAGCGTCATCTAATATCAGCCTATCTGATTTTGATATCAGGCACACTCGAATATTACATGTCCGCATTGTGGCCAAGACGAGTGCGCAATGTCGATACAATTTAGCTTACCCTTCTAACGATACCTTCTCCTGCACTCTAGCGCCGTTTTCTACCAGGATCAGTCAAAACGGAAGGAGACCCGCATGATTCTATTCTTCGTGTGTACCAAGTGCAACCACAGTTTTACAGATCCTTCGCTTCCACAAGACAATCGACCTGACACCTCCTGACACCTGAAGCTTAATCATTACCAGTTGCATACATTTCGTACAATCCGTAATTTACCTCCCTTCATAATCGGTTCCTAGCATCATCCAGCCTTGTGACGCCATAACATAGGCCAGGCCAGTCTTCCCAGAGGTAAATCAAATGTCGTATTACCTCCATGGTGTGCCCTGGCTGATTTCCAAAAATTGTACCTTGACTATTTCAACCCTCCAAACAATCGCCGAGAAATGTTAGATGAGTTAACGAAGTACGGGCCTTGCGGGCCCCATGCAATCTTGTCCACATGATCATTTGCTATCGCCATGCGGCCTTCCTAATTCTCTGCAATCGTCATGCGCTCGGAACTTTGGAGCAGGCAATCCGACTGGCTGCGGGCATCTTCTATCGCTGGCTTAGTTCGGTCTCACAACGCCGATGGTCATCTCCCTCAGCTAGCAAGTACGGTGCACTGTCGCACTGTCATGCCTGTTCAACCACTCAGCCATTTCTTATACTTGTGGGAGTGTTTCATCGCCATTGAAGGGACTAACCTACAATCGATTTGAGGGCGTATCCGCTGAGTCATCGATGAGGTCTGGAATTGCTTGCCCGTTTTTATATCGCAAAGTATTAATGAGATAACACTGTCCTCGAGGCTTGTTGTAGAAGTCTTTCAAGGCAACCGAAAAGCATTTATGTAGCTGCAATCGACATGAGGGCGTATTCGCTCCTCGTTGCTTGCTGGCTCATTTTACATTGGCTAAAAGATAACACCGTCCTCGAAACTCGTAAGTACCCGCGGAAGTCTTTCGTGAAGGGAAGAGAATAGCCCAGACTCAACGTGAGGGCGTGTTCGCTGAATTGCAGCACTTGACCTTGACCGAGGTCTATTTTTCCCTCGTGTTGTGTCAACTGGTAAAGGTGTTAATGAGATAACACAGTCTTGAGGCCCTCAAAGAAGTCACGATGGGCCTAATCAATCGTCGACCAGTGAGACAGCGCCCACTTTCGATTGTCGCGCGGTGTGATCTGCGTGTGGAATGAGTGCTAAGCGCTTCATCGAAGAAATGTTACGTGCCCTTTCTTCGATTTTGGACTTCTTTCATTTCCCCCGCCAACCTCGTTGACGCACCCTGTATACAAACATTGTTCGCGACGACCACGACCCTGGTGCCATCTTGGTGAATCAGAGTTAGCAAGCAGTCACGTACCCGAGTTTGTTGACTGTTGAAGTTTGACCGGTGACCTGTCAGTTGCGGCGTCCATAACATAACTTGCACAGGTGCTCCAAGGGAAAAACCAGATAGTGCCAGGCTGTGTGATATTCGAACCTGATAAATGTCACGGAAGGCTGTGAACTGCAAGGGAAATCGGCTTGGCTGACGAAGGGACGCCAAAGATCGTGCGGCATGCCGACGGGGATAACTGACCAATTATAGGACGGATAAGACTTCACGTCTTCGAGCGCGTACGTGATGGTATGTCCCTTATGTGCCTCTTCATCTTGTCCACCACGGCGCTTTGATATGCGTTAGTTTGGTAAGTAAGCGTCTGTTCCGGACGTCATGCATATGCTCAAACCATATTGGCAATAACGTTACCTCAAGTTCACCATGAACGACTCGGAGACAGGGCAAGGCACCTAGAACCCGAAGCCCCCTGCATATGCAGTGATTGATCAGTCCATCGTTAAGGGAAACAGTAGCCTGTAAGGTCCAGGGTTATAGTAATAGTATGCGACATGGACGGAGACCTGCCAGTGGAATCCTGTGGGCCAAAGTCTAGAAACGTAAAGGCACGCTCCTGAGTCAGCTGACATGCCTGACAACCCGACGGGCACTTTATCATTCATAGTATCGACGAACTCAGATCAGATTGACCTGACCAAATATGAGACGCGTGTGACGGTGTGATGTGCACGCAGAAGTAGCAAAAGTTCGTGTATCTGCCGCAAGAATAGATTGCCGAATATCCGCCAACCCCTCGAGATTACAAATCGATGAGTCTCGGTGCAAGTGCGCCACGGATCTTACCGGTTACCGCTGACCAGGACTCACAAGAGAGTTCTATCCTGCTAGTGACATGAGACAGACACGCACTATGGGGTATCCCTAGACAGGCTAGACTCCTCTTGATTACGGCATGGGCACCATTTGAGCGCTTGAGCACGAAGGAGGAGGCCATCTTAACCGGCTCTTTACGGCACAATATCGAAAGGAGATAGAACGCGTCCAGGCCAGCAGGTAAATTAATGGGTAATTATTCGAACAAAAAATAATTTTTAATATCTACCATGGTCGGGTGAAACAGTACTTGTAGCCCTTGCGTTCACCGCATTTTTGCTATAGTTTTTTGTTGTTATCTTGCACACACGGAGATATCGCATGAAAGATGAGGAAGACTAAATTTTTGGTTATTGGAGAATATGCGACCCAATAAAGTGATCGGAGACTCAAATCTGGTAGTGCTGAAATCGGTAACTGATGGTTCTTTTCATACATAATTCTACTGCGTCGACCGCATATAAAATTCTCTTATTCTCAAACCAACCTGTCCTTCCTCAACTTTCCTTAAGTTCCTTTGTCTTCTTGTCTCGATCCCTCCTCCCCCCAAGACACAAAGAACATAATGAAGTTCGCGTCTGTCCTCGCTCTCGCCGTGGCTGCTACTGTCGTAAGCGCAGAGACTAATGCTGAAAGATTGGCGCGCGGTCTTCCCCCTATGGCCCCCGCTCGTCGGGGTACGCCCGTTGCGCGTAAGCATCCTATTTTTTTTCTGTAGTTTGACGCGGCCTGATTGTTCCCGAAGGCGCCAAGCACTCCTCTCCCTCGGGTGGGAGTGGCCAGTGCAACACAGGCTCTGTCCAGTGTTGCGATTCTGTTGACAAGTCTGGCCATGGCAACAGCCTCGATGAATTGTTGTCTCTCTTGGGCCTTAACATCCCTGACGAGACCCCTTGTGGCACGAGCTGCTCCCCCATCAGCGTTTTCGGGGGCGGCAGCGGCGCCAATTGGTGAGTTCTTGCAATCCACGTGTCATCGTGCTAGAATTAACTTTTTCTTTTTAACCACTAGCAACCAAGAACCTGTTTGCTGTGAGGATAACTCTTACAACGGCCTGGTGAACATCGGTTGCTCACCTAGTACGTTTGTTCCCTGATACCCTTGTATCCATGCGCTTACGCCCGCAACAATCAGTTAACATCTGGTGAAATAATGAACTCGCTCTGTGTTTGGTTCCATGCCTGCACACGTTCCGCTCTTTTTTTCCGTTTGATACGCATACAAGTCGTTAATTTTGCCTTGTCCGCGGCTTTGGACTTTTTTTCACCTTCACCAGGCATAGCCTACGTTGTTGTTTTGTTGCGTTCTTGTTCCCTCGTGCAGTGATCGCTTATGGCTATGCTTTTCCTGTAATGGACTGGTACAGTGACTAGGTTCAAATGCCAACTGTTGTAGTAACGGAGACTGCAAATATTATTATTTCTTCCGCCATTTTACTGATTGATGACAATCGTGATCCACGATCATGACAGGTGCCAGTTGAAAGCGTCGGGAGAAATTGCGAGTCGATCATACTAAATTGCCAAACTCCGAACAATACTTCATGCCACTCACAAGTATTCTCTCATGCTCAGACCCGTGTACATGCGGGTTAGTGCGAGAATCACCGAGTCACACCTAGGGCGGTACGCCATGCTCGATATAACATACACATTTCATATCTATTATTCAGATGTGACGATGAGAAGAGGTCTGAAGCTTAAGGCTCACCTGATGGAAATCTTGTCGAGTTAGAAGTGATACTGTTGATGGAATGGTATGTGTACTGCATCAATACTGCATAGTGTTGCCGACAATATTGACATAAATAGTTGGATCACTCGATCACATCAAGCAATATGCCACTTAAGGTGGCCTGGAATCTGGATCAGCCTGGACCCAATGAGGGCGTAGCTAACGGAAGGAAATATTGAATTTATATAACAGGTGTACATATTCATGAGAATAATCATGACTCGCAGCCCATATCGAGAACTTGAGAATGAAGAACCGCGTCTATCTATCGCCACTGACAGTGTGCTACCCTGCGAGGAGGTCAGTACCATCAAGCCGCGTGTTTCAATTCTGAGAATCCTCGGTTATTAGCAGCATGCAGTCAAGAATCTAGATATAGTTCGCCACACATGAAACAAGGCCAGGATGCCTCGGGCATGCCATCGCCGAACGGTCGCATTGATACAGTCCAGGCGTTCCGGCTTGGTTGAGTCGTTGCACTGGCCGTCAGGCCACCGCATCTGTCCATCATTGCAATCTACTTGGTCGTTTTTGATAGATCAGTGCTCACCATGTATCGTCAGAACAACCGCGTCGGACAGATTGGTCCATCAGATCAACGACTGGTCCGATGAGTTGACTGCTGCCCTAATTAAGTAATCTCCCGTTATAGGCAGTTTAACCGTGTTGACATGCGACGTTGCCCATGTACAACGATATTAAGACACAAATATTTGCGTGCCTTTGTGTCCTGTAAGCGGTGTGGCGAGGTTGATGAAGATCCCGTAGTCACTGGTCAGTTTATCTTTCTCATAATATACAGGGTATCTAGGCCGGCTCAAATTGGTGCAGACCCGGAAGAACACAGGAAAACCATCGACGTTTCACGACATGAATCTTGCATGAATCTACACAATTCGGAGAACACGGTGAGCTAGGATCAATCGATCATGGATGGTAGTTGGATGGTAGCATATATTCACCAGATCAATTACAGTTTTAGAATGTATCACCTGACCGTGCAAACGCCGATGCCAACGACTGCATGATGTATTCAGCGCAGTCCGTTTGGCATAGGTCTTGCATTAGAGTTGTACTACTGCCCGTACGTATTCCTTCGCATCCTGCTCAGAACACACAGATAGAACATGCACACTACGGCCCCCACTGTGCATGGGCCAGTGCGCGCACCTGGTATGAGTTATTACCTACGCGGCTCTTTGTATGCAGTCCAATTCTCCCATCCGCACTGCCTCAATGCTTCAACTTACTAGATTACAGGGCATCCCGCTCTTTCAAAGCCTGAACCGAGCCACTTGATGAAATTGTGCAGCCGCCGACAACCTGCCCACATCACACCCGGCCTATTTATTTATGGTGAGCATTTCGTCCTTTCCCAATTATAGCATGCTAAGCAAGCCCACAGAGAACCGGCTCTGTACAATCTGCTAGCTTGCAAGGTCTCTGACTTCTCAACCTCTAACCTCCTTTCCAAAGACAGTAGATATCATCCAACTACCAACTGTGACATACAAAGATGATCTACCATGTCGGTGAGTCATGTGGATAGATCCAGGACACAAACTACTCATACGCACGCACTGTTTTGCAAAATTGCACGTTTTGCAATCGCGACTATGTCTGCAAAAATAAGGACAAATCTCACTGTCAGCCCCATTGGCAGATATCGATGCTGTCAAAGCAACAACAGCGGCGAGGACGAAGGAGAAACGCATTGTTTGTGAGGATGTCATATGGGATCAAATAAATCTGAAGGTGACACGCCGCCTTTCTTTTATGTGATGAGTGTTGTTCTTCATGCCCATGCAGTAAGAATTTATCCACCTGAAATCCCATTTCGAACAGATGATGTCTGCAATGCCAGCAGATTGACTTATGAAGCAAGGTGTATTGGCAATTTTGTGTGGAACAAAATATCACCTTGCAAAGCAAGGCCACTGCCAGCTCACAAGGAAGCTTGTTGTTTGGAATACTAATGACGAAGCTGACGAGGATGGTGTATTTTCACACTTCACCCACATTTTAACCGCAGAGTCGTATTTCGTGCGTTTGTGCTGTGACTGCGACGGTCTCGTATTCTCAGCTCAGTCGGCCTCGACGACTTCGTATCTCCTCCTTTCTTTTCCCCACCCGCCGCTCCGTACCGCGTGATATCCATCTCGCACTCAATATCACTTCTCGCGCACACTTTCTCCAGTGGTCCGGACTGCGCCTAGGCCTACCACCTGTCCTCGGTGTTCTGCGAGGGTCTTTACCCTCGCAGCTCTCCTTCTCTCACACAGGATCCGTAGATCGGGACCGGAAGGCGCTTCGCGCCTTCGCCCAAACCGCTCAGAACATTCTCTCCGTCAATCGTAGTCGCAACAATGCCAATTGTGGTTCTTCGCATCAATATGCATCTCCGAGTCAGCGACTCGCAAAGAGTCGCACCCAGGTCACTTGATGAAATTGTTCAGCCGCTCGACAACCTGTCCGCATCACACCCAGATTTATTTATGGTAAGCATTTCGTCCTTTCCCAATTATAGCACGCTATGCAAGCACGCAGAGAACTGGCTTTGTACAATCTGCTAAGTTAGCTTGCAAGGTCTCTGACACCACAAGACTTCTCAACCTCTAACTCCCTTTCTCAAGAAAGTTGATATCATATCATCCAACTACCTGGTCACCCCAAACTGTGCCTCCACCTCCACACTAAATGTTGCAAAAAAAGAGGTCCTACCATGTCGGTGAGTCATGTGGATATATCCAGGACACAAACTACTCATACTCACGCAGTGATTTACCTCCGTGCAGTGTTTGCATTGGCGATCATGTATGCAAAAAAAAGGACAGACCATGCTGTCAGCGCCATTGGCAGATATTGACGATGTCAAAGCAACAACAGCGGCGAGGACGAAGGAGAAACGCATTGTTTGTGAGGATGTAACATGGATCAAATAAATCTGAAGGTGCCTCTCTTTTATGTGGCGAGTATTGTTCTTCATGACAATATAGTAAGAGCTGATCTACCTGAAATCCCATTTCGAACAGATGACATCTGCAATGCCAGCAGATTGCCACCTATGATCTATCTTATGAAGCAAGGTCTATTGGCAATTTTGCGTGGAACGAAAGATCACCTTGCAAAGTAAGGTCAATGCCAGCTCGCAAGGAAGCTTGTTGTTTGGAATACTAATGACGAAACTGACGAGGCCCTGCGCATGCTCAGAATTAATGATGACTACAGAGACCTAGAGTGTTAAAACACATGCACAGACACCACAGACTCGGACACCACAGACTCACAGGGACTCACAGAAACCTACAGACTTACATGCGAGTCCTTTCAAAATCCAATTTAAGTGCACTAACGACAATGCATGACTGAGCTTTGGTTTTACCTCCCAGAGAGCTGGTTCTGCCGGAGTGTCCTCATTGATTGAGATTAATGTAGGAATGCCGTATTTCATCGATTCGAGAACCTGTGATAGCATAATTCTGCATGTTATAGTGCACAAAGTTGTTACACTTAAGCTGAGCTACCTGGGTGGCCTGGAGGCAAAGTTTGAGTGGTGAGATAGTTATGCTGATGGTGCCAGGGCGGAGCAGAATAGGAATAATGATGCATAGAGTCTTCCCACTGCCTGTTCCTGCAGTTATCACACTATCTTGACCATTCAAAGTTGCAAGAACCGCTTCGAGCTGAAATTGACGTGGAACAATGATGGTTACCGTCAAAACGTACACAATCAAGCATGCGCGTAACGCGTCCGTTCGGTCGATGTCACCGAGTGTCTGAAGGTAGTCCATTGGGAGCCGTTCATTAAAGATCGCGTGCAAAATGATCCAGCACATCCAGTGATGCAGCTCGGATGCCCTCTATGAGTGAGTGCTGGTCCATGAATTTGCAAGTGTAGGTCGCGTCGCGTCGTGTCAATAGAGAAAATTATATCGTTTATTTTGTATTCTTCACGTCGAAAAACATCGTTTTCTCATTGGCCAGACATCACGTTACCCTGTGAATCCGCTCAGCATCGACGGCTTGCCTCACTAGGATTCGGCGTTGCCGAAAAACACCTTGCTTGTCAGCGATAATTTGTGAGATTAGAGGTGTTGCTGCTAAGCCACCCCAATTTTTAAACTATGGGCTCGCGATGTGTACTTATGACCTTGCTCCGTCTTGTTTTTGATTTTTAATATTAATGGGCATTTTTTTTAATAGCATGTGAGGCAATTCGTTCTCACGGTTGGAACACCTTACCTGTGCACTCTGATGGTCTGTACGCCTTTTTTGTCGAAATATTCAGAGCGTGGCTCCCTAAAAATCATGCCCCCTTTCTCTCCCTCTTTCGCAAGATTTCGTGCGTTGACTAGGGAGAGCCGTCCCTTTGAACTGGCATGCACTCCATGCAGTAACAGTCGCTGCGATAGCTCTTAGAGCCTGTCCTCCGGACAACGTGGTAGCACGGAATTGCATTGAAAGTGATGGGCAAGATATCTCCACTCCTGGTTCCCGTCCTTCCTGTCCAATTTGCCATTGGTCCGGCGCCTCAGCCATTGTCTAATCAGCGCACTCCAACGTCAATGCCCAGGATGCCAGGCAGAGCTCTTCTCCAGTCCGTCGGTAACTTATATATCCATTATATTTTTAAACTCTGATCACAGTTCGTCAATGTTCAATGTTCAGCCACGTGTCTACCAATCTTTTCAACTCGGTGTAGAACAGTTCAACTTGGTTGGGAAGTCCTAGTATTATCCACATCTCTCAACTAGGCAAATTTATATTCTTTTCATTGTGATGTTTCAGTGCGGCAGCTCATTAATATTACTGGTGTGGCAGTAGCTGAACAGCGCAAGCTGTGTATGCAATTGTATGTTTTGCCTATTCTCATTTAACTTTGCTCTTCAGCACCATCTCTACATGAACTGAGTACCAAGTGTCTGGTCCTAAGCAGACTTTTTCCGCAGCAAGCCTGTTCACGGAAACCACTCTTTGCTACCTACTGCCGTCTCATCTGATGAGCTGCATATTTCAAGCTATGTCTCTGTCAACAAGTTGTTGTGCATGATACTGTTCAGTGTCAGTTGTGAGGGTGTATGCACGTACCAGATGAGCTGACCTGTTTATTAGGAAATTTATCAATACTATTTCATCTTTCGATATGTTGATTATCGCATTTTCAACACATCGTGTTTGTTTGATGATCAAGATACTCCCACTGACATTTTCATGGTTTCCGCTCATGTTTGCCATCCGTGCTAGGACATGATTTCTCGGTCTTCCTATCCTTGGATTTTCGATGAACAACGTGTATTTGCAATCCAGTGTTATATTAGCATTTGGCACTGTTGTGAAGGTGTGTCGCAGGTGTCGTCGTGAGGCTGTACAGTTGTTTGTGTCGTGTTGTCTGACCCAGTAACTGGTGTATAGGTCGTCTAGCGTAGGTTTGCCAACCACTCCGTCACGTACTGGGACCGGTACGACAAATGGTCTGTAGCACCCTGCACCGTAAAACAACACTTTGAACAAGTGAAGGAAATGCTGTATATTGTGATTATTTTCCTGTTAGGTTTAATAGCAAGGTGCTTACTGGTTTTCGACAGCGTATTTCTTGCGGTAGGTATTTGACATCCGCACCTATGTGTTGATATTTCTAAGTCTGTTGTTTATTTCAGTTTGCTATCAGTACTTATGGTTCATTGCACCATTGCTTTCACAGTTTTCGCTCATCACTTTAAAGTTATAGGGACATGCACTGTTGGTACAATGCGTGTTCAATCTCCATTCGATGTCCGCATTATGAAAGATCTTGGTGACTGAGTCGTTGATATTCCAGTCTACTGATAATCTGAAGTCTTTTTCTTCAATGTGGTTCCATAGCGCAGGACAGCGGTTTCCACAGGCATTTGTGATAAAACTTGTTCCTTTCGCTACCAGTACGTCTTCCAATAATATATCCACACAACCTAATTTATTGTCTTGTGGTACTAGGTCCCCGGTATGTGTCTGAATAGCGACATGTTGTTGCATCCATTGAGGGTAGAACCAGGTGAGTCCTCCCGTTGTCATGAATAACATATCAGCGGTAGTCGGTGCATTCAGGATAATGTGAAGGATACTGGCATCTCTTTGACCTGCGGCAATTGTGATGATGTGATGATTCCACACATATTTGCCGAAGTGAGTGATTATCGGGTTCATTGCTGGGTGGGGTACATGCGATATCTTGTTGTAGTTCAATGTGTCGCTTATGAACTTGTCCAGGGCTCTGAAATTCTTGTGCGGCACTACGATGTTCAGATCCTGTGCTTCCACCGTCTCTCCTCCCAACAGCATTGCACATGTAGATGATCTGGTGATTACTCCATTTGATGTTCGCAGTGCATCCAGAAATGAGCTGTACCCAGTACCTGTGAACGGCACCAGTATGCATCTGAAGCGTCTTCGGATCACTTCCTGGGTTAATCCTTGCATTGTCCGGCAGGTTCAACCCATCGAAGATAAGTCTAGTAACATCAATTCTTCCAGTATAATTGTTGCCATATCTTTGTTGAATGTAACTGACAGTGACATTAGTGGTGTTTAAAATTACAGCGACTCATCTTACACTCCATGATCTCTTCAGCTTGTATTAATGGTGTGGCAGGTCTTTACTGTACGTTCTCTATTTCTCCTGGCACTTGAATTCATGCTGACATAATATCATTTGCTGTGTCATAACAAGTTAAATAGTAATACAGTTAGTTACAGCTTTGCTTGCCAGAACTTAGCCTCAATATTGACATTCCCTAGTCACTTTCTTGTTCTTTTCCTTTCCCTTTCACACCTGGTACTGTTACTTCCTCCATGTGGACTCTCTTTGCAGGTGGAGCTTCAACCAGAGGAGGAGTATGGTGAGTGGCAGTCCTTGCAGGTCCTGCATGGGGATCTGACGAATAGATATTTACAGTCGATTTGCCTTGTTGTAATATCAAGATCTGCTTGATATTTGCACGAAATGAATCCTGTGGAGGTGAGTTTTTTGGGAGATATGTATGGTGCAGCATGAAGTGGATTTCAGCGACAGAGTTACACAAAGCCTTGTTGACATTTTGAGGTTCGATGAATCTGTCATTTTTGTCATAGACTCGGAGTGGCACTGCCTTGTAAAAGGCCTTGATACTGGCTACTTCGTTGCTGTACTGCTCATCAACAGGCCAGTTCGCAGTTTCTTCGTCCATTTTGACTTCTTCTTCACCACAGTTAGGAGCACTGTGAGGATTCTCCAAGTCCTCGAGGTACACAGTGCGTCGACTAGCTGTTGGTGAATCGGGAACAGGATGCTCCTTACGTAGGTGATGTCAGATCATGTTTATAGTCAACTTCGTCTAGCTTACTCTCTTTTCAAAGATATTTCTCGCAAACCTGATACTTTGATTGTCCAGTAGCATGTCTTTTTTGTTATGGGAGACTGCTACGGCATTCTGAATGTTATTGAACAGTGCATGCACTCGGATGAAGTCTTCGTCGAAACCATCTTTGCCATGTGTTCTTCCTCCTATGAACTGATACTTTGCTTTCTCTATAGCACCATACTTGGTTTCCAGGAAGGATCCTGTAGGTGTGCACTGCAGGCGAAAGTCGATTATGTGCATCACTGTTATCCCTACAAAGGGCTCATCGGAGTCCTTGTCGGTGAAGATATGACCTGAACTACCAGGATGCCATTCAGCATGTTGCAGGATTTGGGGATGAACTGCATAGTTCAGATTCTGTTTTAGAGCTTTATGGTGCGCTGCAAAATCAAAGATCTTCATGGCTGGTGCTGAATGGCGAAAAATAGGAGAATGTGGAGTTTGATGTTGTTTGTTGTTGCATGATATGTACTTGTCATATATGGAATGATTAGGCTAATGACTAGGCTTATCCACCCTTTTTATGTCCGACACATTGCGTGTTTAACACGATGAGCTGTTCGTCTACTTGTCAGCGACTTCCTGGTACCTTTTTAATAGGTGATTTTGCCCTGCTATTTTTTTGCCTTACGATACTAATGAGTCGCAGTCACCATCCAAGGACGTGGATCACTACATATTTGTGCTTTGCGCAACTGTAATTGTATAATTTTGAACATGGCTCGTGCCATCAATGTTTTGCATGTTCTTGAGCAGTTTCGTGGTGAAGTTGATCTTCGAGGTTCATCGAAGTCACTCATATACTGAAATATGCCATTTATGAACTGCAATAGTTGTTGTTGGGAGTTTAGCTCATTTATTTGGAATTTCGGTGATGTTTGTTGAAGATGACGATATTGTCGACGAGATTACAGGTGGTACTTGTATCTGTCATTGTCCACAGTAATAATGTGATATGTATTTGCTATGCTCCATTAGACTCCATTCATCTCCAATGAGTAAAGGCCGTGCAAGACGATGACATTCCTTGTCCCCCTCCGAATATCTGCACTGCAGCTATTATACATTCTCTCATGACCTCCCTTTCCATAAACAATACATTTCGCATTCCAGGAAAAGTTTCTAATTTGCTGTTAAGCACATAAAGTTCAAGCATGAGAGGGAAAAAACTGACAAAGTTGTCTGCTACCATATTGACCTTGAAAAAACCGGGTTTCCGTCATCTTAGCAAGGATCTCAAGGCGAGCATCTTCCAATTTAAGGTCTTGAGATGGATGACGTGTGAACAGACTGTTTTCAAAGTCGCGCAGTAGCCATATGGTATCTCTGCCTCTGCTTCGTGATAATGCCACATATGCATTAGTTGGACTAAGACTGAACAACGTGGTTTTTCCGATATTGACGATGACATGGTCAATAGTTTGACCTTGTGATTTGATGTCAGTAAATGCATATCCAGGTGTTAGCGGTAGTTGGCGTTGTGTCACTGTACATCATGGATTTGAGTTGATTGAAAATTGGTGCACAGAAGGTTCGAGAGGAACTTCATGCTCTTGAAGTTCAGGAAGTCGATGAATTTCCATGTAATTGAGACGAATGATCACGATGGAGGGCGGGTACTGCAAATAAATTTTGCCATCCATTACGGAGTGGTTCTTGCAATTTTCTCGAGCATCCAGCAAGATGTCAACGACAGTTCCTCGAGAGCTATTTGCAATGTTAGCGTGTGGAGCGACGTTTTCCGTAATCATCACCTTCATTCCTATCGCAAGCTGCACTTCTACAGGTAGATGCTGAGTTTTATCCAGGGACAGTTTAGTCATTGCCAAGCACTGTCTCATAGATAGTGGCATGTTCTTGGTGGAATCTTCAGCGGGAATGATGTATAAGAGATTGCCGCTGTACTTGCAGTGCTTGATTACAGACAGTGTATTCCAACATGTCCGGACACTGTTTCGAGGTGTAATCAGTACCGCTTCATTCCATGGCGGTGTGTTAAAGTCCGGAACTTGGCAAGTACTATCTGTGATGACAAGACTGCGTATGTCTCGTAAGTCCTGTGCTGTGCATTCTCCATTATGTGCACGAGACAAGATGTCATTCCATCCTTGATCCATGATGTGCACTTGTTGTCGAAGTTTGATAACTGTTTGAAACTGTTTGAACAAGTGACGTCCCAGTTCGCATTTTTGATTAGGTGGATGAGTTGCAAAGAGAGCTTTGTTGACATTGCCAATTGGAGGAAATTGATGAAAGTCTGCAATGATTACGACGTTCATTGCTCCGAAAGGTGTGGTAGTGTCTGTCTCTGTTTTCACTCGAACAATACCCAGCACCTGTAATGTATGATTATGGTAGGTACAAAGTTCTGCAATTTAAAAAAAAAACTTACCTGTGACAACAACGTGAGTTGCTCACTAGTTAACATGCTTCCTTCGTCGATTGCGAGCAGAAACGTCTGATCCATGTTATTGTCGTCTTTGTGCCATTTCTGGGCGAGGATGAGTTGCCCATTTATCGGTACGGGGCAATTGTCGTGGTGGTAAACCTGCCCACGAATGCAAAGTTGATCCTTTCACAATACATGCTGCAACTCCAGACATGGCAGTGCGAGCTAATTGGGATTCGCAGTTGTGAGCAGCAAATAAATCTGTTATGGCAGTTAACAGCTTTGATTTGCCTGTGCCACCCTCTCCAGTGATTAGCATAAGCAGCTGTTTTTGATGTTGTTCGGCGAGGTGTGTGACTAGTGAATTGCGAATGATGGTGTAGGCAATAAGCTGTTCTCAATTGAGATCAGAAGAGATGTTCTGTATCATTGCGCTAGCATTTGCTGAATTTGTGTTGCTATTAAGCTTCACAGTTCCTATGTCGTTATTGAGTGGTAGGTGTGACTTTATCAGCGATGTTGTGGATACAGAGCCGATGTCATTGGGATGCTTTGTCTTTTCAACCAGGTTCAGTTGACAACCAGAGCTGTCCTTTATCAGCTCTTGCCAGCGCAAAAACATCTCCATTTCTCTTTCGGTGACAATGCGACTTTGTTGACACAACGCAATTTGGACAGGAGCGTCACTGAACATGGTGAAGTCCTGTGCAATATTGACCGCTACATCAGCATATAGCATCTCATGTGTAGAGTAACTGTCTTGCAGAGCATTTTCGATGTCTGGTTCCGTTATGATCTGTCCGTCATTTTCATCGTCTGAATCTCTGTCACTACAGGCATCGTCCATAATTTCTTCATCATCGTCTTTGTCATCTTGGCTCGGTTTTGATGCTGTTTTCCATGCAGCATCAAAACCATGATTCATTCATTTCTGCTGTGCCTGGTCAGAGCAGTCGTAGAAGTACTGAATATTATCTATAATTTTCAGCACATCTGCAGAGGCAGTAGCAGTAAATGCATTGAATGCGTCTTTGAATGTGAGATGAGGTGGTTTGAGATCTGCTAATGATTGCCATGGTTGAAATAAAGCTAGCATCGCCGCGCAATATAAGGGATATGTTTGTTTTTCGTTTCTGCAAGGTAGCCATGGACCAGGGAAGTAAGGCATAGTTTCGTGTTTATCGTGTCACAACACCCGACAATATTTGTGTCATGCAGAAGATGTTCTGTATGGAATTTGTATATGTGTTTTCCAGCGAAGAGAAGCATCCATATCGTTATCAGTGAAAGGAGCGTCATATGTGTTGAGAAAAAAATCGATGTAATTGCACTGTTCGAGGACATCTCCTCTATCCATATATTCTTTGATCTGGTCACGAAGTCGTAGTGATTGGCTTTCTTCTTCAAAGTGCAGCATAGCATACTCCATCTGGAAATTCAGATCAGATAATGTTGGCCATGCAAGATACATTTACGTGCATCATAAGCTTCCGCAGAATCTTGTGAAACTTGCAGCTGTCCTTCACTGGAAAATTCAGCTGTACAACTGTACCAAATTTATAATCTCAACTACTTTTCGCAATCAATTAACCACATACCTCTGAGAAACTAGATGCGGCCATGTTTTCTTCAACAAATTGATCACCGAAGAAAAGTAAATGGTTTCGAAATGATGTGAAATATAGTGATCTTCTCACTTCATGAGATATGAAACAACTTCTGGCGCACTAAACTCCTGTTCGCGACTGAGTGAATTTGCGCAACGCTGAATCAAGTGTTTGTTCAATTCTTGGACGTTAGAGTGGTGTTTGTCTCGAGCCTGCTGGAAATTAAATGATTTCACGAGTAAAGCAGATGCATTAGATGAGTGTTGCTGGTTCTTCGCCGTGTACATTGAGATGTAGAATCCAATATCTTTGGTTTCCTCTCCATTTGTGATGAGTTTCACGTCGTGGTTTGCTCGAGTGGCAAGTAAAATTGTTGGATTCCACTTGTTCATCATTGCAAATATGCGCTTGGGTCCCCAATTTCCTTCCGAGTCTATCCATGCTGAATCAGCCACAGGAAAGGGTGCACATTGTTTGCAAATGACATGGCCCCGTATAACTTTGAGGCAGCTGCTAGAACAGGTATGGATTTGAACTGCACAGACTAAGCACCAAATGGATTGTTGTTTATCTGTTAAGAAACTGGGTGATCTCGGATCCGGAGGACGTGAATAAGAGACTGCTGTTTCATGTGGCAGTGTCTTTAGCGTGTCCGCTGTGATGTCTGGATGATAGCCATGAATATTTTGGGCAATAAAAGAAGCAACTCTGGAACGAAATGTTTCCGTCTCGAGTAGCATCTTCATTTCCATTGATGTCGGTGCATTTGAAATCCAAATCACCATGTGTAAGTGCAGCGTTCCACGACCCTGGGCTTCAACAGTACCTATGTAGGCTTCTACAGTGCCGAAAATACCTGGTTGCCGTGTTATTCCAGACTTGTTATGGCCCGCTCGTACACCGAACAGTTCCTCTATAATTGCCGTTATGATGAAGTGAAAAAATTTGGCGGCAGCATATGGATCATCCGCAATTCTAATAGATCAAGTGTGTGAGTCAGGACCTGCGAGGTGCTGGAAATGATCAAGATCAATTTCTGCGCCAGTAAAAACTTGAGCGATTGGGTCATGTGTATCCGTTGGATTGATAGTGATCCATAGTGAAGGAGGATTCTTCATCACGGACATTCCCCAGATAAGTGATCGGATTTTGGTGCGCGACTCATCAGTACCCATAACTTTGGATTGTACAGCAGTTAGATGCTTCTTCAAGCTTCGTATAGTGGAGTTGGAACAAGTTCGATGTTGTTGTTCTTCTTCGCTTGCTTTTTGCAGGTCGGTAACTGTAAGAGAATGAAAAAGATGTTCATTCCTATGAAAGTCATCTTTCTTGACCTGGAAGATATTAGTTTAGATAACAAATAACATGTTAATAAATGGATATGTTCACCTGAAGAACAGCTTGTCTACAGACTTGGCGTTTCTGTATGACGCCAAAGACTTGGAACATAAAATGCAGGTCTTTGCAAAAGCGACGGTCGGCATAACGCATAGCCCACTGAGCATGAGCTTCATATGATAATTGATGAGGTCTTTGTACTTCAAATCCTCCAGCACCATAGGGGAACAAACATGGGAAAGCACCAAGTAAATGATTGGGATTATCAGGGTCACCAATACTCAAAGTGTGATCAATATTTCGTCGGGGATATTCATTGACAAAAGTGTTTCCGCACTGAACAGAATATTGCTCAGATAAGTTCGCTAACGCGAGTGCCAAAATTTGCTCGTCGTCAACTTCAGATACATTGCTGTCAAGTACACCATGGGACTGGATCGGAAATACGTTGGATGGAACTGCACTTCTCAGTTTGTTTCTTTCTCAAGAGGTTAGAACTCACCAGTTTCATCAATGACGATATCTTCGACAGCTTGTTGTCCAGTAGGAAATGCCTTGTTTTGTTCTAACCAACAAATATTGATCGTCAGAGAAAAGGCATGCTCCACAAGTGACAGACAAACCACAGAATACATCTTGAATGTCATCTTCTGGAATGTAGTCTTCTCATTCACTATCCACTGCTGCAACGTCTTGGAGATGTCGAACAGAAGAGATGATAACATCGCGAATCCCATGTTCCGGAAACAGTGCAATGTTCTCTTCCGAAATGACAATATTGCGATAGAGCGGATTTTCTCGTTTGAGAAAAAGCAATGCGTTGCGCAAGTGACATCGGCTCACCGAAAGAAAGGCAGGTAAGCATCGTTTCGGAAAATTATTAGGACCAACAATGGATACACCAATTGTAGTCGCCAATACAGATGGTTTGGGAGGAAGTAGATTGCCTTGCACCATAGCTGTAATAGCAGAGGTGTTAAGTCGATATGTTGATACATTGCCTCGTAGACCGCTGTTTAACCCAGCCACGTCCCAATGAATAGCACCGCATTTTTTTGGATAAAGCTTGACTATGTACGCAGCTGGATATGATAATGCCACCAAAATACGTTCCGGGAGGATGAGCATTGCGAGTTCGTCCAGAATATCTCCAACCCAAAGATTGTTAGCAAGAGATTGGACAGGTGTCTTGTTTGATTTGATGTCGTCTAAGCAGCTATCGCAGAAAAACCCATGCTGATAGTTTTCTTGCGTCTTTATTGACGCATTATATAGCAGCATACCATCGACGAGACATTGGCTATGATGTGAAACATACAGTTTCAGAACATCTTTGTGCTGAATTGAATCCACAGCAAGTTCAGTTGTCTCAGATGCTAAAAATTCACCTGCGCAGACAACACATGTTGTAAGACGACAAGCTGCATTGTCTGTACGATCGATGAAATGGGTCAAACATTCGTTCCACACAGAGTCTCCCACCTCCTCCAGGAATAGTGATTGTGTAGAACATGGCCGCTCTCATTGCAAACAGACTCTCTTCAGTTGATTTTCTTCGTCATTTTGTCATTGTCTGACCTTCGTTTCTTTGGCTAGAAGCACTGCTGATTGAAGAGCTGAGGAATGTCGGATACATTCCAGTAGAGTACTTCGAGTGCGCTTTTCCGCGTATGACAGTTTGAATTCAAGAACAGCAGACTGAATTTCCTTGACTGTAAGCTGTTCGAACGCATTTTCAACATTGATAGGCAATGAACGAGGATTGTCGAGATGCGAGGCGTCGTTCTCTGCCACAATGATGATAGATGAATGAGCATCTGGAATGTGCTGTATGGTATCCACTAAGTCACTGCGCTTGCGTTTTTCTGCTCGATTCAGTTTTTCATCACCTGTAGCAGCTATGATCTGCTTCATTGATAATTTGTTTAGTGCAGAATTGAGCTTTTGCGACATGGTAAGCGATGTTGGATTGTCACTGTAGGGACAAAGCACTACATAATTTATTGATATTTACTATTGTTTATTATTGGCAGTTAGTCCCACACACATTCTGAGGACGTCTGGGAAATGGAAAGTCTAGGTCTAGTCTACTCTGGGTCCTGTCTGGGGGTGTGTCAGCCGCCCGGCCAGATTGAAGCGGAGTTTAATTCCCAATTGGGATGTACACAGTATGACTCAGCTTGGGAGTCACGCGTGACCACTGCGTCGGCCCCTAGCTTGTCGACATTTGCCACGACGACCACGCACCCAGCGGGGCCATGGATGTTGTCACTCTGTTTTTGGGTCTCTCCAATGAACCCGAACTCACAGGCCTGTCCTATTTGTCTTTAACCCGCTTCATTCACTTAGCCAGTATGATCAAAGATGACATCCTCCTTCCTCAGCCTCACGCAATCTCTACCACTTCGGCGCCTCATTTTCTACCACCAAGCATCACCGAATTTCTAGGCGAATCTTTCAGTCTTTCTCATCACGCAGTTCATGTATTGTGGCTCGCAGTCAAAGATATTGTTTGGACACTTCCAGGCAAGAACGAGGAACAAGAGGTGATAGGAACAATATTTCGACACCACGGCCGGCCTCATGGCATTGCTGCCCATGTCCTTTATCCACCAATGAAGATGTGCATCAACCCGGAGTGTCTGGCCCATGCTGGTGATGAGGTCAACATCATATCTGCAACAATGAGGTGAGGTACTCACTCGTGCCATTGGCTTGCCAGCATTTCCATTCCTATCAGACTGACATATTGTCACAGGTACTGCTACTCCACAGGTCAGGCAGTCCACGACAAGCCCGATGGATGTCATTCTCAGGGCGGTGCCAGGAATAAGGGGCAGTTGAGGTGGGGGCGCTGGAAGTGAAGCCATGATGGAAATAGGAGGGTGGCAGCAGTGAGGAAACAGCAAGCAAGAGGGCGGCAGGCAAGAGGGCAGCGGGCAAGAGGGCAGCGGGCAAGAGGGCAGCGGGCAAGAGGGCAGCGGGCAAGAGGGCGGCGGGCGGGGCAAGATGAGGGCGGGGTAAACTAAGTCACAAGCTGAGTCCCATCGTCCCGATTTGGAGTTAAACTCCGCTTCAATCTGGCCAGGCGGCTGACACACCCCCAGACAGGACCCAGACAGGACCCAGACAGGACCCAGACAGGACCCAGACAGGACCCAGACAGGACCCAGACAGGACCCAGACAGGACCCAGAGTAGACTCTACGTAGACTAGACCTAGACTTTCCATAAGCCTAACATTCACCACATTCTCGTATGCCATAGTATGACCTTGCAAGCAAGGTGATAGAGAGGCTGGTCCAAGGCTGGTCACCAGTCTACTTACCACAAAACATCGTGATAACGTGGTGTATTTTCACACTTCACCCACACGCATCGCGTATTTCTTGCGTTTGTGCTGTGACTGCGACGGTCTCGTATCACTCAACTCAGTCGTCCTCGACGACTTCGTATCTTTTCCCCACCCGCCGCTCCCTTGTACCGCGTGATATCCATTGCGCACTCTCAATATCACTTCTCGCGCACACTTTGTCCAGTGGTCCTGACTGCGCCTACCACCTGTCCTCGGTGTTCTGCGAGGGTCTTTACCGTCGCAGCTCACCTTCTCTCACACAGGATCCGCAGATCGGGACCGGAAGGCGCTTCGCGCCTTCGCCCAAACCGCTCAGAACATTCTCTCCGTCAATCGTAGTCGTCCTTCATGTATCGTAGTCGCAACAATGCCAATTGTGGTTCTTCGCATCAATATGCATCTCAGCGACTCGCAAAGAGTCGCACCCAGGTCACTTGATGAAATTGTTCAGCCGCTCGACAACCTGTCCGCATCACACCCAGATTATTATGGTAAGCATTTCGTCCTTTCCCAATTATAGCACGCTATCCAAGCACGCAGAGAACTGGCTTTGTACAATCTGCTAAGTTAGCTTGCAAGGTCTCTGACACCACAAGACTTCTCAACCTCTAGCTCCCTTTCTCAAGAAAGTAGATATCATATCATCCAACTACCTGGTCACCCCAAACTGTGCCTCCACCTCCACACTAAAGGGTGCAAAAAATCATGTCCTGCCATGTCGGTGAGTCATGTGGATATATCCAGGACACAAACTACTCATACTCACGCAGTAGTGTTGCTGCGAGCAGTGAATGCATTGGCTATCATATACGCAAAAAAAAGGACAGTGCATGCTGTCATCGCTATTGGCAGATACTGACGATGTCAAAGCAACAACAGCGGCGAGGACGAAGGAGAAACGCATTGTTTGTGAGGATGTAACATGGATCAAATAAATCTGAAGGTGCCTTTCTTTTATGTGGCGAGTATTGTTCTTCATGACAATATAGTAAGAGCTGATCTACCTGAAATCCCATTTCGAACAGATGACATCTGCAATGCCAGCAGATTGCCACCTATGATCTATCTTATGAAGCAAGGTCTATTGGCAATTTTGCGTGGAACGAAAGATCACCTTGCAAAGTAAGGTCAATGCCAGCTCGCAAGGAAGCTTGTTGTTTGGAATACTAATGACGAAGCTGACGAGGCCCTGCGCATGCTCAGAATTAATGATGACTACAGAGACCTAGAGTGTTAAAACACATGCACAGACACCACAGACTCGGACAGACAATATAGTAAGAGCTGATCTACCTGAAATCCCATTTCGAACAGATGACATCTGCAATGCCAGCAGATTGCCACCTATGATCTTTCTTATGAAGCAAGGTCTATTGGCAATTTTGCGTGGAACGAAAGATCACCATGCAAAGTAAGGTCAATGCCAGCTCACAAGGACTGATCAGCTTGTTGTTTGGAGCAGGAACCGAACCCCCTCGATTGAAGTTATTACCACAGACTAGATCGGTTGAACTCCGAGTTGATCGATTGTGTATCGTAGATGAAATCTTATTAGCTGCGAAAATTCTGGGTGTAGGTACTTTGACGCAGTCTTGCTGCCCTGAATGTGCCCATGATGCGTTTTGACGCGTCCGTCAAGCTTGTTTGCAGCCAAAGACTACTCTTTGCACTTACAGCGTACGGTCCCAACTGACATATATTAAGTTCGACTACATCCCCTACTCTCGTGTGGCTTTACACAAATTATGAGGCGATCGAGACACCTTTAATCAGATTTAATGTATTGCAATAGGTTTTCTGATACAAGACATGACCAAAGCTCAAGATCATGCAATACGATTAGTATGGCGAAATCATCGATGCAGCTGCAAAAGTGAGGCCTCATCCTTGCTGTGAGTCCATGCACGACAAATATTTCATCGAGGATATATCGATAGATTCCAGTGATTTGAGCAATGAATGTTGCATGACATTGAAAGGGGGTGCCGGGCCATTTTCACTGGCCTGGCCCAAAAATTCCCATGTACTTCGTTGAATACAACAACCCTACATGTAAAGCCCGCCGCACATCCATAGTGGCATCCCACCGCGGGCTGGGCACATCATGTAGGTGTTCGTGAGTACGAGATATGTTGAGATCATTGTGAGGGGCGAGGTGAGTTGTCACACAAGACTGGTATAATCGGTATGACATACATTAACTCGTGAGGTATGGAATTTGCCGGAACTGAACCGTTGATGTTGCGTTTCTTGGCAACTTGGAGGTCCAATGATACACTGTGGTGGCCGCGGAGGTTGGCATGCCGCTCACAGGACTATACCCAACCACGAACCTCCCACAATTCAACCTATGACTCTCCCCTCGCCACACACTACAGGCCTTTAATGACCAGCTGCAGGCACGCCATACGAAATCACTTGCAAAATCCAAAGCTCGCATTCTCGTCACTACAGTGTGCGGAGAGTCAAGCCCCGATGAGGTGATTCATCTCGTACGTTGCGGCCTCCGGATTTTGCAGTGTGATACTATCGGTGCAATGAGTCCTCTTGTTATTTGACGATAAGCTGGTTGATGACCCGGTGCCACGTGGAAATATGCTACGAGGGCAGATTGTAGACGGAGGAGACCATTAGTATTCGTTCTATACTATACGGGAACGTTGGGCCGTGAAGATGTTGCGCAAGAAGATTCCGTTTGGAAAGTATCGTATCGATTCACATAAGCGTCTAGTTTGAGATCGATTTCAATGCCAGATTAAGTTGAAGCCAGCGTGTGCAAAGTCTTAGCTGGATGTGCAGCTAAGAATCTGCACACACGTTTGTGTCAATACTAGAAACTACGCATAATGACAATGGATGTCGTATACATACAAGGAACCGCCCACTGTAAACTCTAATCTTTGCATTTCTTATCTGCTTGATATAGGAACTTGTTAGTACTAATAGAATGCGAGCAATCGGATAACTAACGTCTTTATCTCGCTCCACCTGAATTGATGGCGAAAGTGCGGGACAACTGTCGTTCTGCTTGTTGGTCGAATATATCCGACATCTCCACAAGCGTCTGATGGATTTCGCGCATGTCCTTCCCGGCCTGCCTCAAGCGACACAACGCCTCAATTGTGGTGGCCGAGGTATTTTCCATCTCTTTGAAGTCATCCCTCGCCTTTTGCACTGCTTTGAGTGCGGCCGCCATGCTCTCATTTGCTTGGTTCAACGAAACATGCTGGAAGACACCAGTCAGGAATGAGGCCTAGGAACGATCTGGAAAGATAAGTTTACAGGTGGTGGCGCGCATGATGGTGCGCGTTTTGCAGGATCTTCTTTAAATTCGCGCAGTAGCATACATCCTATGAGGGTTGACCAAACAAGAAGTGTGCAGATAGTCATGATGATATCGACGACGATGTTTCGCCCCGTCGTTGGGTGGTACGTTGTAGCATCGATAGCACAGCTTAAAATTGATCTCAAAGGAGAGAGAAGAGTCCATAGATAACCAAGGGAGTAGGCGAGCGCGTAATAAAGGATGCAGAGCGTCACGAACATGATGCAACCGTACAAGGGTACAAGATTCTCGTCAAGTTCAAATTCCAACGTTTGCGCATGTTATGAATGTCTTGAATGTTATATTTGTGGAAGGCGCACAGCGGCGAACGGTGTTGGAACTTGGCAGCTAGGAGAAACAATAGAATATTAATTAATTCCACTGAGACCAGAACCTTAAATTATAACTATATAGTTGTATTCGGATATCTCCGGATGGCTTGCCTCGCCTAAATCTATTCAGTAAAGTCAATCCTCACCGCGCCGCCCAACGTCAAGATGCCCAAAGGTCGGAATGTATATCGTTTATAAGTTTCCAAGGCTGACCTTTCATACCAGTTTACAAGCCCGGAAAAGTGCTTCCATCATACGTGTGATCGATGTCACCGCGATTCTAACCTTATTGTCTAGGTCGCCATCGTCCTGCAGGGCCGCCAGGCAGGCAAGAAGGTCGTCGTTATTAAACAACTCGATGAGGGAACCAAGGAGCGACCATACCCCCACGCCATCGTTGCCGGCATCGAACGCTACCCACGAAAAGTTACGCGGACTATGGGCGCGAAGAAACTGCAGCGGAGAAGCCGCGTTAAGCCTTTCATCAAGGTAAGTACACATGGACCACGACACGGAGATGCGAACCGACATTTATTGTATGTCTTAGGTGATTAACTACTCGCATCTGTTCCCAACGCGTTATGCTCTGGAGTTGGAGGGCTTGAAGAACTCCGTGGCTGCTGAGCACTTCAAGGAGCCATCACAACGGGAGGATGCACGAAAGACCATCAAAAAGTTGTTCGAGGAGCGTTACCAGACCGGAAAGAACAAGTGGTTCTTCCAGGCCCTTCGCGTATGTTTATTCGTGATGCCCGCTGCATTTAGAGCTGATTGTCTGGGATATAGTTCTAATCGCTTCTTTTTATATCTGTGGTGCTTGGGAGACGACTTAGCAAAACTACATGTACACCACATGTCCCTATATGACGCATGCTTCTTTTGCACCATTGCATGATATTTCTACGTGGACGTGATGCTTGTCGGTATATCGGTGTGATTACCGTAACTCACAGGCGCAAGTCATGCAAGTCGCTACTTATTTAAGCATGGTCTCTCTGTCGAGCAGCTTTTGTACGCTTCATTTCGAAATTTGTGAACAGATCGTCGTCCGTTATCGACCAGGAGTGCAGCAATGTGAGCATCAGTCATCTGTAAGCCGCTTATATCAATCGATTGACTTGGAGCTAAAGTAATCTAACCTGTGTTATCAAGGGGGTTCGGTTCCTGCTCTTGAAACAACACGTTCATCAGTCCTTACGAGCTGGCATTGACCTTACTTTGCAGGGTGATCTTTCGTTCCACGCAAAATTGCCAATGGACCTTGTTTTACAAGGTACATCCTAGGTGGCGATCTGCTGGCATTGCAGATATCTGTCCGAAATGGGATTTCAGGTGGATAGATTCTTACTACATTGCCATGAACAATACTCAGCACATAAAAACAAGGCGTCTTCCTACCGTCACCTTCAGCAGATCTATTTGATCCCATATCACATCCTCACAAACAATGCGTTTTTACTTTGTCCTCGCCGCTCTTGCTGCTTTGACAACATCGATATCTGCCAATGAGGCTGACGATAAATATTGTCCTTTTTTTTGCCTACATAGCAGCGCATGTGCGGCGTGCGATTATGGGCAGAAGTGTGTGAGTATGAGTAGTTGATGTCCTGGAACTATCCACATGACTCACCGACATGGTAGATCATCTTTGTATGCAACAATTGGTACTAGTTGGATGGTGCCTACTTTGAAAGGAGGCTAGAGGTTGAAATCATGTGGTGTCAGAGCCCAGCTAGCTAGCAGATTTTATAATTACAGAGCCGTTCTCTCAGGATATGTGCTTGCTAATTAGCGTCATCAGGAAAGTACGGGATACGAGTTATTATCGATAAATCTGGGTGTAGATATATGTTGTCGAGCAACTCGGTACAAGTACTAGTGGGGCTTTCACGAGGAGCTGAGTCAAAAGAATCTCTTAACCTGCCACTTGTATTACACTTGATCTTTCCTTTATAAAATAAACGACTGTCTTCCTTCTACCTACGGGAGTTTATTGATTCTCTATCTTCATATTTGTTTCAAACCGTACGGTATCATTGTTTCCTTCTGCTGAGGTCACTGGTCAGGATCGTGGGTTTTGAGTTGCATCTTATATCTGGAGCAAGGTGAGTCTGCATCGCCCCCGATCTCTCAAATACCCAATTTCGAACTACTTCCTGCTTTATAGCTCATAAAAAGGTTGCAAAAATGTCACTTTTTGGTGGTGCCGCAACGCAGCCCTCAACAAATCTCTTCGGTACCCCGAACGCCGCCCAGCAACAGCCTGGGCAGACAACGAGTACCACAAACCCCCAGCAGCAGCCGGGTCAGACACTCGGTGCCCAAACCACAAGCATCTTCGGTAATACGAACACCCAACAACAACCTGGACAGGCAACGGGTGGCAGCATCTTCGGTAATACCTCCGTCCAGCCATCTACGTCCGGTACAACCCTCTTCGGAACGCCTAGTACGGCGACGAGCACTACTGCAGGTGCGGGTGGCGGGAGCTTGTTTGGGAATACCACGACGCCGCAACAGCCTGCTGTGACTGGCTCGTCTGGGAATCCCAGCACTCAGCAACAACAGCAACCTGCAGCTGGTGGTTTGTTTGGTAATACCATAACCACTGGTACAACCCAGCAGCCTGCCACGGGTGGTCTGTTTGGGAGTACGAACTCGAAAACGCAGACGCAGACGCAACCTACAGGAACAAGTCTATTCGGGAACACGTCGACTCAACCTGCTGGGAACTTGTTTGGGACTACAGGTACCCAACAGCAGCAGCCGCAACAATCACAGCAAGGTGGGAGTCTGTTCGGAGGTACCACGACTCAGCAGCAGCAACCACAGAGTAGTGGTCTCTTCGGAGGTACTACGACCCAGCAGCCCGCTACCGGTACTGGCGGGCTGTTTGGAACGTCGACTACTCAGCCAAGCACCAGTGGAAACTTGTTTGGTGGTGCCAGTTCCCAAGCGCCAGCGTCAGGGGGGAGTACTCAACAGCAACCTGCAACCGGTGGTCTGTTTGGTAATACGACAACTACACAGCAGCCCGCCACGGGCAATGTGTTTGGGAGTACGACCACTCAGACACAACCTGCAGGAACAAGTCTGTTTGGTAATGCGACAACTCAACCTCAACCTGCTGGGAGCTTGTTTGGGAACGCAGGTACCCAACAGCAGCAGCCGCAACAACCACAGCAAGGTGGGAGTCTCTTCGGAGGTACTACAACCCAGCAGCAGCAGCCACAGAGTGGTGGTCTCTTCGGAGGTACTACGACCCAACAGCCCGCTACAGGCACTGGTGGGCTGTTTGGAACGTCAACGACCCAGCCAAGCGCCGGCGGGAGTCTTTTTGGCGGTACCAGTACGCAAGCCTCAACATCAAGGGGGCTGTTTGGTAGTACGACAGCCCAAGCTCCAGCTACTGGAGGAGGTCTCTTTGGTAACACGACAACGAGCTCAAACCCGTTGTTTGGAAATAAAAATCCAGCGAGTATCTTTGGCACTGCACCGGCCCCCTCCTCGACCACTCCAACTCTATTTGGTCAATCCCAATCCGCGCAACCTATTGCTACCCCCTCGCTATTCGGCCAGTCCCAGCAGCAGAAACCAGCTGGCTCCCTGTTTGGCTCAGTGAATCAGCCTGCACCGAGTACAGCCACTGGAGGGCTTTTTGGTAGTACGCTCGGTCTTCCACTATCCAATTCACTTCTCGCGTCGCGAAGCACTGCACCTGCACAACAACAGGATCCCCAGTCGCAATATGCAGCGCTTGAACAGAAAATTCAAGCAATTGTACAGGCCTGGGATCCTTCTTCGCCAGCATGTCGCTTTCAGGTTGGTCGCATGCAGTTTATAGTTTACCGTGAACTTATCCATCGGACAGCATTATTTCTATAATCTCGTTCCACCGGCCCAAGTGAGCGCTTTCGGCAGGCCTGCAAATGCCACGAACGAGGCGCTTTGGCAGCGCGCGGTGCACGATAACCCTGATCCTAGTTGGTAAGCTCAATGACTCGTCCGCTACTCAGTGTACTCATGTTATCTCTTCAGTATGGTACCTGTTCTGGCAGTTGGCTTTGACGATCTACGTCAGCGCGTAGACGGGCAAATGAGGCAAGCCACAGAACAGCAGAAAGCTTTGATGGTTCGTAGCTATCTCTCTTACTGTGGAAAACGTCCTTACTCAGGCGTGTTCCAGGAGCTAAAAAAGCGACTGGAATCGTTGTCCGCGAGACATAACGATAGTAACGCATCACGTTTGCAGCGCGCAAAGTTAATCCAATCACAAACCCAGCACCGCTTGCTGTGCCTGATCCAGCACATGCATCTGATGCTACCTACCGTGCGGTCTACGGCGATACGTCCCGAAGAAGAGGCGCTACGCTTGGCACTTGAGGAGATTGAAGAAGAAATCAGAAGACCAGGTGGGATGAGTAAGATGCGAGGAAAACTGAATGAGCTATGGGCGCTCGTAGGGGCTATCAACGCCGCCCGCGAAAGAGGCAGAAGAGTAGGGCTCGATGGTACCTCTGAATGGACGGTCGTCGATGAAGAGGGCCTCAAGCAGATTGCTCAGGCAGGGTTTTTATTTGTTAACTCTGAGCTTCGACTCTGACATGCACGTTGCAGATCTTGTCCAATCAGCAAGCTGGTTTACAACATTTGACGAAGGTGTTGCAACGCGATCTGCGGGATGTGGAAGTGATATATGGAAGAGAGAGCTGATCGGAAGCTCCGCAATTCGCTCGAGCATGCTGCTTTGTTATTGTGATGATGAGCTTCACATTATTTTTGTCATTGAATAGATAGAATTGTAGGTAGACAACAATCGATCATGAGCGTGCGAGTTGGCCACACTGGGTACATAAGGAGCCTTTGATTCCGATCCGTATTAATTACTGTCAGTCCGTGAACAAATGTTCTTCCTCCTGTAGCGCTCAGGAAACCTTCACTCTACTAACATAATCCCTCTCTGCACTCAGTAGTACATTCAAAAATGCGCTACCGCACCCTCGAGATTCGATGGCATGATTCTAAACCCATATCCACTTGCGACTTTCAACCTGTTCCATTCAAAAAAGCGCGTCCAACGCAGGAGAAGAATTTTGCTGCGCAGTCCTATAGGCTGGCTACAGGAGGCGAGGACAACCACGTCAGAGTGAGTGAGCCTACAATGGCACGTCCAACCCGCTGACCAACACGGACTCAAAGATATGGATGGTGCACCCGAACATCCTCCCGTCATCTCTTGCAGAAGGTGCAGATGGCGCTGCACCACGCCCTGCTCGGGTCGAATATCTTGCAACACTTAGCAGACACTCGGCTGCTGTGAACGTCGTTCGATTCTCCCCTAACGGTACGCGTTTTGCGCACGCGTTTCGCCAACCCTGACCACTTTATTAACGCGACTTTAGGGGAGTTCATCGCCTCCGCTGGAGATGGTATGAATCCAAAATATTCGGTTGATCCTATTTGATGCGAGTTTATTGAAAGACGGCATGATCATCATCTGGGCACCTTCAAGCACGCCGCAGACCGCCACGTATGGCAGTGATCTGAGTGCGGATGAATTGCAGTATGAAAAGGAGTACTGGAAGCCGCGTACGACGTTCAGGTAAGATAACTTCCATGCGCAGTTTCAGATCGAGGTAGAATTAAACATGGGACAGGTGCACGACGATGCAGGTGTATGACCTAGCGTGGAGTCCAACTGGGGAATACATTTTAGCCGGCAGTACGGACAATTGTGCGAGAGTGTTCTCTCCCAGTGATGGTGGGTGTTGCGTTATTACTGTGGGGAATACAGGCTCATTAGCTTAGGCAAATGCGTCTGTGAGATCGCCGAGCACAACCACTATGTGCAAGGCGTAGCATGGGACCCGCTCAACGAATACATCGCCACACAGAGCAGTGACCGTTCGATGCACGTGTATCGGATCTCGACCAAGCAGGGCACGTTCGAAGCCCATGCTGTGGGCAAGAACACACGAATGTCTTACACTCACAATCACAGCCGCACCCCTAGCTCGCACAGCCGTTCTAGGTCATACAGACATGAGTCTGCTGCTAGTGACGTAGAGTCTACTGTCAGCGACCAGCACAAAGATGACGTTCTTTTCTCTGGTAACTACGCTCCTCCGACGCCAACCGCGTCAGTAGTCAGTACCCCATCCACATCGATGTTCCCCCCTCCGCCGATTGAGAGGCCTTCTTCGAGACGGTCTTCATTCAGCGGATCTAATGCCCCCGGGTCTCCTGGGCAATACGCACGATATGGGAGATCTCCTTCTCCTATGCCACCCCTTCCTGCAATCCGCGCGCTTCCTTCGCCCGCATGGTCGACTATTAAACTCTATGGAGATGAAAGTTTCTCGAACTTCTTCCGCCGCTTAACGTTCAGTCCAGATGGAGGCCTCTTGCTAACCCCTGCAGGGCAATTTGAGGACCCTAGCATCATTACCAACAAGCCTAAGGCCGAGGAAACTCCCACTCGTGGACGTAAATCCAAACTTGCGATTACCACAAGCGAAACCAACCCTTCATCGGCATCGTCGGTGTTCATTTACTCAAGGGCGAACTTTGCCCGTCCTCCTATAGCGCAGTTACCAGGGCATAAGAAAGCCAGCGTGGCTGTCAAGTTCTCCCCTGTGCTTTATGAATTAAGACAAGATGTCACCGGTGCAGAGGGGCACAACGAACCTAAGACAGGGACTCTGGAAAAGGGCAGGGACGGATCGATTTCTGTTGATATTGCTGGGCCTTCTGTGACATCTGCAACTCACAAGGACGTATTTGCACATTCTCCAAAGGTGGAAAAGAATTTACTCCTACACGTCGAAGCGCCTACGCCTCGTGTTGTGGCTCCCGAATTAGTTATGCCTCCATCATCACTGAAGCCTCCTACGCCATCTCCATCAAAGCCCTCTACCCCGGCGATCGCTCCACCAAACACTGGCTCCGTGTTTGCGCTGCCTTATCGCATGCTTTACGCTGTTCTGACCATGGATGCCATCGCCATCTACGATACCCAACAATCTGGACCTGTTTGCATGCTCACGAAGTTGCACTATGATGAATTTACGGATGCGTCGTGGTATGTGATGGCTATTTCCGATGCCGGTATCTATATTGAACTATTTAATAGGTCTCCTGACGGACAGTGCCTTATCCTCTCATCGCGAGATGGATACTGTACGATCGTGATCTTTGATGAAATTTTACCTGCATATCACACTCAACAATATGCATTACAACTTCAGTCCATCGCGCAACATAACTTCGTGCCCCTCACGTACATGATGACGCCGTCGTCTTCCACAGTTCCACTGCCTGCTATTGCGACGCCTACCGTTCCTGCGAAGAGGACCGAGCCGCCTCTCACGCCTGCTACTAGTATTGACGACAATGCCCCTGCAAGCAGGAGTGTACCAGAAGTCACACCTGCGAAGTTGGCACAGCCCCCAAAGAAAAAACGCCGTCTAGTGTTGACGAAGGTTGGGGATATCGATTCATGAAGGATGGTTTGCGTCCTTCGATATCTTGCGTCACGTTTCAACGAGTCTATGATACATTATGAAATTTTAGTGATTTCTTCTCTTTCTTGTTCACTATGTCCTTTCCATTTGGGCTTTTATGGCGTATTCACCTCATGCTTCTACAATCAGACCATGTATTGAGGGTTCGATGTGCGTGATGATGATAATGAATGTAGCGATGAACGTAGCAAACAACTTCCTGATAATGCAATGGCAGCTCATTGTGCAGTTGCCTTTCTCCTGCCAACCTGGGCCTGGAAACCACTCTTGATAGCGTTGACGGACCGACGTGAGCCGCAGGACTCGCAGGACATGAAGAAAATACGGTTCTCCTTTGTGAGGAGCGTGTCGGGCGATTTACATGTTTTGCATGTCACATACTCGACTTTGACAATATTAGCGTCAAGCATGTAAAGTGTAGATGGCGTTAAGCTTACCGATATAACGGCGCAAAACATTCTCGACCTGTTTAGGTTGGAAACGACCTTTGATGACCAAACGCCCTGAACCGTCCACCGAACCAGTGGTACCCATTTCAGCGAAGAGGAATTGAATGACGTGCTCTGGCTGTCTGTGCATCCTCTTGCAGATATCTGCAACATTTGCAAAGATCGATTTGCGGACACCCTCGCGGAGAATTTGTGGAGGTGCGATCGTGTATCGTTTACCGGTGGACGTGAGTAATGATGGATTTGCAGCATGAAGGGAGGCGTAAAATCGTGTTAGGAGCTGATGATGTAGATTAATATAGGTCAGGAAAGCTATCACCGCAAATGCACATACCTCCGGGTAAGTGTAATCTCGGTCGCTCCCAAGCCATGGCTCTGTGCCAGAGTCGATGCCCGCGGGTGCTTCGTTGCGTGCAAATGGGTCGTCACCAAGATCTGCTTCGTCTAGTTCATTAAGATGCTCTCCATCGTCGGCTTCAGCCTCTTCTGCCTCATCTTTCGCCTTTGCCTCATTAAACTCCTTCTCAAAGTCCTCCATTGCCTTTTTCTTTGTTGACTTCTTTTTCTTTTTGATGTCGGAGAAGTCGAGATCCTCCGTAGCGGCAGGTGCAGCAGCTGCAGTCGATGCTCCTGAACCATCTTCGCCCTGATAACATATACAATTTAAAATCGCAAAACATGGGCTTAACATGAGATACTCACAAGGTCCATAGGGATGTCCTTTTTCTTCTTTTTCTTCTTGAGACCGTCTGGAAACATGGCCTTGAAATCATCATCTTCCTTTACTTCATCGGCAGCATCAACACTATCTGGTGCACCATTTAGACTTTGCTTCATCTGTTCATGGGCGGTGGTAGGACCGAGATCGATGACATCTCCGTTGGTAGTTGTGTTCTCGATAGTGGTTGGTGCAGGTGTAGTAGGATCTGCTTCAGGACCTAATGGGTCCTCAGTGAAAGCTACAGCTTTCTTCTTGCGCTTCTTGAGTGAAGGATCGAACAATGGCTGCTCTGCTGCCATGGTGGTCGACGTGTAAGATGGGCTTGCTCGCTGATGAGTACGTCGAGCAAGATATGACTCCATCGATGCCGAGATCCGGCAATACGAATTCGAGCTCCGTTCGGATATCGCCGGAAGTCGGTGAAGCGTGTTAGCTGCTCGGAATTCGGTCGCGCACCAGGTTTGACCACTTTTCAATGTTAGCAAGGCGTTCACTTGCCCGTATCGCGACCCAGCCCTCCCCGTTGGGAGTTGCTCCCAAAAATGCCCGCAACATGGCTACGTTGCGTGAAATCGAGCTACGGTTGAAGTCGGTCAAGAATATCGAGAAAATTACCAAGGTACGCCGACATCTCGTTTTCGTATTATTTCTGGGCGTTGACCTCGGATATTTGTTGTGATGTGCAGTCTATGAAGATGATTGCTTCTACCAAGCTCGCAAAGGCGCAGCGTGCCATGCAGAGCGGCAAGCAGTACGGTCTTGCTAACTCCGGTGCGTCCCGTAGACCGTATATCCGCTTCCGTATTCTCAAAACAGCCCAGAGATATTCCAGCATGCTCCTTCAGAAACCCCTGCAAAGCGCAAGCTTTTCATCGTCGTCTCCTCCGACAAGGGTCTTTGCGGTGGTATCCATTCTTCCGTGTCCAAGGCCACCCGTCGTGCCATTGCTGACACTGAGAAGCCCGTCGAATCCGACTCTCCCATCATGGTCATCGGTGATAAGTCCAAAATGCAACTGTCGCGTGTACTTGGCAAGAACTTGGCCATGTCCTTCAACCAAATTGGTCGTGATATCCCCACCTTCGCTGATGCTGCTGGCGTTGCCGACTTGATTGTGAAGAGCGATGTCAAGTACGACGGGATTTCTATCGTTTACAACAAATTTATCTCTGCTGTCTCCTACGAGTCAGATATCGTTGATGTTGCGGGCGAGAATGCACTGAAGGAGTCTGGTACGATAATAAGTAGCCAAGTCTTTGTTTTGCGACTCATAAGCTTCTAGCTGGATTCCGGGCATACGAAATGGAGGACGACGTTACAAAGGACCTCGCTGAGTTCTCGCTTGCAAACGCCATCTATGCTGCTCTTGTCGAGGCTCACGCATGCGAGCAGAGTGCCCGGTACGTTCATAAGGCAAAATTTTCCATCCTATCACTCAACATTTTTGAGGACAGTCGCAACGCCATGGACAATGCATCAAAGAATGCAAAGGACATGATTGACCGATTGACGATGCAATATAATCGTGGTCGTCAAGCCGCCATTACCAACGAGCTGGTCGACATTATTACCGGTACGCTGAATTTCGTCCTCAATACCACGCATTCACTCATCATGAATATGCAGGTGCCAGTGCACTGTAAGCAGGCGCCGTGGTTGTTGTATACACACCAAGTCATTACCCCTGTCTACATCGATAGTAAGACAACTTGGATTTTTTCTGCTCTGAAGTTCCGTGTACGTGATCAACGTAAGATGTGGCATAACAAATACAGTGTGACGAATGGGTTTGTTCATGAACACACGGATTCCTGCTCGAGACAGGATTTTGAACCACTTATCTCGGCTCGGTGCCTACCCTATTGTCGCAGCCAGGTCATGAGGCAGGTGCATCCTCGGGTAACTTGCGAGTGCATGCGTGGGTATTCTCCAACAGACCTTTAGTTTGTTGTGGGTTCTACAATTGGTTACGTTATTGTTGGAGAACGTCAAGATGGTTGCGCTACATTCACAATGGAATGGATACAGTCAAGAGGAAATACAACAGTGTCAGCGATGATCCTGTATCATAAAACACATAATGGGTCGTAAAAATCATCAATGTTTTGACTTTTTATCTATCCTGTCTGGATACAACTATTCGTTCAACATTAGCACCAACTTGGACTCCTGCAACGCGATTGATCTGGCTCACCTTTCCGGGGTTAAACAAACCCAGCGGGTCCATAGTCCTCTTCACGGATCGCATCAACTCCACCGTGCCCTCGCCGAGTTCTTCGTACAGATATTCCCGCTTCCCAATCCCAACACCATGTTCGCCAGTGCCTGTAGACGTAAGACCATCACCCTCGTGGATATAGAAGTGAAGACATACAAGTGCCTTCAAGCGTTATCGCACGCTCCACCATCCTATGCACGGCTTCGCGAACACTTTCGAGCTCCTTGTCATTACGGAAAAGAAGCAGGGTGTGGAAATTGCCTGTGTGTGATGTTGTCAATGAGAGAGACGATACAGTGCGAAGGGTGTGGTTACTAACCGTCACCGACGTGTCCTATAACTATTGATACAAGGCCTAATCGTTGCAAGTCTTTCTTGGTTTCATACACGAGCTGTGGTAGTTTCGAGATTGGCACGCTGCAGTCGGAAAGCATAAGACACGCCCGGGCCTGCAGCAGCTTGGACTTACCAAACATCAGTACTCCACCCCCGACTCCCTTCCAGGAGGGCCAAACCAGAATAAAGAGCGTTTTTCCTGTCTGCCCACAGGTCACGGGCTTCCTTCTCAGAACGCGCGAGTTCAAAACCAGTGCCGCCGTGCTTCTGCACAATTTCCTTTACGATCTTAGCGGTCTCCGCGATCGAAGCAGACGTTGGACCTTGGAACTTGAAGAACAGGGAGTCCTGTTCAGGATATTTGCGCTGAGATGCACCAAACAAGTTTATAGAGCGCATGAATTCGGAGTCGCAGAGTTCAACACATTCTGGATCCTGGGGGTGAGCATGTTGCTTGATGGGGAAGGGATAACCTACGGATGCCAACGCCACGGTTGATCACGTCGATGACGGCCTCCGTTGCGCATTTCACATCAGGGAAGTGTACGATGGCGACTGTTGTTGGAAGGACAGGAGCTAGCCGGATGGTGACTAAAAGAAGTGTTAACGGCGACCGACAAGAACGAAATACGCGATATCACCTTCTGTGATGATACCAAGAGTGCCCTCAGCACCGATGAACAATTTCGTGGTGTCGAACCCAGCTGCAGATTTCCGAGCACGTTGGCGAGTTTTGATGACTTCTCCAGAAGGAAGAACAACCGTCTATGGGAATACCCAATCAACCAACTCAATATTGTCAAGGGAATCGATGCATACCGCATTCAAGAACCATTCGCCTTTCGCAGTACCGTACCGGACGGCATTCGCTGCCAAGGTCAACACGTCAAGAATCGTACCGCCGATTTATGACGACTGATACGTACTGCCTGAGCAACCAGTGCTCATCATGCCACCAATAGTTGCGCCTGGGCCGGGGTCCAACTAAGTAAAAATTGTCAGGTAACGAGACAATTCCAATGTCCGAACGTACGGGAAAGAATAATGGTATGCCTTCCACGGATGTGAGTAACGCGACGAAGTTTGCATTGCGGTCTTACCTTTCTTCTGCAAAGTTTCATTAATTTCCATCCATCCGACACCGGGCTGACACACAAGGTCCGAGTCCGCCTCTATTTTGGAAGAATATGACATGATTCAGTAATATTCGAAGAAAGGTACCTGACACGCTGACCATGAATTTCGATAATCTTATTCATGCCGGACATATCGACACAAATGCCACCGACAAGGCTCTAGAGGGCCACCGTCGTCAGCATGAATGGCTTTGGAGAGCAATAGACTTACGCCACGATAGCTTCCCTCTAAGCAGGTACCACCAGAGAAAGGGGTAAGGGGCATACGGTACTTGACGGCAGTCTTGACAATTTTGACTACATCTTCTGTACTCCTTGGGTATACGATGACAGTATGCGGTGCACCTGGAAGACTAACATGACTGGGGGAATGCGAAGCTCGGCTGAATGGAAGCCCTCGCTTGGGTGGTAATCATTCTCCGAATATCCGTGAATACGAAGGTCCTCCGGATGAGTTGAGACAACATCGTCTGAATCAAACAAAGCCCGAAGTTCCTTGATGGCCTGTTCAAAGTCCTTCGGAGTGCCATACTTTGGTTCCGTCTCCAGAGCCTCGGATGTTAGAGATGGCTTCCCAAACGCGCTAAGGGAATATCCGATGAGCCCGCTAGCGATAGAGCCGATGATAATTGGGGACCAGGAACGTGGACTCTTGGAGGGCACGCTCGAGCTCTGTCGACGTGCAAAGGTCAGTGCATGTTGTTTGATGGATCTAGAACGAGCCAAATTTGTCCACAGGCTGGTGGACGGCCGCAGCCGCTGGAAGCAGCTGGCTGTGAACATGTGAGGGGAAGTATATACAGTAATGGCCTATGGGCTACAAAGATCGTTAGATCTTTAGAAGTTGTGAAGAACAACGTTGGAAGGGTGGAAAAATCAAAATTGCTTTGGCCAGCACATGAGATATAGGAGGACGGGAATTAGACCTTTATTATTAGGCGATTCGGTAGATTGCATCTTGGATCGCCTGGGAAGAGCAGCACCTGATCAGCACATTGGCATCAAACACGTCCCGGGCTCAGAAACAACGTGATGTACTTACTAGTAGTCTGGATTCGGGAAGACGTAAATTTCCCCAGTTACATAAACAGACTTACATAGCAGAATGCTCAGCGCTCAATACCCGGGTTCGATGGAACGGTAGTGCGGATAATGCCTGGATGGTGAATGAGTGCGGAAGTCCTCTCTGTAAAAGTACTACGTAGTCGCGTCCTCCAACATTCAAGAAACGGACGTGATTCGACTAGGCCAGAGATTAACCACGGACAAGTCGAACGACTGACATAGCTGTAACCCTGGAGTCCCTCAAGGAGTACTTAAGTGACCACGAGTCTCTAGTCGTTGCTAAAAGTTTGGCGATATGAGCTATTTTGTCGCCGACAAAACCTCAAGCCTCAGTCGTTCTTAGTAGGCTGAGGACACAGTGAACATTCGAGCAGGTCTGCCGCAGGGTAGATTCTGTCGGTTGAGTGGGAGTACGAGATACAAAACTTTCGTCGTGACTCCATTCATGATGATGCGTCGTGGACTCGTGTTAAGCTCTTCGTCTTCGATTCGATTTCTATTATGACAGTAGTCTCCTCATGGATGAATGGACTTCAATGTGGATAGTAGTTCTTGTTCCATGCTTACAAATAAAATCTACATTCAACTTGCTGACTGACTGTCGGAACTTGATCAAATCATCGAACCACCTGCAGGCCGGCCGCGGTATATGATCATAGATCTCAATTTTGCACATGAACTTACACACATCCCATGTCTTCCACTGCTCTCTATACTTTACATGCATGCCGCCGCCGCCATGTAAGATCTCTTGCAATACTTAAGGAATTTTACTTCCCTGCCTCACCAGATCCTCCGAACGGGGCGCCATCGATAAGATACACGTGCCTCCGTCTGTTCTTCCATGGTTGAAGATCCACAGAGCACAGAGCACGGGAATTATTCGGGATGGCTGTTGCAAGGCATTCAACCCATACTATATCCATAGGCAAAGGACCAACATTCCGCTTGCGAATCGCGGCTTAAAGTCAATGACCTTCCCATTCGTGTCTTGAGCTTCTGCAATCTTGATGGTTGATTGCATCGTTACGACAGACGCTCACATCTGCAAAGAAACGGCCTGGGTAAAGTCTCCCTAGGGCCTAGGCATCGCCGTCAGTCACTTCCCAACAGGACATCCAAAATCAAAATCGAAATGGCTCCATTGTCTCCTCTTTCTGCTTTCCGTCTCTAGTAAGTTGGCGATCGGGATCAAAATGCGACAGATTTCGACGAATTGTAGTCTCATAGCCAGCTGGCGGCCACCTTCAAGTTATCTTAGGAGTTATCTTAGGAGGGAGGGTAGCGATCACCCTCACGATTACCCTCCCCGACCCTCCCTAAACAAACAAAAGTGCGTGTAATAATCTGTAAGGAGTGGTTACGAGTCTAATGCAGGACAGTGGCTAGCAGAAAATTCCGACTTTGGGTCCTTGAATACTACACTATGGTGTCTAGAGCTCTCTAGGAAGCGGACCATGGTAAAAAAGAACGACCATCTTCATTCCTCTATTGGTATGTCGAGGGGAGACTGGGCTTCTATATTCTAAGCTTACAACGAGGAGAAAACAATGTGACATAATTAATTCAGTCACAAGCTATACATTCAAGGTTTTGAGATGTTTCTCTATCATTCCTAAACCCTTCATCGCTTGAGCAGCAGTAAAATTGCTTTAGAAGCAAGCATTTCCGTAACGAACTACTTGTGTGTGGTGCCATCAACCATGCTGCACCAATGGGGAAGCAGAAACACGACTTACTGTAGTTCATTCAACTTCACAGGCATAAATTTACGTATTCCGGTGGCTACCACGCTGGTGAGTCAATAATCCTGGATGAAACTACTCATACTCACATTTAGGTTGAGTATTTGTAGCGTGCATTTATAGCCAGGGCAGCAATCTGGAGTTGAGTTGCAAAAGCTGTCAGGTGAAAGGCATTCACTTTCAGCACTGACAGCCATAGACACTGTCAAAGCAGTAACAATGGCGAGGACGACTCGGAAGGCGAGACACATTATTTGTGAGATGTGATATGGGATCTCGAAAATAAATTTGGAGGGGGATGGTAGGAAGATGGGGTGCCTTTATATCCTGCTCCGCAGAACTTATAACAGGTGTCATTTGCCATGCCAGCAGATTGCCAACGGAAATTTTTGAAGTAATCACTTCATGTAGCTAGTGTTGTTGGCAGAACTCGGGAGTTTTGCCAACCGGTCTGGCAAAACTGGTTGTGCTTGGTCCTCGCACAGCAGGGCTGGAGATATTTAAGATAGGTTTTAATGTGATCCGGAATGCAAAGGTCATTTTTGAAATTTAAATCAGCATATATACAAGGTTGATACAAGGACTCCCCTTCGGTTGGCTCTACGACAATATAAGTATTGTGTTTACAGTAACAACTCAGGAAATACTATGTCAGCATCGTCTGCAAATAGATAGTGTCTCTCCGCTTTCTCACTCTCGACAACGCTGTGTACAATCGACCGTGAGCGAAGAGATTCAAGCACGGGTTGCGCTAACGTCAAACCTTAACTGTCTTCAATTCACTGTCCATGACAAACAGTTTGCATGGAATGCGGGGGATACAGTGGGCCAGTGGCTTTCAAATATATCGAGAAGCTGGGCTTTGAAGAAGCGACGATGCAGCACGACGAAGCGCACACGCGTGTTTCTGACCAATATTAATCCCATTTCTACCGAGAGGTTACATACTTGCAAGGTAGTCGAGTGAGTATTCTGGTGTGTTCAATGAAGTCTGCTCAACTTCTTTTGGGATGTAAGCAGAGGTCACCATAGTAGTGAGCAAAGAGCCGTGAAGAGGAGACAGAACGCAACAACACAGCATGACGTGGCGGACATCATCACCGGCGAGCATGACGACGTGCACACGCGCTACCGAGAGGTTACATACTCCAGGATGAGTAAACATTCGTCTGCATTCGCATTGCACGCCATCCTTCTGTAATGGCTGCACGGACGATGACTGAGAAAATGATGTAGCTTTCAATGATGATGTGGATGATGGTGGAATGTAGGTCCCAGCAGGCTCATCTCTTAGCTTTGATGCCACAAAGTTTGTACGAACCTTGTTGAATGGTTACAGAGCTTTGAGAACGTGATGTTTCGCATGCGGCCCCAGCCTAAACAATTGCATACGGATTTTTATTTCATCAATCGAGAGCGCGCGAAAAAGGCAAACCTGTACAGTGAGGTGAGGGATGAGTGCCGCACGACCGTGACACCGAATTGGGATGGTGCCCAAAAAAGAGCGGCGTTGGCGCCCTCAGCATCCGCCTCTTGCCCTCATGTAGATCAGCGGCGGTTGGCAGCTGTTAGAAATTCGAAAAGTTGGTCCAACCTCTATAAGATGTAAAGGCAGAAGCGGTTGATTCCGCGGAAACAATTCACATTCACAGGCGAGTTGGAGATCCAACATCTTGCACCTGCTTCCCGTCGCTCGCGTTCTTTCTAATAGGCTACTTGAACTGTGTCGCCTGCGTGGTTGATTTCCGCGGCCAGGTTGGCTGCTCAGTTCTTCCAGTACAAGCTGTAAGCTAGGACCTTTGTGGGCGGTGTGAATTGGTCGGGAGAGAGTAACCAGCATACGAAATGTCGCTACTTAGCTAGAACACCTGTCAAACAATTGTGCACATGCCATTTTGCAGCCGTGTATTCTAGAAGCACAGCTCGAACTCTACAGACATCATCACACGTGGTCATAGGACGCACTGGAACCGTGAAAGGCTAATAGCGGGTTTTAAGGCGGGTGTGAAATATACATCTATCAAACAACCTTGACGGAAATCAGTTAAGTTCTCTTCATTAACGTGTTGCGGAGCTACACACCTTTGGTGCTAAGCTGACAATCTTCCCCCAGCCTTTCATGCGCAAGTCAGCACTCACAACGCCACCAATACGCGTCCCCAGCATCTCTCTCTTGTTATTCAAAAGAACTGCCGCATTATCATCGAACCTGATAAAACGCCCGTCTGGTCTTCGAACTGACTTCTTGGTTCGCACGATGACTGCTCGACGAACATCTCCACGTCGGACTTTGACCGCAGTGGTAGATGCCTGAGTTGCCGCCGACACTGGGCGCGCGCGTTTGACGACACAAACTATTTCATCACCGACAGAGCCCCAGCCGTTATTGACCTTCTGTTTGAGGACATTGACGCACTCGATGAGTAGTGCGCCGGAGTTGTCTATTACCTGCATAAATTTTGTGAGCTGAGTGAGGACATAAGATGTATACAAAACTTCACCGACATTAAGTGTAGACTTGAGCCCAATCATCACCCTCAAACGACAGACGAAAAAAGTGAGAACTGAATAAAGAATGTGGGACTGGCATGTGGGGTGGTGGGAATTTATATACATATATGTATTCGATAGTCCTTAGGTATAGTATTTTTATATTATCATTATGTTCCTCAACTGTGTATTGTAACCCGTCAGCTGGTCGATAGTCTTTGTAAATCGGCGTTTACAAGGTCATCAATCTTAATGCCAGTTGTGTGAGGCTCACTCATCGAGTTACATTCGGCGTTTCGTGGACCAGAGCTGATTTTGTTAGGAGGGCATACCGTACGTTTATGGAGATGTATTTTCCACGCGAAGTAGGTACCGATGAAGGACTGCCATGGTCGTGAACTCAAACTCCACATCGCTGTTTCTCTTTCTCCCTCCATCATCTTTCCACATAATACGTTAGTTTTCGATCAGAAATGCCTGCCTCGCGCCGCGGAAGTGGTAGCTTCACGCTAACTACAGGTCAGACAATCGCCATCCATACCCGGACGCATGATGAGGAAGACCTCCCGCATGCAACTAAAAAGTACGCAGAGTTATGCGATAACACTTGACACAGTCGTCTTACCTTTATTATCTTGTGAATCGCAGGACGATGGCTGACCACTTGAGAAAATACGAGAGTTTGTCAGTCTCCCTATCAGGGGCTCCAACGATGGATCTACTGAATCCTCATGGCTCAGGTTCACACTCACACCGCAGAGGATGCGGATGATTGTCGAGGCCTTTACTGAGACGCTCGAACTTGGCTTGAACAAGCCCAACCAGATTGTAGTGCGTATGTACTCCATACGTCCATACCGAATGAGATCAGCTTCTTGCGTTTGTTGTTCAAACTCAATTGATTTTTGCAGTTGGTCATGAGATGAGATGAGACAATTCAATCTATCTTTCGATGTTCTTGATTCTTGACGCTCTTCACGTTTATTTTATGAGGGGTTTCCGACTGTGTGCTGAATTAGTGCTTGTAGCCCATGATTCCGACGTACGTGTTTGGATGGCCAACAGGTCAGGAGACAGGAGATTTCCTTGCTCTTGATCTTGGTGAGTGGTTTGCCATTTTCCGGGCTCTAAATATACTCATGTGAATGCATTTCGTTATAGGTGGAACGAATTTGCGTGTTTGTCTTGTGACCCTTCAGGGAGAGGGAAAATTCGAGATTTCCCAAACCAAATATCGGTTGACTGAGGAGCAAAAACAAGAAGATGGCCAGAAATTATTCGATTTCTGTGCTGAATGCTTACATACCTTTGTTGAAACCAACACGGGCGAGGGCGCGGGCCAACTGAAGCCTGGTCAATCCCTACCTCTTGGCTTTACCGTAAGTCATTGCCTATCCTAACGTCCTCCTTCTGACCATGCAGTGTCCAGTTCTCCTACCCTTGCTCGTAAGTGCGCATGATGCAATTATCAGTTCAGTGCATGCAAGATCGACTTTTTTCGGTATCCAGGCAGGAACGCATTGATCACGGCGAGCTCATCCGCTGGACCAAGGGTTTCGGAGCTGGAAACACGGAGGGCAGGGACGTTGCCGAGATGTTCAAGAAGTCCCTCGAAAAATACGTACGCTCTGCCTATCTCAAGTTTCTGTTCATTGTGACTCGCATATGAACAGCAATTGCCCATCAAGCTGACCGCTCTTATCAATGATACAACTGGAACGTTGATCGCTTCACACTATGTGAATCCTAAGACGAAGATCGCGGTTATCTTCGGAACTGGTTGTAACGCGGCTTATATGGAGCATGTTAAGGATATTTCCAAAATAGAGCATTTGGGTATTGATCCTGGAGCTGAGATGGCGATCAATTGCGAATGGGTTCGTCGGCTTTGCCCCTGATCTTAACACAATATTGATGAGCTTGGCAGGGTGCGTTTGATTCATTTGAACACGAACATCTGCCTCGAACGAAATACGACACGATCGTCGATGATACTTCAAACAAGCCTGGTGAACAGGCGTTCGAAGTAAGTACATCTGTTGTGCAACATTATTAACGTGATATATGGACTGTCCAGAAACTCATTTCTGGCCGGTACTTGGGCGAGATTCTGCGACTAGTTATTTGCGAGCTCATCGACGAAGGTGTACTCTTCCTGGGACAGAACACTTACAAACTTGAGAAACCATACTGCTTCGACACTGCATTCTTGTCTCTCATGGAGAGGTACCGCATTTCCCACTCGATGTGAAAATGTGCAGACGCTCATCGTGTTCTCAGTGATCCAACGGACGAACTTCTCATGGTCATCGGAATCTTCACACACTTCTTCGCCCTCGAAACGACGCTCGCGGAGCGGCAGTTCTTCCGGGCTCTTGCGAAGCTCATTGGAAGGCGTGCGGCTCGTTTGAGCGCATGTGGTATTGCCGCAATCGTTAGCAAGATGGGTCATCTCGAGGAGGGCTGTTCGGTCGGGGCCGATGGCTCCTTGTACAACGTAAAAGCCCTCTTTTTTGTACTTGCGCAAGATGTTTACACCTCTGCAGAAATACCCTGGGTTTGCCGATCGCGTGCACGAAGGTTTGCAGGACATTTTCGGCGATAAGGGACGGTGAGCAGTTCTTGTTTGATATGCCTTTTCCTTCCCGATCTGAGCGCATGGAATTACAGCAACATCGTCACGCACCACGCCGAAGATGGCAGCGGTGTAGGTAGTGCGATTATTGCAGGTTAGTGTCGTGATCTGTCGTCGTCTCAGTTGTTCGGTAAGCTTACGCTCCGTATCATTGTAGCCATGACGAAGCACAGAAAGGATGCCGGGTTGTACCTCAATGTCTGATCATACTATTTGCATGCATAAGAGGGGAATACTGAAGTCTATGCGATTATGTACTTTGCTATCTGTCGTGGCCCTTAGAGTTGTGTTATTGATTTTCCTTAAATGTTCCAATGGTGATGGCAACTTTCGTCGGCAGCCGTTTCCTTTTGTGTAAAGCTCTTCTGTTGTGTCGAAGATGCCCCGTGGATGAGAGTGGATATATATAAGATGCTAGCTGTCTTTATCAACTCCAGGGCAACTACATAGATCTCGTGAAGGCATTGCAACGAAAGCATTGTCACAGCGTAGCTGCACATAAAATCTGAATCACTTATACAGCTCTACCAAAGGCATCAACCTCATTCGTGTAACCTTCGGTAGATTTCATCGGGTACGGTAACTTGGGAGAGCGTATTGATTCGTCGCGGGTAATTTCTTGGTGAAAGGAAATCTCAACGTTCAGTGGAGCGGCTGGGGGTGGGGGCTTCGGTAAGTCCGACGGCCGCCGTAACTGGATAGAGTTTTCGTCCATGAGGGTGGTGGAGCGATTCGTCCAGGCCTTGCCCACTGCGACGCGGTAGATAATAAGGAGGGGGGCAACGACCTAGAGTACAAACATAAATCACAATTCGTTCCGAGTAGTATGGGGACACGTACCTGCGCCTCGCCCAGTAATTGCATGAATGCATATGAGATCGGGCTGTTGAGGGTATATGGTATGAGGTAAAGGAGCGAACATGTCGAGTAAATGGCGGCGGATTCAATAATGATGGCTGCGAAACTAGCGTAAATCGCGCCGTGGCCTAAGCCAAGGACTTTGGATATTCGGTGGCGGTGGTATAGAAGGCGCATGACAGTGAGGAGGCTGATGAAGATATTGATGGCGAGGGAGAAGCAGAGGTATGGGAAGAGCAAGCTGAAGGACATCCAGCCGCTTGCAGATTGTGCTGGTGTTGAGACAATGACAAGCCAGAGAGTTCCTGTGACTTGTGAAGGGTCAGGATGGATTGCGAAGACACATGTAGGTCTGGTACATACTGAGAGTTCCGAGGAACAGGAGAGATCCAAGTCCAACGATGATGTAGTAGATTCCAGTATCTTTGTATACTACAGTACACCGCCAGATCTACGGTGCGTGGTCAATGGTGGGGATGGGAGATACAACTATACAATTACCATCAACAGATCTGCACACCAATCCGAAACCACAAAAGCGGTGTTTAGTGGAGCTGATGAGGTTGCCTCCTCGTATGCGCTAGGACCTGAGCAAACATAAGTACGAGATGCAGCCTATTTCAAAAGTTGCACATACCTCCAGGATATAAACGATTGTCAATGAAGCCCATTTGCGTTATCTGGGCGTTGAACGCCACATATATCGTACCAACGACAAAGAGCAAAGCGACATAGCATAAGAGGAATCTGTTCTTCTTGTAGCCAGTGCAATGCGTTTGAGCGCGGGGCCAGAGGGAGCGCCAACACATGGCAGACAGGACAATCACCACGCCATAAAGGACGCCAGTGACGATGGCCCCCTGCAACCATGCACCCTCAGCATAGATCTGTGCATTGGATTCGTCAGGGCGGTAAGACATACTTAAGTACTTAAGTAGCAGAGTGCCGATCTAAGAGTCGAGAACAACGTGCTGCTGTTTGAGAATCTGGCCGTTTTGGAATAGTACACGTTGTGTACCGCACATGATATATATCACTTCATCCAAATCACGTCGTGATGGCTAATCATAAGCGCTGATATCGGACTGTGGCTAATTTTCTTTTCCAAGACGCTAACGCAGCGCTGCGCTCGTTGTCGGCGCTCGAGTGACAGGAGTGACGGCAGGGTCGTGAGATACGTTTGTACAACCTGATGGAATCTCCCATCTTAATTTTTGAGTTGGTGGCCCATGGGGGTATACGATGTTTGGGAAAACAAAGAATCCTCATGGCGTGAGTAAATATTTGCAAATGAACAGTCGTACCGTAACTCGAATCGACTAGGAGGCGAGCACAGTGTCAGGCACTGGCAGCGCATATCCTACAGTAGGCCAACCTAAAGTCAACCTGACGTTTCATTGACATCTAAAGGGGGATAGCGTAAAGCGCACCATGTCACGGGATCCGGAGCTTGATTCAAGCAAATATTGCCTTCGAATAGAAGGAAACTGCTTCAAGCTGTTTTCCTTTAAAGTTTAGGTCCGAGCCACAATAATGGTTTCAGGTCCTAGGAAGTTTCGGCAACTTAGGTTAACCATGACAATGGTTCAATCAACGCTGTACTCCGCAGCAGGTGTTGGCGCGGTCACTTTGTCAATCACGTACTAGACACGGCTACAACCGTGACGAGTACAGGGTCGCGACTTCAGAGATAAGAAGGGACACTGGGTCTCATAGATGAGAAAGTACTGTCCTACATGGCATAGGGTACTATCATCTCGATGGACAAAAAGCTGGTACTAAAAAAACTCTGGGGTGAGAAGAGATGTCGTGCCATAAAACTCCTGTCTTGCGTATTCCATCAAGCATAGTGGCAGTTCTTCTGTAAGAGTATGTCATGTGCGATTAAGTTTATGTTACCGCGACATTTGTTACAGGCAAGGAAGGGATCAGGTACGGAAGGTTGAAGAATCGTGTTGATGGGCCATGCAGAAAGCCAGGGTCGATACTTACAACCGTGTTACAATGAGCTGATTAGGGGGATCTGGTAGGTAGTTTCATCGCCGGGTAGTTTCGTGATCCGTATGAGCCCACTGAGTGACTGTCGCGTGAAAAGAGGTAACAAGCGAGGGGAGTTAGATACGTGAGCCGGAATAAAAATAGTACTAGTAGTACCACTGCGAATGACAACAGGCTCCTGCATGTCAATGTCAAGAAGTATTTGTTACGAAGTTATCGGCAAATACCGTCATAAACTCTCGCGATGAGATCTCGACCCGAAGTTCCTCGGGCGACATCAAACGAAGGTCGTCCGGTCAGCGATGACCGACAGATCAACAAACGTTGTGGTGAAATCCGTCTCGGAGGTAGTGAACTAGCATTGATCACATGATTCGCACCGGTCCCCGCATCGCGATTGGAACGACTGAGATACTGGCATTGATCGCGCCGGTCCCGGCTTCTGCATCATGCTTGGAATGATTGAGATACTAGCATCGTTGGTAAGGAATCGGCGACGAGTTCGGGAATTTGGAAATGCCAGCAGTGGCTGAGCAATAATCAAGAAGGAAAGACTGTTTCCTGAAGTTCTAGATGACGGTCTGGCTAGGGAATAGTAACCCAGCAAGGCAGATGGGACCCATCTGGCTCTCTAGTCTCCTTCTGACATCGTTTTCTTGAAGTCATACTTCCACGATCAAGGTTCAAAATACTGATACGAGGTCCCGGACTTACAGCTTCTGATGGTGTTCTGAAAGGTAGGGAACAGCAACAAGATCGTGATACACATGAAGGGATGGACCATCGATTGTGAGTTTTAGCACTTGAGGAAAGCGTATGCACGTAGGCCGCCGGTGCATCCGGCACAGGCACAAGATGTAGATCACCCAGGAATTTCACCGGCGAGTAATCGCGGAGGCTGATCGTGGCCTGTTGATCTAACGTAATTCGACGTAACTCGAGTGATACAAAGTTCCTCACGGGCATGACACACGCACCAAGACTGAGGTCATTCAATAGTTTATCTTGATATGAAGGACGCGAGGGGCCGGCCAGGCTTGAAACGTAGTAGAGACCAAAGCACGAGAGGGACTGTCCACGCATAAGGATATGAATCGGTTAGTTCCGACACCAGAGACTAGACGTCAATGCACGAGGAGAACGATATCAATGCATATAACACGAAAGGTACATCACGCGCGAACGAATGATATCGCACAACGATCGTGATAAGTTGCAGAGATCAGAAAGGATCGCCAACGGACTTGGATCAGAACCCTCCACGCTTCGTGGGAGTCGCACACGCCCGCCGAATCAGTTGAGAAGCCTTATCAGAAGCGCCTGCTGTGATTGAGGATGAGCGATAGCCTATAGGAACTGATAGGGAGAACATTGTGAGTAACAATTTGAATTCGACAACTTAACACCTTGAAAACAACATTCGGAACCCTACGCCGCGCAGCAGCTGACCACTTTATTTAAGCCAAGTGGTCATAGAGCAGTAAATAGTTGCAACGTGGGTGATCTCATGTCATCTGTGCGGCTTCCTGGATGTACGTGAAGCGACAGACCTAGGGTTCAGTCGGCATCAAAGAAAGTTCTCTTACGACCATTTAGGCCGACGTACCGATTATGTATTCGATGAGCAACGTTTGCAATTGGCAGGTCTCGAGATAAGGCTGCCACCAGTCATGATGTGAGAAAAAGAATGGTCTGGTTCGTGTCCCGTGGAAGCAGCTAGGTCGAGGCAAGGCTGAGGCCAGCGGGCATTTCCGCAATGATCTGAATCATCTGACAATGTTTTTGAAATAGCGCAGGTCCTTTCCGGGCTTCGAGCAGCAACGTAAAAGTTAGCTTGAACAGATTAACGCCTCAAGGTTAATGCGATACCTTCGCGAAGCTCTCTGCGAGTGCCCTCAGGTACCATGATCAGATGATGTTCAAAGATTGTGCAACGATTTAGTCGCTGTTGCAAGCTACGAAATGCTGAAGGGCCTAGAATGAAACTGAACTGCCATTACAATGCTATGATCATCGCAAAGGCCAGGCTAGCTCACTGAGGCTGTTGGCGCCGTGTGAGACCAGATCTCGATCGTGTCAGTTTCCCCGCATACTATTTATTACGGATTTCCAAGCAAACTGTTTATTTAAATATCTTTTCTTCCCCTCTCCCTTTATAATCAACCTGGCTCACCTTTATTTTATCTTTTCTTGACTTTCCGTCACCCATAATTTCTCAGAAGCTCGCATGATCTTGCTATGAAGGTACTGAGAAGCCCTGCCTCTATCCGCATCGTCAGGCCTACGACCGCTCTCAAGCCCACAAATGTCTCTAGAAAGTTAGCTACCGCAGTCTCCATAACCCCTCCTTCCTACCTCTCTCTACCACCCCCGGGTCCACCACACCCAGACCCTCCTGGTAAGCGCTGAGGCATTTTGGCCGTTCCTTGTCACTCAAAAACCTTCAGTTGTCACTTCCTTGGGAACCGAATATAATGAAAATCTCTTCCGATACACCTCTGGCAGGTGGTTATACAACGAATCTCAGCAGATGGCTCAGCGTTACATCAAGTTTGATGTCGCTGCTCTGCATCGTGTCATTGCCACTGTCTGCGCTTCCCCTGTAGTGTCCATGGAGAAAAAGGAGGGTTTGTTCAATAAGACCTTAATGGTGACTCTCGCAAATGGGAAAAAAGTCGCTGCTCGTATCAAGGCAAGTCACATTACATGCACACAGTACTCGTGCTGATCTTCATTCATAGAATCCAATTGCGGGTCCCGACCACCTCATGACTTCCAGTGAGGTTGCAACAATGGATTTCGTCCGCCACAATCTGGCAATTCCCGTGCCTAAGATTCTAGCCTGGAGTTCCCACGCTGCCAATAACGGCGTCGGAGCAGAATATATCATCATGGAATCCGCTCCGGGCGTCCAGCTTAGCACCGTCTGGCGCACCATGGACTCACGTCAGAAGAAGAACGTCGTCAATTCGCTTGTAGCACTCGAGCAGAACATGCTGAACGCAAAGTTTGCGCAGTATGGCAGCCTGTACTACAAGGATGATATTCCCGAGTCGAAACGGGCTCCGCGCTTGTATGCCCACGGATCACGTAGGTTCGGTTCTGAGGAAAAGTTCTGCATAGGTCCTATAGCCCATCGCAATTTCTATGAAGATGAACGTGCGACTATGGACCTTGACAGAGGACCGTGTGCGTATCTCTGACACTGTGTAATTATAGCATGTTACTAATGCTTGTCAAGGGTCATCTCCGGAAGATTACCTTCGCTCCCTCGCCTTGCGCGAGGAGGCATGGATCTCACGCTTTGCCAAGCCTAACATTCATGATGATCCTTTCCGTAATGTCTCTGGTCCTCAACTCAAGGAAGAGCATCTTCAGTGCTTGGAACAGTATCGCTCAATCATCCCCGCCCTCGTGCCGACCGCGCGAAAGGTCCTTGCATCTAACTTGTGGCATTCTGACCTTAACCCTGGCAATATCTTCGTGTCCGACGACGACGAGCGACGTGTGGTTAGCATCATTGATTGGCAAGGCTGTTGGGCTGGTCCTGCGTATCTTCAAATGACGAGTCCATCCTTCCTGGCTTGCGATGGTGCCGGACTTCATTCAGGCCTCGATTTTCCTAAACTTCCTCCCGAGTACGACATCATGAGCCAAGACACCAAGGCTATAATGCGCGAGGATCACAAGGCGCAGATGCTTCATAAACTCTATGAAATCAAACAGCTATACCCTTATCGTATTAGTGATCGCGAGGCGCGAACAATGCCTGTCCGCGCAGCAGGCCGGACATGGAAAGACGGCATTCTTCCGCTGCGCCTCGCGCTGCTTGACATCTTCAGCCGGTGGGCAGACCTCTCTCGTAGTGATGAGCCCTGCCCGCTGCGCTTCACGCGGGAGGAAGTACAAGAGCTGAAGCGTCAGCGAGATCGGTATGTAGATTGGCATGACTTCCTGGACGATATGCGTACGACGTTTGGTATGCGGCTGTACGGATGGGTGTCACCACATGAGTACCCATCGAAGCGGGCGTTGCTTGAAGGCACGCGCAGTCGTCTTCCTGTCGCGCTCACCAGTCAGCTGGAGGAGATTCTTCCTCAAGATTGGTGGCCGTTCAGAGACACTGTCCCTTTACCCTCTGCGCTCGAGATGCGAGTGTAAGGTGGTTCGGTATCTTTAGCATCACTTTCTTTGAGTTTTCATTGGTCTCTTTAGAACTACTGCTATGGTTTTTTTTTTCACCTTTGTTGCGCGAGGAGATATGGACCTTCATTATGATACGACTCATGGTTATTAGTTTGTCGCGAGTAGATAGTTTGTCGTTTAGATGTTTGCTTTCGAGCTTTTGAGTTATCTTCCTTGTATTTACATTAACGTGTAGGGTTACTTTGTTTTGCTAGGGGTTTGGGAATTACATAGAGTGCGGTAGTATATGTTGTACTTAGAGTATACTACCGTGAACGTGAAGCAGGTAGTGTGCACGGACCGTCTGAGTGAGTGGTCAGCGTGATCGTGCGAATTGATGCTAGACTTGGGCACGAGTCAGTGTTAGTTACTCAGAGGCTCAGCGCTCAGATCTGAGCCTCTGCAGCCTGCAGGCCTGTAAGTACGCTCTGAGCCGGCGCTCAGAGCGTACTTACAGGCCTGTCAGGCTGTTGCTAAGACTCTTCCTTCGATTAACCTGACTAGGGGAAATTACCGCAGGCTGTCACGCCGTTACTACCTACAAACGTATCAGAATACTTGGCGCAAGCACCTGGCGTTGTCAGTGTTCGAACACTCATTATGACCATGATGAGTGAAAAGCCGTTCTGCACACTGTAATCATAACAGGCGTTCGAACAAACTCTTGCGCCCAGTGTCGCCCACCTGGTTGACCAACTTACCCTATCGCAGGAGAAACGACGTCCGTCAGGCTTCGAGGCTAAAGTTTATCGATGATGTCTAGCATACAGGGAATCAAAACACATACTTAGAGGTCACTTGTCGTAGTGTGTTAGCCAAGTTCACGACGAAGCCTCTGCGCAGCCAGACGAACACACGATTACTTATACGACACGCGACTCCACACTGATCAGCACATGTGGCGGCGCCTTCTCTCAAAGTCAGTGAAGTCCTTACTAAACGTGATTATTCTAACAATTTACGATAAGGAGTCAGGTGGCGCATCTGAAGCTCACGGTCTCTACTTCTGCGGAGATCACAAGATACCCCTCATTCACACCAATACATAAACTTGACAGAATGTCCCGGCGGTAATTTCGGCGATCAGTTACTTGTCAACTTCAATATGTTTTAAGCATGTGCTCATTCAGAGCTAATCGTGATGTGTACCACTGTCCAAACTAAACACCGCTTATCTGGAGGTGAGTTGTTTGTTATACCTTATCTCTCCTTGCTCTCATTTTTCTACCAGTTACCGTATAACGCTGAGTCCCCTCATCTGCTCACGGCAATCAGTGTGTGCCACGTCCAACATGGTCAAGTCAGAACGTCGAGATCCCAGTGCAGAAGAGGGCAAGGAAGAGGCATGCGATGTTGCCGTTTCTGATCAACGCCTTCAGGACCTGGGGTACAGGGCGGAATTTCGCCGCGAGATGTCTCTATTCGGAGTGCTTGGGATATCGTTCTGCGCCATCGGCATTCTGACTGGAATGAGTAGTGCGTTTCAGACAGGGTTATTCTCTGGAGGCCCGGTTGGCCTGTTCTGGGGATGGAATGTGAGTTTTGCGCTTCGGTCTGCCTGAAAACGATGCAAGCTGCTGTTCTCTATAGATATGCAGTTTCTTTATGTTTCTGATCGCTTTAAGTCTTGCAGAGATTTGCAGTACATAGTAAGCAAGTCGTTATACCCTGCCAGAGTCGCGGCTTAGGTTGTCGCATAGCCCAACAATGGGAGGACTCTACTTTTGGGTTTGCAAAATGAAACCGGACATGCCTATCCTTGGCTGTAAGTTTCAACGTCCACTCTCCACGCAGTGGCTCATGAATCAGTCTTCACTGGCTGGCTTTATTCCATGGCTATGGTGCTTACTGGCATTTCCGGAAATTTGAGGTAAGTTTCGCTCGCATCATATGATCCGCGGCCTGCGAATTATCATCTAGTGTCGCTCTATACCTTGCATCGATGGCAGAGATTGGACAAGGGAGGACTTTGACGAGAGTAGAAATCACTGCGATCGCATGGGCCATGAACATATTCTCTGGCATCATCAATACCATCGGAACGAAGGCTATAGGACGAATGAGTACGTTTAATGTCTGGTGGACGCTGGGCGGGACGTTTGTGCTGGCCATTACCTTGCTTGTAAAAACACCTGTGAAGGTAAAGTTCTTACAACCGCATGGCGAACTTTCTCCACGCGAAACCTGATCCTGTATGGTAGAATACTCCTGGCTTCGTGTTCACGAATTTTCAAAAGTAAGCTTTTGCTTACTTTGCAAAGGACGAAGTTAGTGACTAGCAGACTAGCTTCACGGGCTGGGAATCGAGAGGCTTTGTCGTGCTTCTTGGGTTTCTTCAGGTCAGATTTGATTCTGTACACATGACGCACAATATGACTCACAGCCCTACCATGTTGTAGGCTGTATACACGCTCGAGGGATGTGAAACAGCAGCTCAAGTAGCAGAAGAAGCTGTACGCGCAGAGATCCTTGCCCCACTCGCTGTGGTAGGCAGCATTGCAGGCTCTTGGTTAATCGGTCTCGCGTACATGCTTTCGCTTCTTTTCACAGTCCAAAACATCGCGTCTGTTCAGGCCACCACATTCGCCATCCCAATTTCTCAACTCTTCTACGATGCTGTCGGACCCCAGTTGGCGCAACTGTGTTTGGTTGTGGTGATGCTTGCCCAAGTGATGGCTGCGATTACAAATTTTACTGCAAGCTCGAGGCTGTTCTATGCGCTCGCAAGAGATGATGCGTTCCCGTTGAAAAAACAATTCATGACCTTGAACCGATTCCAAGCGCCATACTGGGGTGTATGGACCAGCGTCTTGATAGGATGCATTATGTCGTGTGCCTACATCGGGTCCGCGGTTGCGGTCAGTCGAACCCAGTTTCTTCAGATGCTTTGTTCTGATAGCATTTCCGCATTCACAGTTCAATGCAATCTTATCCTCAGCAGCCATATCGGTGATGTTGAGCTACTTGCAACCCAGTCATCATCCGCGTGTTCTGGCCTGGACTCGTTCGTTGTTGAAAATCATGTATCCGAGCCTCGTTTGAACTTGTGTGTTGGATCTAGCATTGAAGACTTTGGACCTTTTTGCCTCGGAAAATGGTCCTGGCCAGTGAACTTTGCAAGTTTTTTGGTGCGTACATTCCTCATTTATTATACATAGCCATTGATTATCTGTGTAGTTCTGCGTTTTCATCTGCGTTTTATTCGTCCTACCCACAGCATACCCAGTGAACGTTCTCAACATGAACTACGCAATTGTTGCTGTCGGCGGTCTTTTTGTCATAATCACGATCAACTGGTTTTGGTGGGGAAAGCATAGCTTTAAAGGTCCTGTCAAGACATTTACGTTTAAATGATATCACGAGTGCCAGAGCTGGCCAGGCTTTCAAATGAGAGAAACAAATCCATCCGTATCAAACATTGAATGTATATTACATGGGTACCTACTGACAAGGTGTCTAGGACCAGGTGGGTCTTGACACAGTGGTTATTTATAATTTGAACATCATGAGGCAACGGTATCAGGGTACTAGTAATTCTTACAACAAATGCAACGAAGAATAAAGAATCAAGATGACCCAACATCAAAGACTAGTGAAAACGTCAAGGAGAATATTGGACTACGTTATTCAGTATCCTTTTTGCATGCAATTAATCAAGCAAACCTTGTATAGGGAGGAAAATGATGTTTTGTCAGTGTGGTGGGACGAGGGGGCGGCGAGATCATCGGTGGACACACCCACAATCCTCCAAGTTGATTGGAAGGTCAGCCAGTAGCGAGCAGAAGAATGTATGGATTACGCCAGGATGATACTACTATGACAAAAATTATATACAGTTATCTTCGAGAAACAATTCTGATCAGTTGAAAATGACTCCAGTATATAGACGAGATCGCAAAAGATATAGCAACGGCATCAGGATAATGCATACCATAGTTACAACACAGAATCAAGAATCAAGATCAAACACCAGTGGCTAGTAAACCCGTACCACAAAGCAATATAACACGTAACTACACACCGATATGAACGAAAACGATCCTTTGCTCGAGCGGTACCTTGCTCTTCACAGAGTACGTAGCATGGTTGAGTGCCGAGGCCGCATTTGTGCAGTCTGGCATGTTACCCTCCTCCGCACCCTTGAACATCTCTCCGTAGAAAGCTTTGACGACATGTTTTGCAGTAGCGTCGTCGACCGCCCACAGAGTGCCAATGACGCTCTTGAATCCAGAAAACTGCAGACCAGCAGCGAGGTGAATGGCTTCTTCGGGTGTTTCCTCATCACCGACAGCAGTATGACACGCCGACAAGAATGCGAATTCCGCTTGCGGAGCGTCATTCTCCATGATATCAAGCAGCGTGAGAGGTTTGTCTTTCATGGCAAAATGTGAATAGTAAGGCTGGTCACGGTCCTGTTTGCCGTGACAAGCGAGGTGCACCCAGGTGTTACGTCGCAAAGCATCGAGTGCACCTGCCTGTGTAGCTTCTTCGCCAGAAAGATTGGTAAACTTGACCTGGGGGGGAACAAGTTTACGGACAAGCTCAAGCTCGCTGTCAACAGCCGCGAGCACCGTACCTTGCCCTGCACCCGGTTGGCCTTGTCCAATCCCAGCGAATGATGGGGTTACATGCGTCTTCATCGTCTGTCGAGCTCTGATCAGAGCTGAAAGTGTTGGGGTGTAGGAACAGATATAGATGTCCTCTAGAGATAGTTCCCGTCCAGAGTTATCAGCTTTCATTCGAGAGGGGTGAGCTGCATGAAGAGGAATGGACGTGAAGGCTGCAGTTGGACACAGCCAGATTCGGGAGCGAGGCTTCACTTTGAGATCCTGGTGAAGTACTTTAGCGATGGGTAGCATGGCCTTGTCCCATAACTTCCGCAGGAGTACTATCAGGTCCATTCTGGACTCGTTTGGACCCATAAAAGATGCGTGCCGTATCGCCCTGGCGAAGTCGCCCTTGAGCGTTTCGACATCTGCGAGAGTGAGAGATGGGAATGGAACATGGTGAGGCTCTCCTGACGTTGGGACAATGAGGGCGTTGCACGAGTATTGGCTCGCAATGAGGATGATGACTGGGCCATGTTGCGCTGCCACTTGCAAGTCGTCGTATGATGGCGGAAGGAGGAATCGCGAGAAACCTTGAAGACTACGGATTTCAGCCACTGTAGCTTCCCACTCTGTCAGAAGTGTCCTGTACTCTCTTGCTGCTATGTCAGCAGCAACACTATCTGTGATAACTGCGGAGCCCTGTGCATCAGACAAGTGCCTGCTGAGCTCCGAGAGTTTGTGAGCTAGTGGCAGATTTGCGGACTTGAGGTCATCCAGCGGAGTCTTGAGTCGAGAGGCCAGCGACCATTGTTGGCCGCGACCCTGCTCCTCAAGTTCAACCGCTCGCTGCAGATCATTGCGACGAATGGCGCATGAAGCTGCATCTACTGGCAGTGATTGAGCAACACGAAAAGCGGTTGCAGCATCGCGCCGTGAGATAATCGACGAGCGCGTGATCACATGATTATCGAAAAGCTCCAAGCACATTTGGTATGCTTCGAGGGCAGACTCATGTTGATAAACTTCCGCTTGGCGAGCCCAATCAATAACCTCTTGGATACGACGAGGGAATCCTTGAGCAGGGTGTTTTGATGCCAGCCTGAAGTTTTCCACTGCAAGTGACAAATCAGTTGGGTTGTGCTGCACCCGGTAACGGGACAGATGAGCCTCCTGCAGCCAAATATAGCCGGAGCATCTATCCGGGTGCAGTGGAGGCAAAGCCGCCAATGATTCTTGGCAGAGCAAAATGGCCTCCTCGACATCTTCGTTCTTCTGAGTTTCCGTGAAACGAGAGCAGAGTACCGAGCTCAAATTGATAAGATATACATGGCGCTCCGCATGATTAGCCTGTTTGGACTGAAGGGATTCGCGGTACATGTCGATGGCCTCGTTAAGATCATCGGTAGCATCCACTTTGTCATGATCATATCTAGATTTGAGTGCGGTGGCAAGATTGTTAAGCGTGGTGTAACGATCTGGATTTCCAGGTGGGCGCAACGTCAGTGCCTCGCGATAGAGGGTGATAGCTTGGTTGATGTCATCAGTGTTGCTGCGTTGATTGAACCGGTCGATGAGGGCGCCCCCCAGGTTGTCCAATAATGCATAACGAGATTCGTGCTCAATAGGGCACTGGCGCATCGCTTCATCATATAGACAGATGGCCTCGTCGAGGTCATGAGAGTTGCCTTGATGATCAAAGCGAAGACTGAGTGAAGAGGCCAAGTTAATCAAGTAGGTATGACGCTCAGGATGTTCCTCCGGGCAGAGAGAAACAACTTCACGACGAAGTTGTATTGCCTCGTCTATATCATCAATGCTGCGACATTGTCCAAAGCGTGCTTCTACTGCCTGTGTAAGCTCGTGGAGGGCGATTAGATGGTGTTCATGGCCCATAGGACATAGCTCGAGCACCGCTCGTTTAAGGCAGACGCCTTCATCGGACGCATCTGTTGGAAGGTCAATGCATTCGCAGATCACACCATCCACGCCATCTTCCCCTGCCACGGTGCTCCAAAGATCGGTGCCCTCCAGACAGAGAGGCAGTAGTTCATGATAGATTTGGGCACATTCACAAATATCAGCGGTGGTATCTTGATAATTGTAGCGCCAGCTGAGCGCTTTGATGAGATACAAGAGATATAATGGACGATCGGGGTGACCTTGAGGGCGCAATGCAAGGGCGTCACGGAATAGGGAGATAGTAGAGTCGATGTCTTGACGATCTTTGCGAGCATAACCATGAAGGCGAGCACACGCGAGGTTGGTGAGTGCTGCTCCGCGGTCAGGATGGCCGACCGGACACTGGGCCACAACCCACTGAAAATAGTTGACTGCGCCATTCAGGTGAGAGACACCACTGTTGCTCCTCATGTACTTGGAAAATCGTGTGGCCTGCATCTGTGCGCCGAGTAATCTCGCATTTGATGATTGACTGTAGTTTGCGTGTTTTCAAATAAGCTAACAGCACGGAGGTTGGTATCACTCACATCAAGTAACAGGCCGTCGTCGTGTTCACACGTGTGCACAAAAGCGATTTTCAGTGTGAGATAAGGGCATGTATCATCACCGGGTGAAAAGGATAAGTCTACAGACAGTTAATGGATGTGCATGAATAAAAAGCAGATCAGTCACCAAAAGGTTCCTCTCCATGATCGAGCAGTTCATTCCATGATGTTTCAAATTGTGCGATGAGCGTCCCGTGGCCTAGCATTCGACTAAGTTCAAAGGATGCCCTGATCTCGAAGGTCAACTCAGATGACACATCCGGTGATCTGGAAACCAACGGTGAGTACTGAGATTACACTGACAAGTCTATAGGCTTCACATGATCAGGGTATCATCCCACGCTACAGCACTGTCAGACGATAAGACTCGGATGGATGATTTCCAGCGTGCACTGGAGTCGAGTTTGATGGACACAAAAATGCCCGCTGGAATGCGCCAGGCGGGGCCTTGTATATTTCTTCCGCTGATGACTGTTGGTGAAGAACATGAAAAGGATCACAAGGGTCGTATAGGAATGGCGCACCTTCGAGTCTGATCAAGCGGCCTTCCAAGCTACCAGACATGACGATCCGATGAGATAAATGATAGGGGACACGGATGATTGAGAATGGGGCTGGGTGGTACAGAATGAGTGGTTTGATAAGAAGGGGCGTAGGGATATGGGGACTGGTCCTGGATTTGAAGCTCAGTGGGAGAGAGAGTTGAGATGGGTAAGGGCGCAGTGCCTGACGCTATAGGCACTGACCCTGATTCCACTTGGCGCTAAGACTAACGGCAGTGGGGGTCTGCCATCGCTGCTGGAGTGGTGATGCGGGTCTCATAACGCCTTTTGATGCTAACGGGCCAGACTTGTGAAGTGTTCATAGAAAAACTAGCGCATGTCATAGTGCATACGATACAAACCGGTGAAAACGACGTCAATTTCAGACAAGCTTAAACGAGAATTATGATACGCATCGAAGAGTATGATCGAGAATGCGGTGGAAGCACAGGCCTATGCGAGAGTCCGACTCAAGCCGTCGAAGGCAAGATGAGATGCATATGGCGGGAGTGCTCCTCGAAGCTGACATTTTCAACTTGAACTGGTGCAATTTGCCGAGGACTGGCGAATGCCAAACATCCTCAACTTTGAGCATTGTCAACGTCCCGTCGAGCAGAATTGTTGCAATTCTGCAGTGACATCTTGAAGTTTAATTTCTGAGCGAAGGTACGCTGCGCAACTTCAAGCGAGGATTCGGAATATCCGCCTAGTACATAAGTCACGTGCGGGCAGTTGGACGTGGCATATCCTGATTCCTAGCCTTGGCAGTACTACCTGTACAAATAACCTTCACGACCGAGTCTTGAGCTTGAGGTTGAAAACCCTAACTTGATTGATATAAATAATAATACAGAGAGATCGCAAAAAAGGCATCTGCAGGGTAATACCATGGCAAGTACAACGAGGAGATAAGAATCAACTTGACGATCCAACATCAGTAGGAAAACCAGGGAAAACCATACCACAAGTGATAACATAGAACTACACACCAATGTGAATCAACACAATCCTCTGCTCAAGCGGCACTTTGTTCGTCACCGAGTTAGTAGTATGGTTCAGTGCCCAGGCCGCCTTCGTGCAGTCTGGCATGTCACCCTCCAAACAACTTCTTGTAGAATGCCTCGACAATGTGTTTGCGTAGCGTCATCAACTCACAGAGTGCCAATGACGTTCTTGAACCCAAAAAACTGCAGACCATTCAGTGCGAGAAACACCGTTTCAAGCAGCGTGAGAGGTTTATCTCTCTTCGCGAAACGCGAATTGTAAGCCTATTTGCGGTCCTTCCTGCCATTACAAGCGAGGTGCACCCAGGTGTTGCGTTGCAAAGCATCGAGTGCACCTGCCTGTGTAGCTTCGTCACCAGAGAGACTGATGAACTTGACTTGCAGGAGAGCAAGTTTATGGATGAGCTCGAGCTCACTATCAACGGTGGCAAGCACCGTGCTTTGCCCTGCGCCCAGTTGGCTTTGTCCGATCGCCGGGAAAGATGGGATCACACTCGTCTTCATTGTGATCGTCTGTCGAGCTCTGATCAGAGCTGAAAGTGTTGGGGTGTAGGAGCAGATGTAGATATCCTCCAGGCATTTTCCCATCCAGCTTCATTCGGGAGGTGAGCTGCATGGAGAGGACGTGAAGGCTGCAGTAGGACACAGCCAGATTCCGATTCGGGAACGGGGCTTCACTTTGAGATCATGACCTCATCCCAGATCTTCCGCAGGAACACTTTTAGGTCCGTCCTGAACTCATAAAGGATGTGTGCCTTATCTCCCTGATGAAGTCCTTGAGCGTATTGAGATCTGCAAGAGTGAGAAACGGGATCGGAACGTGGCGGGGCTTGCCTGACGTTGGGACGATGATGGCATTGCACGAGTATTTGCTCGCAATGAGAATGATGATTGGCCCATAACACAGTGCCTCTTGTGAGTCTGCGTACGACGGTGGGAGCAGGAATCGCGTAACACCTTGAAGATAACGGATTTCCGTGACCTCCCACTGCTCTGCAAATTCCCCGCACTCTCTTGCTGCTGAGTCAGCTGTAGCTCTGCCAGTGATGGCTGAAGATCCACGAGCATCAGAAAGACACTGTCTGAGTTGTGGGAATCTGTAAGATAGGACCAGATGCGCGGACTCGAGATTTTAGAATTCTGGGTCGAGAGGCCAACGACCATTGCTGGCCACGGCCCTGCTCCACAAATTCGACCGCCCGTCGTAGATTATCACGGCGTATGGCGCATGATACTGCATTTATAGGTAGTGCCCTAGCCCCAAGAACAGCAGCAGCTTCGCGATCTCCCCGCTTGCCACGTATTTGGGAAATCATGCGTGTCCTGTATCTGTGTCTCGGACAATCTCGCATCCAATGGTGGGCTACAGTGTGGGGTCGGTCAGTAGAAACTGAAAGCGCACGGACGAGGGTCACTTACATTAAGCAGCGTACTGTCGTCGTGTCCGCAAGCGTCCATACAAACAACTTTTAGCGTGAGAGAAGGACAATTATCGTCAATGAGTGGGAAGGATAGATCTTCATGAGTCAGTAGATGTGCATGAACGGCACGCAGAAAACTTCAAGCTCATCTATGTTGAAGCAACTCATTCCACGACATTCTAAATTTTCCGATAACCTCTCCTTTTCTGATTCTGGTCCCCAGCGTCTCGTCTCACCGAGTTTGATGGCCACATAAATGCCTGCGGGTATGCGCATTCTTTGCGCCGATGACTGTTGATAGAGCATGAGGATCACGAGATGAATAGTAAATACGATATGGTGTGACTCACTGCATTCAAGACTGATAGATTAGCTTTGGAAGCTACCTGTCATGGTAAGCGATATGACAAGAGATGAGGTATAGATATAGATAGGGAGAATATTTGTGGATGAAGTTCAAGTGATGGTTCAGGGCATGCTGCAAGCCTGTAATCGATGGGTAGGCTTGACACGCTGGTCAAGATTCTGCTGAGCGCTCAGACCATTTTGAAATATGAGAAAGTGAATAATGTTATGGTCAGTCCAAGGTCAGTCACATCAGTGAAAGTGGTTCACCAAGGGAGGCTGCCGGTGAGCAGTTGTATATCCAGCCCAGCGTTGCTGGCAGGCTTACGCGTACGTCTAGTACTAAGCCGAGCTGATACCCCTAAATGGCGCCCAAGTCACGTGGAATTGGTTGAACACGCGAGTGAGTTGTCGCCGATTGAGGCTGGAGGAGCCAAAGGGCAGACGCATGCCCGCAGTAGCCTGCAGTCTAGTCAACAGGAACTGCAAATAACGCTGGCGACACACATCTTGGGTTTTCACTAAAAATGGATTCTAGGAGGACAGTTTCCGATTTTTATCGTGGAGGCTCGCCTTCGACGCCTTACTATACAGCTCATCCATCCCCGGAGCCTCACTCTGACGATGAGCAGCAGCCACTGGCAGGTCCATCCAAACTCACGCTGGATTTGCCTGTCTGCTCTCTGGACTCGAATACCACTCTCCAGCTCTCCGATGAGGAAGAGGAGGAAGAGCACTCGAATTTGCACTTAAACATCAATTTTAATCTCTCATTAGATTTCAGTCAAGCTACGCTGGGACACTCTCGTCCGCCTTCACCAGCACCAACCGCAGACTTTAGCATGATTTCACCACCAAGCAGTCCTTCCTATGTTCAATATCACTCTCAATTCCTTTCAGCACCAACAGGGCGAAACACCCTTCCTTTCTTCCGGACATCTCCAACCCGCACTTCTACCCATCCACGAAGTCACAGTATAGCCTTGGGAGGCAGTGCCAAACGCCGTGTACGTCCCAATATCACAAAGCTTTGGGAAAGCATCTCTTCATCTCCTCGAGGCAGCAAGTCCTCACCTACACTCAAACATCCATCGCCAATCCATAGGCACTTTCCCAGGTCCTCCCCTAATATCTTGCGCGCAAAGCGCAAGACCAAACGTCCTTCAGTATCAGACGTCTTTTACTGTGGGTCCGGGGTTCAGGGTAACATCGATGGGGACGTCGACGTAGACTACGGTGCATTAGACCCGCTTGACGGTGAGGAAGGTGAACTCGTAGATCACGAAGGTTATTTTGATGCAGTCCAATGCGATCTCATAGGTACGTATTCTCCAGATTTTTATATACTGAATTAACATTTATCATCTAGCGTCCCCATCGTCATATACACAGTCCGCCTCACCCTCTCCTACCACCACCCCAACCTCATCTCACCTCTGTCTCTTTCGACCTCAAACTCCCTCCCAAGCCTACACCCTCTGCCCAACATCATACGCCTCGGCCTCCACCTCCACGTTCACTTCCACGCAATACCTCCCCCCCGCCCAAACATCCCTCCCTCTCCCTCCAGAACTCACCCTACACATCCTCTCCCTTCTCCCGATGCGTTCAGTCCTAGCCTGCATGCTTGTCTCTCGCTCTTTCTATACACTAGCTAAAGATGCAAGCGTCTGGCTAGGAGTGTGGAGAGGAAGAGAAGGCCGTCCAAGAGTCCGACCGCGCGTACCTCGCCAAAGCCCATACAGCTATTCACACACATACAACTTTTCGTACGGGCTCGGGCCTTTAGTAAATTACATGTCTTCTTACTCATTTCCACGAAATTCCCTACCCAGCTTGTCCTCCTCTTCTTCTGAAGACGATTCGGATTCAGATATCTCGTCGCTGCGTTATACCCACGCAGATGAGGGCGTACATGGTTTCCCCCTTCTTGAGGACTCCGAAGATGCGGAAGGAGATGGGCCTAGTGGCTGGGCTGTAGATTGGGATCGGGTCGAGGCGTTGTGGCACAGCGGACGCTCAAGGGGCGTTTTTATGGATGAAGAGATCAATGCCAACCGACCATCTATTTGCATCCCTTATCCGGATCTGATCTTAAGAAGAGGCACGAATTTAGGACCTCTCCGGCTTAACTGGCACACCCTCTACCGTTCTCGTGTCACACTGGAAAGGCGGTGGCGAGATCCGCGCGGTGAGCCGCGGGTGATGCGGATCGAGGGGCACGAAGACAGGTGAGTTCTGTCTCCTCTCCTCTGCGTTTGAGTTCGAGTTTGAAATTTAACGACTGACTGACCCCCCACAGCGTCTACTGCCTCGACTTTGACTCGCGACGGATCATCACAGGATCTAGAGACAGAACCATCAAAGTGTGGTGTATCCGCACTGGCGAGTGTCTCGCGACGTTTGAAGCGCATTTGGGGAGTGTGCTTTGTTTGAAGTTTGAAAAGGACTTTGATGCGAAGCGATCTTGCTCGCGCCGGTCATTTTCTCTCGGACCTGGTATTAATAATGAAGGAGGCGCCAACGAAGATGCGAATGAGGGGGAAGAGGACGAATCGCACGGTATGATGGTATCCGGTTCTTCGGATTGCACAGTACGCGTCTGGGATTTATTCGCTCGTGGTTCGAGAATACGAGCTGATGTACGTGCGATTCTGCGTGGCCATTCTGGGGGCGTGTTGGATTTGAGGATGGATGAGAATTGGATCGTTAGCTGGTAAGTTTCCCCGATATCACACATCTTATGTTTTTGTCATCCACAAACCAACACTAACCCCCTCCCTACTTAGCTCCAAAGACGCACTCATAAACGTCTACTCTCGATCCACGCTCACTTTACACGCCGTTCTACGAGGCCACGAAGGACCCGTGAACGCCATCGGGCTCGAAGGCGGGAGAGTAGTGAGTGCGAGTGGGGATGGTCGAATGATGTTGTGGGATGCTGCTAGTGGGAGGTGTGAGCGGGTGTTTGAGGGGCATGAGAGGGGGTTGGCTTGTATTGAGTTTAAGGTATGATTTTTCTTCCGTCTTATTTTTCCCATCTTTCCGTCTTTCTTTCTCTGTCTCCAAAGCGTGGTGGTCGTCTGTCATTGGCAATCAATTATATCATTTACTGATACAACTCTACTAGGACGACCTAATCCTAAGCGGTTCAAATGACTGCACTATCAAGCTCTGGCGCGCTTCCACAGGAGAATGTCTGCACACCTTTGCTGGCCATACGTTGTTGGTCCGCGCGTTGTGTTTTGATCCGAAGACTGGGTATGTGGTTAGTGCGAGTTACGACAGGAGCGTTAGGGTTTGGGAGTGGAGGGAGCCTGCTGCTCCTGCTATGGACATTGCTCCTTTCATTTTACACTCTTCTTCGACCTCTTCTTCATCGTCGACTTCTTCCTCCTCGTCATTCCACTCGACACACACCAGTACCTCAACACATACCAGCAATTCATCACACGCCAGAACCTCGATCTACGCATCCGACACAGACGGAGCAAGTGTAGTAGGCGTCGCAGATGGTGTCGTCGGGTATAGAAATTCGGGTATGAGCGAGAAGAGGGGTGTTGGGAGGTTGGTGAGAGAGTTTAGGGATTTGCATGCGAGTCATATTTTTGATGTTAAGTTTGATGTGGGGAAGATTGTTAGGTGGGTGTTTTTTCGGTGTTTTGGGGGTATTGGCTTTTGCAGTTGGAGTCGGGCTTTTGCAGTTGGTTGGGCTTTTGATTCTTGATGTCCTCCTCGTTTCCTTTGTCCGCCGTTCCCGTTTCCCCTCTGATTGATTAGACCTGCTGACCGCGCTTTCCTACAGCACTTCGCACGACCAGAAGATCGTCGTTTTGGATTTTACAGACGGCATCGAAGGCGCTGAGATCTTTGCGTGATATAGGGCATCGGATTCCTTTCTCTTCGTCTTCGTCTTCATCTTTCACCCCATCCTGGCCCAACTATATCTGGTGATAGCCAGACCCTTGGTGATACCTCAAGGATACCAGCACCCGACATTGAATCTATTTATTAATCACGCATCTTATATCCGTTTTGAGCATCTTGCATTGCATTTGGACTTGGTTCGATCTTGTATCTAGCTATACCTCTAGTGTATGTACAGTATATTTGATGAACGTCATTGGTTTTGTTTTGCAAGCTGTTGGTTGGTGGTTGGTTGGCGTATCAGCGACGCCATGTTTGGCTACCTGGCTTAAACTACCACGGACAAGTTGGATGTGACTACGTCAAAACTCTTCTCTATCAAAGTTACTGGTTACAAGTCTAGCTGGCGGTGCTGTAACGTGGTCGTCTGGCGGTAGTCTCTCGTAGGCAGACCCTAATACAGGCCTTGAAGGAAGACAGTTATGCCTTCTGTATCAGGGGCTGGTCTACTGTGTAAGGAAGGGTTGGCTGGCCGTACCTTGCTATGGTTGGGTTTCCAGAACTTCAGGATGCTTCTCTTCCTTCTCTATTGTCCAGTTAGGGGAGACTATGTCCAGCCAGCCAATGATTTCTCGATTCTCGATTCTCCACACACGTACGTGGCTCATGACAACTTGAAAGTGTCCACCTCAAGAGATAAGTTAATTGTCCGGAACTCCACAATCCGAGTCTGTGGAGCACTATAAGCCAAGCTGGTATCGCGCCATGATAAGTCGATCCCGAATTGCTTCCTACGAGAGCATCGATCTACACAGATTTCATATCAAGCCCGCGTGGAAGCTACAGCCATTATGTAATTTGATTTCCATCGACGTGACTTGCACCCACACAAGTAGTTGTCCGGGGTCCTGCCAACATCGACGCGACTAGTATATGAACTTCGGTGACTCGGCGGAACACTAAACCCTCGAAGAGTTGAAATTATGGACCGCGATGGATACAGAATCCCCGCGACCACGGCCAACCACGGTGCTCGCACGCGACGCCGACTGGCTTCGAATCTTGGCAATGCCACGAGCCACTGTGGCGACTGTATTCTAAGTTCAAACTCGAATGCAGCTTCCTCAAAAAAGTTAACAATATCCAATCAGGGCGTTCCATTCCAGTCTATCCACGTGTGAATCGACATGATCGCCAGGAACGACAAAGTGCCAGCACTGGGATGGTTGACTTGGCACTGACAGCGCAAGCGCAGGGGACGATTCCACACAACACGACGAAATATCGGAGCCGTGGTTTGGAGATTGGTTTAGTGATGAAAGCAGGCAGATGCTTTGGTACTTGTTCTAGCGGCCCACTCAATCCCGGGTTTTACTAATGGTCTATGACTGTACAGGACTGTGATGGTAATAAAAACAGATTTCTAAGGCGGCCACGCCATCGGTCATATATGTACGTAACATTCAGAAGATGCTGCCATTCGGTGCATATCTAGACAGATGTGGGAGAAGGTGAGTGGCTTTGTACAGGTAGGGTATAGTCATTGATTGATGCATACGACAAATCTGTCACTTGAGTAGAGAAGACAGATAATTTTAAAAATAAAGTCTCTAAATGATGATTAATGACGCCCCGAGTAGTGAAGTGAGACGCGAGCTCATGCCCGTGATTAAAGGTGTGCGTGATCATCAGCCGTGGTCGTAAATCGAGCTAGATCATCATGCAATCGCAGTTAGGCATAAAACTTCGACCTTCTTCATCTGAACGCTGATACGCTTGGCGTGACCCACTCGCTGATTTTTAGGAGGCCGATATGGAAACTCGTTTGTCTAGGTGGATGTAAATTTATCCACGGCAGTCTCGGGATCAGGAGTCAGTCATCCTGCACAGGAACTGACGGATACTCTTCCGGCTTGTTGATCTCGAGAAGCTGAGGACCAGATGAATTGCACATTTCCCAGTCCCCATCAGGATATCCCCATTGATCGTATACAAGGATGGAAGCCTCGAGCGTTCCACCAGGATAGCTTGGCGAATAGATAATAGAATCGTAAACACTGCGATTGTGGCGTGATCGTAGAACATCAGTGGACTTGTGGGCAATGGCACAACTAGTATTTGCGGAGTAAATAGGTTGTTCCGTTGATCTCGTATGAGCCGCTAGGCAAAGCGGGTGCTTCACTAGACACCGGGAGCCCATAATCTGGGATGGCTGGCACCTTAGTACCTATCGAAGGGAGCGGCAAGGGCAAGGGCAAGGGCGCAAGTGCTGGCAGCGACATGAAAGGGAACTCAAAATACGCAATAAGGACCATCAACACAATTCGGCCAGCGGAAGTAAGGCGTATAAGCAACATCTGTGAAATTGAAATTCGAAGGTCACTTCAGGGTCAACAGAAATGTAGAATGAGCATTAAACACGGACATGGTGAAACGTTTTTGGGGTGCAAAAACTGACCCCTCGGGTCCATGCACATCCCTTACATGTGTGCCAAACGATGCGCCTGTGTCGCCACCATAGCGGTGTTACTGGCGCTCCACGGCTCCTTGGCACAAGCGTCAGATCCAGAAGATCCACACCGCACATTTCGTATCTGATCAGAACTCTGCAAGGATGGCAGTGCTGCATCATGAATACTGCGAAAAGGTCAAAACCAGAACCTCCCCCTCGTCAGAAAGGAAGGATATACAAGTTGCAAGCATTGCCAACGGGACACGAGCCGAGCCCAACATTATGAGTGTTTGTAGGCCTGCGTCCTCGAAGTTTTCGGCCGGACAACCATATTTCCCCATGTGCCTGGGATGGGCGCAGAGGACAACGGTAACGGGGAAAACGATGTCTGATACACAGGCGCAGCAACTGTGCTGCCAGCTACCGGATACTGTGGTGCCATGGCAGATTCTTTGATGCCTGGTTGCAGTGTCGACTAATTGAGCACGAATTGTCTTGCAAAAGGGCTCAGGATGTTGGATAGTGGAAACGGTGCAGGAGGCGGCTGCATGAAGGTGCATTTGTTGCCGCCACGAAGTTGCGACAAATTTTAGCTGGGTCAAAAAGTAAGTATCCCAGACATGTTATTGAGCATAAACTCACTTTGATACGTAGAGTGAGGCGCTATGGAGAAGTGTCTACGAAGAAGGTCGTGATCAGACTCTACGTCGCAATAGCAAAAGTGACGAGAGGCAGAGTAACTGAAATTTGAACTGCAGGCATGTAAGCTCAACTGGTAATGATGAGTTTATAAGGGTCAGCGACTGACTACGTGACAAAGGCTCTTAAGGACTCGAGATGAAGACACACATGAGGCACCCAGGCTGCCAAGGGCGACGCCGGCCTATGTATTTCAAACATCAAAAAAGCGTATTGTAGTGGAAGTTGGCAAGACCATTATTGAGCTGAAGCTGACCGTAACAATTGCTGCTTGACCAGCGAGCGTTAAAGCGATTCAGCGATTCAGTGGGGCCGTAAGTACCAGCCTGAGGTAACCGTAAAACTACCCATTGATATCATGTGTCCACCGTGACGTACGTTGGCATTGGCCATAGTGGAAATACGGGTACATTTACCCGCTCATTCCAGTGGTGTCCCAGTCACAGCTGAAGCTGGAAGCTTGAAAGCCTTGAAGGTGTAGCAGTTGGCAGTTCAAGCTAACATTGACCAAATCGGAAGAGTTGGCCGAAAGTTCACTTGTACGTAAGCCATGTGAGTCTAAGGTGCTTCGCTTAACCCACGAGCCCACGTACAATGTATTATGGAAAAATGTGCTTTGGTATCCTTTTAATATTATAAACCTTAGTGCCTTTCATTGGGCGATGCTAGTCGATCAAATCATACACTGGAAACAACTCAAAACCGGCATTTGAATTGTTGGGTAGCGTCGCGACCGTGGAAGAGCCGCGCACTTATCTTGTTTCAAGCATAACAGATGCTTTATTAGTAGGTACTGGCAAAACAAGCCTAAGTCTCGCCACGTATCATCACGGCATGCTGTTCTTCCGACAGTAATCGTGATCGTTAACAGATCAGGGTATACTCACAGATAGCCCCTACGAATGCTTATGTCCTCTCGTGACTCACCTGAGCTTTTCTGGTGTCCACATCATTATGTCAGAACACGGCATGCGCAATTGCGAAGACGAGTAGAACAATCGAGATCTTGTGGTTATCTAGAACGACGAATCAATAATAAGTATAGCGGTGTAATACAGAGCTCAAAATACAATTAGCGGCGCAGTTGGCCAGAAAGCGATGTGAAAATGGGATGGTATAGAATGTCCGAGAGAAGAAGAATATGCTGACCATCCTCCCAACTAGGAAGAGATAGTTATAATATGCACGAAATCAGGATGCGTGACAAAATTTCCTGAAAAATGGAAACTCGCACTGTCGGCGATCTTTTGAACGCCGATGGGCGACCTGCCATCTCAGAGTCGTAGAGGCAGTGCTATGGCCTGAGATATCAAAGGTGCGCTGTGACCAGATGGATTTACTATGTGATGCAAACGCTTGCGTGGCGGCAGATTTGAATCCTGAAAGTCTGTCGTCTTCTCAGGACCAGGTTCCTAACCAAAAGGTCTTCGCCACATACTATGTACGTCAACCTGACCACCCTCCTCCCAACTCCGCGAGTGCTTGCGCTCTGGCCTGTAGGATGGATCTCTTGATGATCGCATCTGCCCGGTAAACTCAGTGTGGAAAGGGGATTCCAGAAAAACATCCGTACCTCTGACTGTGGGATTGCTTCGAGTGCCCCAGTGAATGACCCTGTCATATCTGGCTGACGCCAGTCAACTCTGGGACTATTTTGTGATGGTACCATGTCAGCTGAGGGTCTCCGGTCAACAAGATGATGAGACGAATATGGATGCTGCAACGGAATGAGCGGCGTATCTCGGGCAATATGAGTTCTAAACGCACATCCTGTTGACCGGGAGTATCATCGTGGGGTAGTGATGACTGCCGCGAGTAATCTTGAGGAAGTAATTTTTGTAGTACGCACAAATAAATGCTCCAAATAAGCTCCTACCTGTTGAACTCTGAGTTCTAGAGAGAAGAGCCGTCACTGACAGAAATTTCATTCAGCGGGACAGTGATGCTAGCGCAGCACAAAACACCCACTGAGTTCGTCACGATGCTGTTCGGCAGCGTTGACATCCCGCCTAGCACGGGCTTCTGCTTCCAGACAAACAGTATATCGTTGAAACGCATCTTGTGTTTGTGACTGCGCACGTGCGAGCGTTGCCCGTGCTTCTTGAAGGTACTGGCCTTATGAAGCAATTTAACCTGGAAACATGAGGAGAGCTGATTAATGGGACAAACCAGACGACTGCGCATCTTGTAAAAGTTGCTCGTATGTTGCTGTTGAAGGCGACGAGGATGTTCGAATGACATGTGGGCGAGATGTGCCTGGTGAGTGCACATAATTTGGACTTGAAACATTTGAACCACTTTCTGCATGCAGGGAGTCAATATGACTGCGTGAAAGTACTGGAGAGCAATCACAGCGGCTGACCTGGCTGCAATCGAGCGATATGATCCACTAAACTGGAGGGTGGATAACTCCCTTCAGATAGTTCAGGTGTTGAGACCTCCATGGAGTCGTCGATAGGTGGAAGCTGAGGAGCGTTGGGACCAAGGTGTCGCAAGCGGGGGTTGTGGGGGATGCCTGCGTTGTGTCGCTCAATAAACTTCCTCAGAAAGGCGAGCTCAACGTCGTCAGGCATCACGTATGGGGGGCCCTGAATGTCGCCTTTCTGCATAAGGACCTCTAAATGTGACATTGTCTTATCCTTGAGCTGTTGCAACCACTCATGCAATTCCATGTGGTCTTGGTCTGCCCGAGCGTCACTGCCGTCAAGAGCGCCATGTTAACAATAAAGCATGTCTGTAAATTATCATTGACAAACTAGTCTTGACGTCTTCTTGCTTTTCTCCAGTACGTTTTTGTTAATTTCAGGGCGCGGTTGACTTCATTGTCCAGAGTTCGATACCAATCGCTTGAACGTCGGTTTAGCTTCACAGCCAGCACGCCGGGTTGAACTCGGAGCTGGAGCACACAGCGACCTTCAGCATCGGGAGGGCCCAAGGCACCTTTTTGACCTTGATTGCCCCTGGTGGCGCCACGGGATACGTTGCCAAGTTCTGGCCATGGGAGGTCGTCGGATTGCATGTTCACTAAATGATTGATACTCCGTCAACGGAGTGGCGAAGTTGAGGGGTGTTGCAAGAGTGGAGATAAAAACTCGTCCAAGATAATCATGCGGCAGCCTTATAATTGCAGGTGTGCTTTCTATGCAACGTAGCGATGCGGCTTTCACCATACGCACTGCCTCGGTTAATCCAATCAGTGTTTGCTGGGTGACATGTCAACATACTCATGTCAGCAGGGGTGACATCTGGCATCTCAGTAGATTTTAAGTTCAAATGTTCAAGCCAGGTCACCTCGCTGACGGATATTCGGACTGCTCTCACGTTTATATATCATCGCGACGCTGGCCGGTGTCCTGATATAGGTATGGTTGTGATGAGAGAAGAAACGGCAGCTATGATTACAAGAATAAAGATGAGGGCGACGACAGAAAGAGTGTCATTGGGTACCATCCATACTTGGCTGACCCCTGCAATCACCCTAAATCCCAATTGCGGTGCCACGACAGCCGCGAGATAACTCGTCGGCCAATCGGTCTCGATCGACTTTCAAATTACTATCTCCATCATGTGGAGAAGTCCACTCCCTGCGCCAGAGGTGCAGCATCGGAAAAGTTGACCGTGCATGCACTCCAGCGAACGTACTGCTTCCAAGCGTCTCCGCCGGATTCGCGGCCCCTGAAATAAAGAAGTCAGAAGAGAAGCAGATCTGGCTGGAGATATCCTGACCATCCGGTGCTCTATAGGTGAGAATGGGCGCAATTAGGCCGCGAAGGTCGATCATTCAACAGAAGCTGTGACACACCTTATTGCCTCCAAATGCGGCACCTATTTCGGCGCCGCTAGTCCCAACGTTGACCTGAAGTGTTTCGTTACATCAGAACTGCATGTTCCAAAGCCAAATGCACATACATTGACAATGCCGGCATCAGAACCTTCGGGGCCAATCCACTTCCCAACGTTCCGAACGTCTCTGGTCCAGAGGCTGCTAGACAGTCCTTGGGGAACAGCATTGTTCCATTCAATGGCCTGCTCCAGCTCATCAAACAAGCCGACGTTCAGGATAGGTGCGAACGTTTCGGTGCTCCATATCATATCGGCAGGATCCGTGGTCTTTGGAACTGAGATCGTGGGTTGGACAAAATTACCCTGGCTCAATGACGCATGGTCATATTTCCTTCCACCAGTAAGAATTTCAGCACCGGATTGGCGGAGTCGGTCCACAGCGTCGCTGTAAATTCCAACAGCTGCATGTGTATGCAAAGGTCCGAGCAAAGTACCATCTACTAGAGGGTCTCCAACGCTTATAGTAGCGTATAATTTCTGAAGTGTGTCGAGGAATTTTGGTGCAATCGCACGATGGAGATAAAGTCGCCTGGTAGATGTGCATCGTTGGCCAGCAGTGCCGATAGCGCCAAAAAAGACAGCCGGGACAGCTAACGGCATGTCTGCGTCTGGCATGACGATTGATGCTGATGGGACGTTATTAGACTCTGGCCATCCTCATGGTCCTTCAGAATGAAGAAAATACCATTGTTCCCGCCCAACTCCAAGATGCTCTTGCCGAATCTAGACTGAACAGCCTTACCAACAACCCTACCTACGGCCTCACTACCTGTAAATGAAACTAAAATATTTTCATTTAACAAACGCCCTGCGCCGCTTGAAAACAAAGCCTTACCAAGGGGTACATCTCGACTTGCAACGATAGCTTCTCCAACATCCTTTCCGCCCGTGATGAGAGTAGACACGGCGCCAGGAAGGCCGTTCTTCTCCAGCACACGCGCAATGATCTTTGTTACGGCAATGGAACAAAGTGGTGTGCTCGGCGAAGGTTTCCAGACGTTCGCATTCCCAGCGGCGACTGAAAGCGAAAAATTCCTACATTCAATCACTTAGTCATGCCTCCCGCTAGCCATAGGAAGTCATACCACCCGTATACTGCCACCGGAAAGTTGAACGCAGTAAGCACACCGACGACACCAATGGGGTTGGGCACTGTGACAAAATAGTGCATCAGCACAGCATGTCATAAGTCGAATTAATTGCGCAGTCGACCTTCCAGGATAGTGTGACCAGGTCTTTCAGATGCCACAACTCTGCCGTTCATCATTCGAGATAAGCCCACCGCGTAATCACACTCAAGAGATCAACGATTTCAAGATCAGCATCGGAAGAAGCAAAAGAACCCGCACAATATCCACGAATTCCTGGACTTCCCCAATGCCTTCTGTTTTGATTTTCCCCATTTCGAGGGAGACCAGTGCCCCAAGAACGTCACGCTAAAAAAACAATGAGACTACCTTTGGAGGTGCCAAATTTCGTGGAAACAGGGGCTTCATACCTTTGCGGAGAGTGCTTCTCTGATCTGTCGTAAAAGCTCGCCTCGCTTGGGAGCCGGAACCGTCCTGAGATGAAGATAAGCTTCCTTAGACTTTCCCAGTGCTTCGTGCACTTCATGTGGTGTCGCCTGTAAGATATTATATTACATGCTGGACAACGTACGCAGTGAGCCTACTATGTACTTACCGAACGAACCCGCGCAAGTACCTCCCCAGTGGTGGGACACACGCTTTCCAGCACATCCCCGGAGCCAGACCACTGTCCGTCATAAACGCCTGGGAGTTCCGCAGCACCAACAGGGATGTCAAGTGCCGAAAGGATAGCCGATGCGCGCGTCGACAAGTTCCGTGCGCCTCGAAGAGTGCCGCAGACTGTGTGGCGCAACAGTATCATACCGCTAAACCTGATGGTGCTCTGTAGTAAGCAAAAATGTTACGTTATGAATGCTGCAGTCTACGGTCAAAGCAGAATGCGACTCTGTAGTTGCTAAGAACGTGGTTTGAGTTCTAAAAAAATTTCAAAAATTTTGAGACCATGCCAAGAGATCCATGCAGTGTCACGTGGTTTGGCTCGGTCTCTAAACATGCACATTGCAGGAGCTGAAGTGTGCATATGAGAACGGACAGGATAGCATGCGTTGTGAGCTAACACGAATGAGATGGCACAATTATCACATAACGAGAATCTAAGCGGTGCGCTTTCGCAGATCTATCTGTCCATTAATAGACTTATAAGGACAACTTGGGATCCACCCAGAACCAAAGCCCACGGATCTCGTTAAGATGATGCAGTATGTATGTAGCAACCAAAACTCTGACAGGGATGGATAGTCGTGGATGCACTGATCTCACAGCCTGCCTGAGCATCCCGACGGGTTAAGTATAACGAACCCTCCGGTCCCTGAACGGCTGTAAGTACTACCCGTATCGAGAGGCAAAGCTATAAGATGCACCTATAGGGGTTAAATTAACGTCGAGGGCAGTGATGCTGGCAATGTATGTACAATATGCTTCACGTCGGTGCCAGGATTATAGGCCCTTGAAGAAGGAAGGGTCCGCATCAATCTGGTTCCGCGCCTTTTTGCTCCTCCCTGCCAATGCATTTTTACTGCTTTTCGATTTTCTTTTGTTCTCCTTCAGGGAGTGAGAATCCCGGACGTCATCGTCGCTGTCAGAGGCCTCGATTACTGCTGCAGTGCCCTCGGGAAGTGCTGAGGTTTCGACAACAGCTCCGTCGGGTTCCTGCGGGTCTATGTCCGAGGCTTGGATAATCTGTACATTTTCGGATTCGTCAACTGCCTCTTCACCCTCTTCGTCTTCAAACACAGCCCTGAGATCTGTCATCTTGAGTGTGTCATCATGACCTGCACTACCGACCCATCTTCCCTCCCCACCGAGATCGACTGCAATTCTTTCTATGGGAAAAGACCCGTGGTCAGCAACAACCCCAAGGAGCTTGGTAGGAAATAGCTGCACGGCCCGCAGAAGGCCGTCAGATGATCCCGTGAGGATGGTAGAGTGAGAGGACGGGTATGACGACGGGAGCGCACAAAGGGCATCAATCGACTGAGGGTGCCTGCAATGACGATGAGAGAGGTATTCAGGAAAGCATCCGGCAACAGATGATTTTTACCCAGGAACTCTGTCGACACAGTCTCCCCATCCATGGCTACGATTAAACACGGATAGAATCCCCGTCTGTGTGCCGACTACTACTTTGGACCCGCTATTAGTCCGGCATTTTGTATGCATACAATGAGCATGTTTAGATACATATGTAGGTGGAAGTACCTTCGAATAGCAACAATAGAGAGCAGCTCATCCTCCTGATCCTCGGACTGTGCCACCGGTTCCGGCTTCTTTCCACGCACATCAATCACTGATAGTGTGCCATCGCCGCTTGATTATTGCACAGCGTAAAAAATAGGAGTGTTGGAATGCGGAGGATACTGTTGCCATGGGTGCTTACTCACCTGGTTGTGATGAGTTGCTTCTTGTCGTCTAACCAAAGGAAATCAGAGATGAAGTCATAATGATGGGTGTAACCTCGAATGGGATCAGACTTTCGAGGGTCCCACAGCTATCCACAGATAAGTAAGAAGTTGATCGTGGCGCATCAAACAGAATCGGCTGACCTTGATGACTCCGTCATCATCACCAGTGCCTAGGATCTGGGGCGTGAGGCGTTTGATGCGATTCACTGGGGAACTTTAATAGACACTGCTATCAGCTGCCTCAACGAAGCATAAAGTCCCATCAGGGAATCGCTGACTCACTCGTGGGCATTTTTGCGCGTCTCACTGACCGTTCCAGTGGCTGTATCGATCGTGCTATATGTCTTTAGTACTTTTGACAATGGTTCAAATATCAAAATAAAACATACAAAATAGCTTTTGCCTTTCCAGTTGCCCAAAGACGAGACCCATCCTCGCTAGTATCCAAGCAACGACAAGAACGCTTGGAAGGCCTTAACACGAAGCTTTCTTCATGCTGTCCTTGTTCATCATACCGAAAGGCCCTGACTTTTCCATCAAGAAGGCCGGTATATACAGTCGAGTGCGTGGGATGAAATGCGAGGTCAAAGATTTGGGATCCAACTGGAATGTCTGGCATGAAATTAACGTGCACGAGTGGCAGCTAGACTTTAGGCGAGGACAAGCAGCAAGCCAGGCTGCCAACTTGAATCTAAGTTCTACGGTCGTAATTTGGACGCCGTACCATGGGATCAACATTCAAGGTCAGCGCAAGTCTCCGATGATGTCGGAATGGTCTTTCAGTCCAGCCGGTAGTCTAGGCGTCGGGAGGAATGCGCCTGCACAGCGTCCTAAACGTTTCATCTTTGTGTTGGTCAATGGGGGAGAGAAAATCATAACCCATGGCCTCTGTATCTCATTTCTCAACGTTAATCATTTTATTCGCAGCCATATGTCTTGCCCAGACAGTCACACTACACGCTGGTCTCAACAGCGCCCTCTCTAACGGTGCCGACACTAAGGCGGTTAGCGCCCAATATTCAAGCAGGTCATCGTTTGCGGAGGATGTAACCCTGCTCGATATCGTTCTCGTTGCCTCTGTAGATGGTCGATTCCACGCACTCAACCGTACCTCTGGACAGAAACTCTGGTCCATGTCGCATTCTGCGCACGAGGCCCCGTCCAGTCTTGCGCCGCTTGTTCGTACTAAACATCCGACCTATGACTCTGACTTGATGGACGATGACGACGCCCATCATGAGGTGTACATGATCGAACCACAGTCGGGCGACATATATGTGATGGCTACCCCCAGTAGTAAACTCCAGCGCCTCTCCTTTTCCATGGCACAGCTTGTCGAGATGTCGCCTTTTAAATTCGCGCGGGATGATGATGAGCGGGTCTTTGTGGGAAAGAAGGAGACATCCCTATTGTCAATAGAACTGGAAACCGGGAAAGTCAAGGCCATTAATGCTGAGTGCCCTTGGGACCCGTTCGAAAATTTCAGCCACAAAGAGGAGCTTGACTTAGACGAACTTGAAGATTATAGGCCAAACAAGGAGAAGTTCATTCCGACGGAGGTCTTCATTGGACGTACCGGTAGGTGTCTATTGCTTTCATACTCCTTACATCTAAACAAGGCTTCCTTGCAAGACTACCAAATATCCATCTTCACTCGCTCAAATATCCCCAATGGTCGGAAGGTTCCTATACAGAATCTGTCTTTCTCCACGTATGGTCCCAACAACCAGGACAACGTCTTACAAACGGCGTACCGGAAGACGCAAGACAGCACATACATCGACTCCTTACCCACTGGCACAATCGTTTCACTCAAAGCACATGAAAATGACTCCGCAGGTCCGTACTCTCTGCAGAAAGCGCAGTTCATGTGGACAAACCATTTTGATAGTCCCATGTAAGGAATATCGTGTATTACCAGAATGTTTCTAATATTTTTATATAGAGTGGCTGTATTTGATGTTCTGTCGAGCGCTCAGAAACCAGATCCATTCGTCCTCTTGCAACCTCGTCCTGACTTCTTGCGCGGATCAGATGTCTCCTCCCTTGACATCAATACAGCTTATGTCGGACTTGTCGAAGAGACAAAGTCACTCTACGTAATGGGTGTAGACCACTTTCCACTCACTGCATTCGGCGACACTGAATTCAATCATAAACTCATCGAGTCTGTCGACGGTATCACCCGGCGGCGCAAGATGGTGGAGCTATGCGAACGTGATCCAGGCAATACGCAATGCCTTACGGGTAAACGTCACCTTGATTCGTCTTTGAATAACAAGCAACTTCCAGGTGTTCCTGGTGCGATGCTGCCTCCTAGCCACAACTCGAATCCACCAATCGATGCTGTAGAGGCCATGCCCACCCTGACAGATCCTAGGGACAACACATCCGTGACTGTGCCAGGCTGGATGCCGTGGTCGGGCACTAGATCTGGTGCACATACGAAGGTACTCGGCCCAGCATCCCTCATTTCTACCATTGGTTCCATAATGCTCGCCACCGCCTTTGCGGCCGGGTTTATATTTCGATCAAAACTTCCCCGCGTGAGGTTTCAGATGGCGCCCACCACGGTGTCTGTACCGAGTTCTATCGATGGAAAGACGGATGGAGATACGACAGCATCGCCTCCTCGCCCAGATACCCCTGTCATACACGCAATGGAGATATCCCCGGTTCCCTCCAAACCCACGCCGGTTACCATCAACTCAGGACCTATATTATCACCGGACAACACCCCTTCTCACGTACTGCAGCCTCCCAACCGCTTCGCAGAGTTTGAACAACTTGATACCCCCAGCACGATAGCACTTGATCTTGGAGAGGCAGAAGATAGTGACAGGGAGAATGCAACGCCGAAGAAACGCCCTCGACGTGGGCGCAGAGGCAAGAAAGGAAAGGGCACAGGGACAGCTGTTAATGGCATGGGGGATGATCAGGATGACAAGGATGCCAACGGTCATGTTCCTGAGGTTGTGGTCAAAGACAACCCGGATACCCCTTCTCTCACACTCGTGGTTTCTCAGACGTCGCAGACCGCCACATCCTCCTTGGTCGTGTCTGATACTATACTAGGTGAGTACTGGTAATGAAATATGTCTTATCTGTTAACACGTCCACAAGGTTTTGGATCCCACGGAACGGTTGTATACCAAGGCTCCCTCCAGGGGCGTGCAGTAGCTGTTAAGCGCCTCCTGCAAGACTTTGTTACTCTCGCCTCCCGCGAGGTTGACATTCTTCAAGAATCGGACGACCACCCGAATGTCATCCGATACTACTATCAAGAAGCTCATGCTAATTTCCTCTACATTGCTCTCGAGCTTTGCCCCGCGTCCCTCGCAGACGTCATTGAGAGCCCCGACCAATTTCGCGAGATATCCAACTCATTCGACCCGAAGCGTGCCCTCGGCCAGATAACATCCGGCCTCCGACACCTGCACTCGCTCAAGATTGTTCACCGCGACATCAAACCTCAAAACATTCTCATATCTGCACAGAAGAGAGGTGCATCGGGAAGGGATGGCGGGCGGAGGATGCTTATTTCCGATTTCGGCCTATGTAAGAAGCTCGAGATGGACCAAACGAGTTTCTTGCCGACAGCACACGGCGCCATGGCTGCGGGCACTGTCGGATGGAGAGCGCCTGAAATTCTCAGGGGGGAAGTGAAGCTTGACGACTCGATGAGTGATGACCATTCGCAATCATCACGGGGCAGCGTCAGTACTGCAGTGAATGGGTCAACATCAGGCAAGCCAACGAGACTGACTAAATCTGTTGATATTTTTGCGCTGGGATGCCTATTTTACTACGTCCTCACTAACGGATTACACCCATTTGGGGATCGGTTCGAGCGGGAGGTCAACATTCTAAAAAATGCCAAATCCTTGGATGGCCTAAAGCAGTTTGGAGAAGAGGGCTCGGAGGCGGTAGATTTAATCACCAATATGTTAGACCCTGAAGCCTACAACAGGTATGTTTCTCGTACATGTTATATTTTTGGGTTTGTAATTTATGTGTGCAGGCCCGACACGACCTTATGTCTTCTACATCCCTTTTTCTGGGACCCAGGACGCCGCTTGAACTTCTTGCAAGACGCATCAGACCGTTTCGAGATCATGTGCCGAGATCCTCGTGACCAAAACCTGATCATTCTCGAAACCGGCGCTTTTGATGTCCTCGGTCAAGACTGGCATGCACGGTTAGACAAGGTTTTCATTGAGAACCTGGGCAAGTACCGGAAGTACGACGGCAAGTCTGTGCAAGATTTACTAAGGGCTCTGCGAAATAAAGTGAGTCAAATCGTGTACAACAATGCTTTCTGCCAGAAGCTAATGTGCACTTGAAGAAACACCATTATCAAGATCTCCCAGATCATGTTAAGCGGCATCTAGGTCCCATGCCGGAAGGCTTCCTATCCTACTTCACCCGCCGTTTCCCCCGCCTCTTCATGCATGTGCACCGCGTCATATCCAAAACACCATTATGCCACGAGTCCATGTTCAGGACATATTTCGAACTGGTCGACTAACATGCTGTAGAAGTCGACGATCTTGCTTGTCTTTGCATTCGACTTTGTATATTTATTTTAAATCATATCCACATCATGTATCTGTACTTGTAACTGTTGCTTGGCATACATTGTCCTGTGTAATGAGAATCCTGACTAGACATACCCTCCACGTGTTTGACGATGAACGTTACATGATAGTGCAACCCCAGCCTGGTCGTTCCTCTTGCTGCGCTCGGGCCCTCGCTCTCTCCTCTACGAGCCTTTGACGCATCTGTTGGTTAAGACGGTCTTGCAAAGCAGCACGTTGTCTCGCTTCGTCTCTCGCCTCTACTACTCGCCTCGCGTCTTCTAGTCTTGCTGCCTCGCGTCTTGCTGCTTCTCCTGTGTCTGCCAATCGTCTCGCGTCCTGTCTCGCTGCATCTCCAACATCTGCGAACTGCCTCATTATTGCATCCCGTCTTGCTGCTGCCTCCCGTCTCACCGCGTCCGCGTTCTCCCTCCTTCGCCGCTCTTCGAGTCGCGCCTGCTCGGCCCGCCTGTCGCGCAACTCTTCCTGTTGCTGACGTTGCTGCGCTGCCAATCCGAACAGCCACTGCTGTTCACGTATATCGACAGCCTCAGGAACGGGATTCTCGTCGTAGATCGTGCCATGATCGCTGCTCATGTGCGCATAGATGGTGGTGGCAGAAAAGACGCCCATGCATCGCCAGCAAATATGGCTTTTGCACCTGTACCGAGCAAAGAATGAAATGCAAACAGCAGCGGGGCACGTCTAGAATAACTTACATCGTGCAAGTCATATGATTGCAGCCATCCACTTTCTCGATCAGTGCTTGACAAGTTGGGCATTTCTTCACGCGCCCGCCATGAGCTGCCAGCCATGCCTCTGTTTCTCGCTCCTCCTCAGCAACACGTCCAGCCTGCCGCTTGTTTTCGGCACAGTTCACGCCGTCATGGACGTCATCATGGCACGATGTACATATGTTTGAGAAACATGAGGGGCACTGGCCTACGGCCGTAGTGTTGGGGTCGGTGGAGCGGTAGATCTGATTGCAGTCTGGTGTCTTGCAATATTTGAATTCCTGCGGATGTCGAGATATATGCGCGTTGAATACTACTTCCAACAGGCGGTTGAAGGAAGTTTGAGGGAGGAATTGTTGGATAGTGGGGATAGGAATGGGGACTTTACACTGGGTCTCATCACCCATGCACGTAAGTGGAAACTGACCAGAATCCAAAGCGGATGTCAAGAAATGACGCATGCAAGGAGCACAGTAGATGTGCCCACAACCAAGACGAAGCGGGGAAGATATGTTGTCATAACAGATTGGGCAGGACTGCTGTCCTGACGGATCTGGGAATAACTGCGGTTCGCTGAGCGAGGTTTGGATCAAGCGCTCGAGGGCGTGTCGAGCTTCCTCGCCACCAGAGATTGTGATTCTCCGTGCAGATATAACGAATTTGACGTTGTCTTCTCCAAAAGTTTCCTTCAGCTCTGAGATTCCACGTGCGAGGAAAAATCGGATGGATTGCTTCGTGAGTACTTTGGTATACTCGAGGGACGAGAGTTGCTCTAGCTTGTCCTTGATCAACTCACGAGCCTGTTCAACAGCTTTTGACTCTCCATAAATTTTCAAAACCTGTCGTCTCCAATCCGCACGTACGAGTGCCCCTGTGTCGTCAAAGACCGAACGCAAAAATTTGTTGTTTGGATATCCGAGTGTCATGTGCCACCCTTCCACCTTCTCACCTGCGATCAGGCTTTCCGCTCTAACTTTGAGTGCGCCAATGGCCTCTTTCTTGGAGCCAGACAAACGCATTCGAACAACGGCGTTCTGCTCATGAATGTGCAGCATACACGCACGCTTGTCTTTGATGCCACCAATCAAGGAATCCCACAAAGACTTTTGTGCGCGGAATTGCTCGGTGGAGATAGTGATCGAGTACTGTGTGGGATTCGGGAGCCGGAACCAGAAGGACACGTTCCCGATGCGATGGTTAAGGAGACGGGTACGCACCACGTCCGCGTCCTCCCAAGAAGAAAACCGCGCATAGACCAGAACGATACCATCAGTGCTTGGAGTCGGCAGCAGTGGCTCCAGCGACTTTAGGGTTCCAGGGGAGACGCATTCGATATCATCCCGCAATGTGGTAGTAATATGACCGATGTCTTCGCTGAAATCTCCACCCTTCACCATCAACCGCCTGACAACATCTGAGCCAGAAAATGTTTTGACTTCTTCGTCAGAGACAGTTAGGGGAAGGAAACTAATCTTGACTGAGTTGTTATGGAAGGTTGGTACGAAGCGACCAGGTGGCATGGTGTCGACCTCAACTCTGACCCGACGCCCAGAGCACATCTGACGGTTAAGTTCCTGCGCTTTCGCAGTCGCATTTACCGTAACAGGGTACTCTGCGACATAGCGCACGGATGGGACACGCCAGGATATCGCAAGGACATTACTGTCACGTTCAGTCGCCGCGGACATACTTCCGGGACTGTTGTAGCCTGATACTTCGAGAGTCAGAACTTCGTCCCTAAACTCGAGGCCACCGAGGTCAAGCGAGAGTGCTTTCCCGGACTCAGCGTCCGTGATGATTTCAGCACTAAGCTTTCCACCACTTGGCATGGGCTTGACGCTGACGAGGTGGAAGCACCCTCGATCAAGGCCGCGGTCTGTGAACAGCGCATTGATTTCATCTTCCCGCACATTGGGAGGCAGATTTGCAATGCGCAAGGTGCAGCACTCGAATCCGGTGATTAGGTGAGATAATTCAAGGCCTGCGCTAAAAGTTACGATGGACCCAAGCACGACGCTCTGGACTGTCTTCGTGGCGGCTTCTTTGGCAATCTCGGCTGCACGAGCTTTGGTCTCAGCTGCACGAGCTTTGGCAAGCTCGGTTGCACGAGCCTCCACGGCTAACTTTTCTTTTGTTTCAATTTGTCGGGGAACAACATCTTCAAGATGCTCCTGATGGTCGCCAAGCTAAATACAATCAAGAAAGGCACCCGAATGATTCACGTACTTCGATACTATGTGGAAATCGGCATTTGGTGCCTCTTGTGCACGTCCCGGCCTTCCAAGCGCGACACACTTCGCCACCCTTGGAACCTCGGGATGGCACAACAGATGTATGGCCGGAATTCTCCGAGGCAGGCCTTTGAGAGATGGTGCGCTGCACCTGTGGCTGAGCCGCCCTGGGTCGGCGATTCTGTTGGCCGTTGTGCTGACGACGACCCTTATGGTCGAATGGGCGGTTGACAGTAGTGCGACTCGACTCAGCACCTTCAACATGCTGAGTGGGTGCTAATGCGTCACCCTGTAATGACGAGCTTCAGTACATGACCCAGACTCCGAATTCCTGAGCGAAAACTTGCCTGGATTTCGTGGCTAAACTTGCACTTCGCTCCGTAACGACAGCGACCTTGGACATAATACTGGCACGACATGGTAGGAAAGAAACAAGCCCTGCAGGCATGAGCTCGAGTCCCGCGTACCTCGTGTACACAGCAAGCCTGTCTGGCGTCAGTCCAAATTGTTCAAAACAGAGTATTATGGAAGCATGACAGCCTATACAGAGTGGGCGCTTCAAGCTTAATATCCAATGATGGCTGCAGTGGGCTGCAACGCTGTCAGTACATTCTTTCTGAGAATGAACGCCCATATCTCAGCTAATAACTTCCAGTATAGCTCAATGTGTTGGAGTCGAAGTTGCCAAGTAACGTTCCGGGTTCCCTAGCTGCCTCTCTACCTCTCTCCGTCTCTCCTGCTTGTTTCACGGTGCTCAAGACGTCGCTGCTGCCGCTTATTATCCTGCTTCTGCCAGTTTTACTAGATCTGTGTATGGAGTTGTTGGGTCACTGGCAAGTCACTGGTCATCGTACACACACTCTTTGAAGAATTAACCCGTCGCAGTGGATGATCAGAATCATCAGATCGATCACATGCCGTCGGCTCGTTCGTTCAACTTCGTTGTAATGTCAAACTTCGCATTGATTCACTGTCCAGGCATTGCTGTCGCAGTAATCAGCGAATGATTTGCATGATGTAAGAATACGTACCCGTTTCTACCATACTTCTGCTGCATCACCTTGAATGACAACTGAGGTTTGAACCAAGTTTGAACCACTTCAAAGAATCAAAGTCAAAGCTTTCGAATGAGTTACTCCGAAATTATGACAGCCGTTCGGCACAACACTAACTTAGTAACTTATGTAAGTAGTAGTGAGTGACTCTGCATGCGACTCCGAGTGAGAACTCGATGGTTAGCGTCACGAACTCGGGAGTTCTCAGAGCCACAGCGATTATGAAGGCCAACCCGTACATCGCGCCCGTGAAGCGTATCGCTAACACCAACGCCTCACCCTGTAAAGCCACCCTTGATCACGCACCCCACAGCATATAACCTCCAACACCGTTTCTGACTATGTGATACAGGTCAGAATTAGTCTTAGCTTCCACCCCAGAGTGGCACCTACCCTCGCGCACACCATTTAGCGCCCTGGGCAAATAGTCACCTCGTCTTCCAGCCCCACAAACAGAACAGGCGCTCCTACAAGCATACCACCATATCCTCTCACCCCGTTCCGGCCCACCAAACCGCTTGAAACATAAAGTCTCGACGACTCCCCTGTCTCAAGTACAAAACAACCCATGATGGAACCCTCCAGATACGCTATATGTTGACATCGCACCCTGCCCACCTCGCATCGCAGTCATCGGCCACGACAAAGAGTCAATCGACAACCCTATATTACCCTCTGCGCCACACCGCCCCGTCTTTTCCTCCGACAAGCCTATTTATCTTGTGTCTTCGCGTCTACCAGATCTCGTGCGTCAGATTTCGTCTGTAAGTCTGTACCAGCGCTGCACTAAACTGGTGGGAGATACACAACAATGTTGACATCCAGCATGAACGACTTCTTGGAAATTCAACATCCGTGGTGCAACGGAAAGCCTTCAAGTAGCGCTTGACCGAACTCTGCATATATTTCGGCTTGAAGTCGACAGAGATGTGAGGAGGGATAAGTCATTGCATGATGTATGATGCATGATGATCAATAAAAGAAGGTGCGTAGTTAACTTGCAGATTTCAAAAGGATATCCGTTCCGTCGTCCAGCTTTGCTGAATTTTCAAAGTTTCATCTTTAAATTCCAAGAAGTCGCAAGAATGCATGTTTAGCAATTTCTCATCAAAATCTCGCAACAGTCGAACACCCTTTCGGCCCAAGTTCGCCATAGTGCAATATGCATCGAATGGTGTAAGCCCTCCGGTATGTTATATGACCTGAACAACGATCGTACCACACTCAGACAATCACGTCTTTTGCCAGTCACCCGTAGCGTCAGATGATCCGCTCACATTCCTCATCCTTTCTGTCACGCCTTTGGCAGCTAAACCCGTATTCCACGCATCACATGGGCATAGGCTGTGTCGAGGTTTCTCGCGTTCCGTAATATAACTCGCTGATTACGATGAAGGCAGCTTGAAGGCAGCTGTTGTTATTGTAAGCTCTTTCATGGGCATGACTACTTAGTTCCATTTGCCAACTGGCTCGGACTCAGTATAGGTCATCGAAGTGCGAGACTGTGGACTTTATATCATCAAAAAATGATGTCACGAGCGGTGCCTCTGAGTATGGAAGCTCAATGTGATTGATAGTAGTGCCACCAACCGGCAATTGCGGGAAAGGTTCTCCGGTGGCGACAGTCGCGTAAAATGGAGCTACTGCGCTGCTCAGATTCAGCTGAGGTATCCTCAATGTTGCTCTCCTCAGATACTCCCAAGTTTCGAGTAGCAATCTGGTAAGTCGGGTGCCTCTCGTGATCGTGACGCAGACTGGACTTTCCGTGCAGTGGTGCAGGCATAGGAGGGCTTGTCCTCGCCATCACAATTGGGAAGTTCGCAGGGAGCGGTATCCATATAGACTTATATGAAGCGCATGACGCTATCACGACCGCTGGTGCAGGGATTACACTTTGGCCACGCACGATGGAGATCATGAAAGAACTTGGCATGTACGACGAAATGTCGCGCATTACGACAAGGCCCCCTTCCGCCAGTCATGGTCTGTTTCGAGAACTTGTGTTGCAAACCACACTTAACTTGATTCGTTCTGACAGGATCGATATGCAGGAAGTCTAATGTTCCAGAGGGCGGTTTTGAGTGGTTTCATCATATATTCGAACGTCTGTGAACTCCCCGATTTTGAACTGACGGCAGAAAGGTGACCAAACCTCTCACAGATGGGCCATCCAATATGCACCGTCAGCATCTCGTTGCCCTTTTCAAGCGACACCTCTCCTCGTCATGCACTGTTCACTTTAACAAACGGCTCACTGAATATGACACGCAGTCACCAGGATCACTGGTCCTCCACTTCGCTGATGACAGCACTGCAACTACGAACGTGTTAGTAGGGGCTGATGGCATCCGCTCCGCAGTGAGGAAGACGCTGTTCGAAATAGCAGGCCCAGGCATCGTAGATCCAAGCAAGATAAGACACTACAGTGATCCATCTTGGACCGGAACGCTTGTCTATCGCAGCGTCTTTCCAGCGGAGAAGCTCTCAAAATTGGATCCAAATAACGTAGCTTTGAAGAATCTCATGTTGGTAAGTTTTCGGAAAAGCGGTCAAGATTGTTAGAAATAACTTGCATTTCGCAGTTCTGCGGGAAGGGAAAGGTGGATTGTTGTAATCAACTAGTCCCTGCTTGCTGACGAATCTTTCATAGCACATCGTTTCGTATCCGCTTGCTCAAGGAACGCATATTAATATCGTAGCATTTGTTTCTGATGAACAGAAAGCTGGCACACCTTTTGAGGGCCATTGGGCTTCAGATGTATCCCCTGAAGAGCTTGAAGAAGTATATCAGGACTTCGAACCCGACGTCAAGCACCTTCTGAAGGTAAGTCTTTGGCCGTGCCGCTTACGCTTCTTCGACTGATGTCTATTTTTTGCAGTGTGCCGAAAAACCCTCAAGATGGGCACTTCACGTGGTAAATGAATTGCCGCTGTTCACTTGCGATAGAGTTGCGCTGATAGGTGACGCGGTGCGTATCTACTTGCCCGCCAGAATCCTTTGATGAGATTATGTGCATAGTCCCATGCCATGACGCCCCACTTTGGTGCTGGAGCTGGTCAGTCAATCGAGGTACGCGTGCTTATTCGGCCGACTATGCAAACTCATCTCCTACAAAGGACGCTTTTGTGCTTGGCCGCCTTCTTGCACACCCGCTCACAACGTTGTCCAATGTGCCCGCCGCACTGAAAGCATACCAGGATGTCCGCCTCACATTCGTTCAATCCATAGCACGTGGATCGGAACGTCACGGACATATGCTCCAGTTTTGCCTGCCTGGGTATTATGATGGGACAGACCGAGGAAATACGCAAGAGGAGATGGAGATTCTGAAAGAGAAGATCTTGGGCCAGTGGGATTGGGAAGGTGAAGGTGGTGCCGTTGCTGAATGGGTTCGGGCAGAAAGCCAACTGCGGGAAGATTTGTGCCAACAACGTGAGAACGGTGCATGAATTCACCAGTCATCTTTGTAGCCGTGAATTTTCTTGCGCTACACAATACACGTACATGAGTGACTTTAGAGGACATCCGGGAGACGACAAATTGTCCCTTCTTTTTCAAGGCCAGCGTATAACCTTGTAGGCCTGAATTTTCATGCGCGTGTCGAATACTACACGATACTAACGTACATGCATGACTGTAAATCACATATTCTATCAACACAAAACAGAATATACAAGACATCTATATTTGCTTTCTCTGCAAGTTCTTCGGCAGCTCCTTCACCCATGGTAGGAAGTCCCGTCCCTGCATATATGGCCTGAGTACCTCAGGTATAATGAGACCCTGAGAGCAAATGCCGTATTAGCGTCAATCCCTCGCGTCGCAAAAAGAAAGAGCATACATCTGGCGTCTGATAATTCTCGACCAAACAGCACAATGCCCGTTCTGTAGCGCACATGGTTCCGTTCAGCATGTGGACGTAGACCTTCCGTTGCTGGTCCTTCGCTTTGAGACCGCAACGGATTTCTAGCCGCCTGCTCTCTGTAGTGTCACCGAGTCCACGTCAACGGGAAGTGCACGGATGAAAATCGAACTTACGATAATCCGTGCAATTTGAGCAGGAAACGAGTTCTTTGTATGCACCTTGGAATGGGAACCACGCCTCCAGGTCACATTTCTTCGACGCTGCGAGGTTCAGTGCGCCACTGACGATCGCCACCACACGGTAAGAGAGACCCAAGCTCTGATAGAACGCTTCGCTGTTCCCCAGCATAGTATCGAATGCATTCCAGCTCTCTTCCGGAGTGGTGATCACGAACTGTTCAACCTTCTCAAACTGGTGCACACGGAAGATACCCCACATGTCGCGTCCAGCCGAGCCGGCTTCTTTACGGAAACACGTCGAGTATCCAGCGTAGTGTATGGGAAGCTGAGTTTTTGGATCTTCGAACCATTCATCTTGGTGGAATGCCGATATGGGCTGTTCCGAAGTCGCAATGAGATATTTCTCGTCATCGTTGGCAATAACCTGCATGATGATATCGATTAGTTTTGAATAGCGCTATCCACTAACTTCGTCATGCCTTGTACAGTTCCTCGTCGAACTGGTCAAGCTGCGCGGTCTTTGCCATGACGTCTTTATTGACGAGGAATGGCGGTTGGACTTTCTTGTATCCATTTTTGCGGAGGAAGTTAAGGGCATATGTGATGAGAGCTTGGTTGAGATCGACACCATCATTTGTGAGGAAGTAGCCGCGGTGACCTGCGACCTTGGCACCTGGCGTATTGGTTTCAATACCTTATAGAATATAGATACAGCGACAATCAAACCTCGATCAAGGTCCATTGCATCTAGTCTCAGTAAAACTTCATGGTGAGGCATGATATCCGTCTTCTTTTCTACTTGACCATTAGGACCATCTGGATGCCAGGTTCGGAGTGTTACATTGTCATCCTAAAACGTTGTCTCAGTTTGACTGGGAAGACATGACTCGGAGGCTCACCTCAGTCAAGCTGACTGGGACATCCTTCGCCACGAGGTTTCCTACTGTCGAAGCTTTCTTCCGCATCTCGACCTCGAACTCGCGAGTCTCTTTCCGTTTCGCGTCAACCTTCGCATCTAGCTCCTTCTTGGCAGCAACAAGGTCATCTGCTGGTTGTTTGGCCTATAAGGGATCATAAATTCAAGCAAGTGAGTAGATAAGCGTCAGGAACAACCTTCTTCTTGGCCGCAATCTCCTTCTGCACTGCGTTGACCTGCTTGCTGAGGCCGTTCGCCTCAAAATCCACTTTTAAAAAAATCAGCACATGTGTTCTATGTTCCAAGAGAGAGAGCTCTCAAGATCGTGCCTTTGAGAGGGCGACTTGGCTGGCCGATCATGAAAGGCAATCAAAACTCACTCTTCACCCACTCTGCGTACATGTCTATGACCTGATCGACCAGCTCTACCGACTCTCCTCGCTTCCGCTGAGATTCACGAATTTCCTCAGCATTCCCTCCTTTGTTTTCTATGAAACTAGTCACGTCGAGCGTCATGGTAGTTAGATTTCTCTTCTAGTTTTGATTAAGCTGCTGGACCGTTGGCGATGGAGAAGACGAGGATCGATGTTATTAAAAAGGGAGATAGCCAATGCTCGAGATCAAGGGTATCAGCTAGTATATGTCAACTGGCGTAGAGTCACGAATCAAGATGTTTTGATATCCTTTTGATCTCTTCCTCCAATAGTCCTTTGAATCTTTCGAGTCATGATCATGTTACGTAAGCGCGATAGCTGCATTCACTGCGCCAGTCATATCGAAGCCAGTCAGCGCAATGTCGAGTCACTGTACGAGCCTCTGAACGAACCGACGACCTTCCTGTACGTGCTTGCGGTATACGACCTTGAAGTTTCGGTAGTTGGAGACCGAAATAATAATTCAGAACAAAGCCCATATGACCAAACAAATGTCAATAGAAGATTGACCGTTCGCGTCCGATGAACAATTGTAAAATCGGTTTCTGGTGTACGTAGTAGTACATCAGCCACCCAACAGTATCACTGTATCGATAATAACCCTCGCTTGCCCCAGTCTATATCTTTTACTGCTCATCTCTTTCATTTCGCCTGACACGTGTTATATCAATGTTCAAGTTTATACGTCGTGTTTCAAGTTCATTTCTGCCACGCCCAGATCGACCCTGGAGAGATGATGGTGAGTCGTGTTTCATATCCCAACATGGTGATCTGACGGTCTTTTGGAACTGACGCGCTCTTGTATTATTGTTTCAATTGATTGATCTGATCTGCAGCAACATCCAACGCACCCACGATAGGTCGGAAGAGGCGTTTCAGCTTCGTTGACGATGACGATGACGACTCTGCTTCTACGAGTGTCAAGAAAATAAGGGGGGACTCCACGCAGGCTGAAGGCAGTACCCTTCCAATACCAGCAGTCTCAGATAAGAAGGAGGGGGAGGATGTCAAGTCAGTGACGCAGGGAGTGAAGGATGTGGAATTGGATGAGAAGAAGTTGGACTCATCCTTCGGCCCCGAGGAAGTCCCTCTGCCAGATTCTCCCGGTCGAACCCCACAACTGGACACACCATCGATAGAAGCAGCGGCTAGTACGGCTTCAGAGGAGGAGGCTGATAAGAAAGACGCCCAAGATGACTCGGACGCCGATTCGGTGGCTTCTTCATCTGAAGTAATTTTAGATGAGGGGCAGCCTGAGGATGATTCAAAGGACGATACCAAGACCTTATCTACCTCAGCAGCTGAGGATGCACCTATCACAGAAGGCACACCTATTGCCGATGATACCCCAGCAGTCACAGAGACCGAGGTATGACGCGGACCATACCCTCGCTTTTGCAATCTTCATTGCTATGACTCTATTTATCAATGAACACGAGGCGGCGTTCTCGGTGCGTAGATCTAGTTGATGAATGTATGGATACAGGATGGATTGCACGCTGGCTGGTGCAGAAGAAGGTTCTACTAACGACTTACGATACCAATACCTGACACTGTTTATACGTACTGCTACTAATTCCTAGCTCCCCTGTTGTTTGCCAATCACATCAATGTATTCAGAACACTGATTGCTCGATATCTGATTTGATTTGAAGAGTTTACATAAAGTTGACCGTGTACAGCCACCTGTTCAACTGCTCAGGCGCTCAGGACAAGTCGGATGGTCTTGTTCAGTACTGCCGTCTCTCCTATGCAGGCCGAATAAAAGGATGATATCGATGGTCGTTCATATCTAGTTTTCTCCTATCGGATTCATGCACCACTAGCCATGTGCTGCATATTTCTTAAGGTGAATGATTATTCCAAGTGGCGGCCATGAGCCTTGAGGAGACCTGCATGCGGCATTATATCTGGCTACTACATCCCTCATGTAGTACTATCCGCTTAACAGGCAACTGGAAAGCACATGTATTCCAGCTCTCTATGTTCCAGAGAGGTGAGGTTTGTTGTCATCCTGCTACCTTCAATCTGACTCACTCGTCCGATGCAGCGGCTGGAACGGTAGAGAGCTCGACTAGATGATATAAATGTGGACCGCTGTTTTTAGTGAGCTGGCAGTTTCAAACTGCCAACTCACCACAGACAGCGGCCCACAACGGTTTATGACTAGTGGCTAGCCGATATGGTAGGTACTGCCTCATGTTATGTGTGAGGCATACACGCCTTTTCTTGCGCTCGTCAGCCTCCTCACACGATAATCTGGATAGCCAGCCGCCTACTTTCTATGGCCAATCGGTTTCATTCTACAAGCATCGATAGTGATATCGTGCTTCTTACGCCCCCCTTTTCCGTGGCATCCTCACCTTTCACAACAAGCTTCTCCTGCATGCCCGCCCGTCCACGGTACTTATACCTGACACTGGTTTCATGTGTCCGAGGTTTCCTTGCACTTACGAATTAAACGTACTTTCCCCCATCGATCATTCAGCGCCCTTACCACCCTTACACCCCATTGATCGCACTCGGGGGGTCCACAGGAAAGCCTTTTGTTACCACACACCCAACCCGGTCCTCTATCTCATATATTTTTCACCACCATGTTTCGCTTCATGGGCGCCGAATTCAATAGCAAGGGCAAACAACGTCAGGAAGATGTTGACCCGCAACTTCAGGTGCATATCCAAACCGAAGTCCACTCGAACCCTCCTCCTGCGGGGAGCCAGGGCTCCCAAGCCCTTGGCAGCACATCCTCTCTTCCGGCTACCCCTCCAAACTCTAAGCGCCCGCTGCCTCCTGGGCTCCGCGTGCCGACACACCCTTACCCATACTGGCAAAATAATACGCCGGCATCATCCTCCCAGAGTAGCCTCGAATCACCTAAAACCCCTTCGCAGGTTTCCTGGCTTGGAGGAGCTGGCGGAACTTCGGTTACTCGTGCCGCATCATCAGCACCGAATCTTCTGCCCCATCATTTCCCACCACCACCTCCCACTGCGCCACCAGCAAATGCCCCACGCACGCGGTCCTTACAGCCCTCTAAGAGCTCGCATTCATTGCGAGTACCGGTGCAAGAGTGTTTTGGGCAGCCACTCTCCCCAATTGTCGAGCAAGACTATATGTCACCAGAGAAGCGTACCGTGTCATTACCGAGTAGCCCCAATGGCTCCGGTTCTCGAACGAGCGGTACTACGGGCACTATGATGACACCGATCAGTCCATCTATGATGACACCAACAAGTGCGGTGGCTATGTACTCCGCACGCCCAACACCCACGCCCACCACCTCAGTTGTTCCTCCGCAGTTTGCGAGACGACGAGAAGATTCGCTTATTGGTGACTCACCACGTTCGTGCGCAATTTCTAGAGTTTGGTTTCGTGACTAATTGATTTAAACAGGTTCATCGCCAGTATATTCAAATTTTCTCTCCCGCCCGCTGAACAGGACCATAAGTATGTCGTCGACAAGGACACACCAGTCTGGCAATTCCTTATCTGCAACACCGCCTGTTATTCCCCCTCTCGATCTACGCCCAGCGTTTCCCGGTCCCCTCCCCTCAGACACACTTTTGTCCCGGGATATCGCTGATGAAGGGTTGGGTATTCCCGACGATGCATCGACAAAACGCGAGAGCTTCGTTACAGCTCGGTCAGCTGCTGCAGTGCGGGAGAGCAGGTACTCTGCTATGCTTCTGGAGCCGGATCATGAACCCCTAGATGATCAGGAATTCCCATCAAGCCGAACCGCGGAGTCCTCTAAAAATTCCCCCGAACATCAACAAGAATTCCCCCAGCTGCCTCCACTGCCTCCAGCAATACATGCTCCCTTACTTACCCGTCCTCAATCGCGAACCTCGACATATCCACCCTCATACTCACTACCACGGCCCAATGTAGATCACCGGGCCAATCACGGTGGGATCGATACTCCAAGCCAGCGTGATTCTGTCCGATCGATGTCATCTTCATTCATCGACCGTCGCTTTGCAGAGTCAGAGCCATACTTTGGCTCGCACACAGAATGCTCTAGCGCACGCCAGGCCAACGAGAAATGGGTCAAGCATACTGAGAAATCCGACACCGCTCGGACGCTGTTCTGGCTTGGGTTTATCGCGCCATGGTGTTGGCTCATCGGTGGATGGCTGGTGAAAGCCAAGAATAATAATAGCTATGGCCGGGGCGGGAGCATGATGCCCTTGTGGACGGGTAAGAGCGCACAAACCGTTGATTCATTTAAGATGCAGCCGTTGCACCATGGCTATCCATTTGTGGCGCCTTCGGTGCAGAGCTTAATGCCGCCATCGTATTCGCGAGGGATGTATTCGACGCATCCTCGTGGCCCTTTTCTGATGGCGAGGAGTCCATGGATTAGGAGGTGTAGGGTGGCTGCTGCTGTGAGTGGGATTGTTATCATGCTGCTGTTCATTGTTGCCCTAGTGGTAGTTGGGAGGAGCAGTTGAGCCGACTTTTGGAGCACTAATCATGAGGGATCTATCTGGATATTGTATTCTCAAATTAAAATGAGCAAAGGGATCTTTACCGTGACCGTGTAGTACTATATGATCATTTCTCCATTGCAGCTTCCAGAATCATAAAGGCCTGGTTCGGACCTGTAGCACTTCATGAATACCTAGCACTTTACGAATATTTAGAACTTCACGAATACTTACGCTTTATGAACAGCTGAAGGTAGAAATCTGAGTATTTACCAGTGTGTGGCAGCATCATGTATTGTGGATGAAGTCAAGCCCTTCTGCGGCTGTGTGGAGCCGCTGTACTTGAACTTACGTAAGCATCACACCTGCGGGCGTTGCCCAACCCCCGATGATTCAGAGTGTCCCGACTCTCCACAACCACCATGCCCAAATCACCAGCAGAAATTCTTCTCGAGAAAGCGGATAAGAAATCAAATTCTTCGACTGGATGGTTTTCTTCTTCATCAACCAAATGGGAGGAGGCAGGGGACCTATACCAACAAGCTGCCAACTCTTTCCGGCTCGAGAAGCAATTTAAGGCTGCTGGCGACGCATTTTCAAGAGAAGCAGAGTGCAGAGAAAATTGCAACGAAACCAACGACGCAGCAAATGCTTGGTGGAATGCTGCCAAGTCATACAAGAAAGATGACCCTCTATGTATGTTTCCCCGCATTCTTGATGCAACTGATACTGATCTGGCTCTGCAGCGGCGATTCAGGCTTTGGGTTGCACGATTATGCATCTCACCAAGTCAGGCAGGTTCCGCCAGGCAGCAGACAGAGAGAAGGAGATTGGCCAGATCTATCAACACGAATTGAATAACATCGCGAAGGCATGCGAGAGCTTCCAGCGAGCCGCTGAGTGGTATGACCAGGAGGATGCTGCTGCGTATGTACAGTTTTTACAGAGCAAACAGCAGCTCACTTTTGTTATAGAACGGCTAGCGCATGTCGTAAAGATGCCGCAGACCTCTGTGCTGAAGTTGAAGATTACAGAGGGGCTATACATCTTTACGAGATGGTCGCGAGTTACGCGCTGAAGTCGAACCTGACAAAGTATAGCGTGAAAGATTATTGGTTGCGTTCGGGCCTTTGTGCACTTGCCATGAAAGTACGTGTCTCGTTGATGTGACCCACTCAATTTCTAATCACGTTCTAGGATGTTGGAAAAGCGCAGCGAGACATTGAGGTGTTCAAGTCGAAAGATGTCACCTTCAGCTCAACTCGGGAATGCAAGTTCTTAGAAGACATGTGCGCGCTCGTAACAGAAGGCGACGAACAAGCCTTTACAATAGCAGTGTTCGAGTATGATCAGGTTACGAAGTTGGATAATTGGAAGACAGGAATATTGTTGAAGATCAAGAGGTCACTTAAGGACGAGGTGGATATTCTCTGATGGAATGCCATTTACGTCTCACCTGTATCATCTATGCGTACGTCGGACGGTTCACATTCACATTAATAGTTTAGATTGGGCCGAATATATTGACATGTATATCATGCACAAGGCAAACTTGAGGCGGACTACCACAACCTGCCCACATGCCCTCGTCCACGTCGCACGTGCTGTTCGTGAGTGACACATCGTCTTTGCCACGCGCAGCCATGGAAGGGGAACTTAGGGAGGTGTGGGCCCTTACTCTTTAACACACACAAGTTCCATAGTTCTCCATACTAACGTTTGAACAAGCGCTAATATTAAAAGTTACAGGTCGCACACCTGCTAGCTAGGCTAGGCTCCTCAACTTCAGTATTTACTAGACACTGAAGTTACCAGTCCACCTCGAGAGTCGGCTGTGTGCAGCATGTCCGCTGGAATGGAGGGCAACTGCAGAAACTGTACCTGTAAGTAGGCTGAGCTCAGGCTGCAGCCCAGATTTGACTAGCCCAGCAGATTGACATCATTGAAGTTCCATTGAAAGGTTGAGCTTTAAGTCGGCTTGGCCGTCCAATGTTCTGAACATGTTACTAACTTCATCGCACATCATGTGCTAAGGCACTGGCAAATGTTTGTGATGGCGTCGTTATCTTATTACATCACTTTATGCACCGTGCATGATCTCGTAAATATCAAGGTGTGTTCCAATAGAAAAAACATTGCCATGGGCAGGTTTCAAACCTGCACCATCCAAGAGAAACAGATTTCAATTCTGTTGTCTGTTGTAGTAACTACTCTGGCTAGGATGCTCATATCAACCTTCAAAGAACTGTCCATGAGTATGTGAATCCTAGACAGATGTCAGACCTCAGTCATAGACAATGGACTGTATTAGTATGTACCTATACAGATGTCAGACTATTGTAGATGTGTTAGTGTCTAGGTATCATACAACAAAATAGAAGACATACCCTCAGTCATAAACAATGAACTGAGGAATGAATGAATGAATGAATGAGATGAGACAATTAAATAATGGTTTGAATTCATGTGCAACACTCCACTGAGCTGTGTCGTATTGTTATGTGTATGTTCCGTTGAAGGTTACTCAACTCAACTCAAGGTCTTCAAAGTGGGTGGCCGACACAAGGGTTGATATGTTGGTCAAAGTGTGATGCCTAGTCTGCTGTGCTTGCAACTGACAAGCATGTTTGACCCAAGGGGAAGCAAGTAGGCAAATCCAGGAATGTGCAATGATTGTGCGACAGGGTGATGGGCGTGTGGGAAAGTCATGCGTTACGAGCGCAAAAGGGCGGGAATGCGACAGAGATGTGTTTTAGATGAAGACTGAGAGGTGGTAAGATGATTGTTGAGCTGCTAATAGCTTGTAACTCTAGCTACAGACATGGTGGGAGAAAACCAACCTAACATAAGGTGATGAGAGATGTCCAAAATGCAGGCCTATATATGTCTCTATGTGAAGCTGAGCCGAGCCGAGTACCAGATAAGGTATGTAATGGGTATGTAAGTCAGGGTCCATGCTATAATATGGTGCAATAATAGATAAAATGCAAAAATACATACCAGTGAGACTTGCTGGACTATGGATGGATGCTCCTGGATGAAGGGTGACGAAAGCACGGGAAAGTGCGCGCGCCTATGTGTTGCTAAGCGCATGAATGTTGTGCGCACATCGTGCGATGCGCGGGAAAGTGTCACCTCATGTTGCAATAGCTGTGGATAGCATGGGGAATCATGCTGCGAGTTTGTGCTGTGAGCTGTGAACATATGAGGTGCAGTATAGGGCGCTACAGGCCTGCAAAAGTGCAACTCTCTACACTGTGTATCAACAGAGTACTTGAGTACTTGAGTGCTAGTGGATGTCAAGGGTGTGATAAGAGGGAAAATGATTTATTGCATCCGCAAATTTCTAATATGTTCCAGTGCCAGTTGGCTATGACTACTTAAGATAGACCTTGAAGCTTGAAGGATCCATCCATGAGTGAATGTTCAAGGCATGGTACAAGGAGAAAAAAAAATATTGAGTAGGTTTTGAACCTGTAGCAAGTTTCTGTCCTGTCACACTTATCACTTGACTAAGACTGGTCAAGATGGACATCAACAAGTCAAAGAACGTCATGCATTGACAGTAGAATCACATAGGATTACCAGTCATTTGTCAATGCAAAATGAAATAAAAAGATTAATTTGCCTTTAATTCAATGGACATAAAACATCCCAGGAATAAGCAAATTCAGAGTCAGGGGCTGGTGCCAGCACCACTATGATGTAATTACATTTGACAGATAAATTCATCCTTCTGATCCTACAAAGCGACCATCAAAGGTTAGCAGTTACACTCTTGGTTTCTTATCTTCCTCAAATGCATCCTTCACCTGCAAAACGCAGTCAAAACAAAGTTACATGAACAATGCATAACACATACTTTCTGGAGGAACATCTCATCAATCAACACTTGCATACCTATGGCCACAAGTGCCTTTGATACCACCAAACAGGCATCATGGGATACTTTGGAATGTGCAGCTTTGATGAATGCTGGGGTATGGTTTCTGCCATCTGGAATGGTCGGGATGGCTTGAACAAAATGATTAGTATAGTTCATTTGGAACTGAGCCCAATCCTTTCCTTCAAAGATGCCATGCACACAATGGGTATGTTTGATCTGCTGCTGAAGGAGAGAGATGTTATTATATGCTAGGGCAGCCGCATGCCAGGCCCAGCTGGGCTTTGTAGACGGCCTATGAAGGCTTAGGGCCTGGCTCGAGTTGTGACTAGGCCAGAGCCAGGCTTTCAGACCACAGCTTTCAGGTATGTTTTCATTCAGTCAGCAATGGCCGTGAAACTGCAATAGTTTCAAATGTTGCCTCTGTCTGGGAAAAACTAATTTGAGTTTTTGAATTTTTAACAGGTCATCCGCATATGGTGCTGCACGTCTATTCCAATGGCAAGGAACCACCTACCAGTACGGCACACCCTAAACATGTTGCTGTGCCATCAGTGAAGGTAATTTGTGTGGATAATGCTGCTGATCAAGAATTAGCTTCACACAGGCGAGCTCACAATGATGCAAGTCGTGCTGCCAAAGCTCCTTCCATCATTTCTATGGCGATACCTCTGAATCCCCCAAGTACCACATCTCCTACGAGTTCCCGTAGCCACAAAGTCACCATCGTTGAGATTGACGATAAAGACAATGATATTGAGCTGATGGGCAGCACACAAAAAAAGCAACTTATAAAAGGTGTGTTTATACTATTTTGTTGGATAAGTACTGACTAATACCTACATCATTACAGGCAAAAAACAAGCTTATAGCCCTGATCCTCCAGAACGTACAAACAAGACCGAATATGATGCAGGTCCATCGACTGGTGAGTTTTCCTACCAAACGAAACAAATACATAATACTGACATTTATTTGACATATGTAGTCAACACACTGCATGCAACTAGTTCAGCAAACCATTCTGATGAAGTTGATGCTGACAGCTTCCTCAAGGATGTTCAAGTTACGAGCATCAATGAGGCCTCTGAAAACCCACGTCAAGAGCAGCAAAGTCGAGACATTACCAAGTTTTTTTCCAAGCCTTACACTGACAAAGGCAAGAAGCACCGGAATTGTCAACTATGCAGGTAAATTTACATTTCTGTCTCACACACATTGTACTGACTATGTGATAGCAAGAAAATGAAAAAACCTGTTGCTTTTGTCAATGAGGTGACAACTATGCGACACCATATGGATGCTTCGCACAGGGTAAGTATTGCCAACCCGAGAAAACATGCCACTAACTGTACATTCACAGAGTGAATATCTTACATGGGCCAAAGCCGAGAAATTTGTCTTGATGTTATCAAGAGACACCAAGTGCTGCAAGCTAGATGCTGCTGCTGCCAGTGACTCTCAAGCACGACTCAATACCCACCTCCATGAGCCACAACCAAAGAAACAGATCATCCCATACTCAGATGCAATCTTCTGGAGGCTGCCATTGAATGGCTGATTGAAACTGACCAGGTATGTTTTTTAAATTTAATTCTGGCAATTGGACACTTATCCGTTCACTGCAGCCTATTGACGCACTCAACCACAAGTCCTTCAAATACATGATTGATGTAGCAGCATGAGCTACCAACGGTGTCAAACTACCTAGTCGACCAAAGACGCGCCGAGCCATTATCGACCTCTTCAAGTGTAATCTCACCAACCTTCACCAACGGTTACTTGTAAGTCAGTTGTTGATTTTTTTTTTGTCGTTATTTCTAATGCAAACCACAACAAGAGTGACACTGTGAAAGGACAGATCAATCTGACATGCGACACCTGGCAAGCATCAAATGTTGATGGCTATTTTGCCCTCACTGGTCACTGGATCAAAGAAACAACAGTTGGTGTTTGGACTGTTCAAAGTGCCCTTCTTGGCTTTACTTGACTGAACAACGCTCACAATGGTGTCTGTCTTGGCCCAAATTAGTTAAACATGTTGGGATTGCACATAAGGTAAGGAAAAATCTAGCTTCATAACAGTGTGGCGCTGATGAAGTTTCAGATTGGCTATATTACGTGTGACAATGCAGCCAACAATGATACCATGATGGAACATTCCGCAGTCCACATTGAGGCACACACCAAGAAGACATTTGATCATAAAAAACGGTGCCTTCGGTAAGAGTTTCTATGTCTTGTTTACTACTACCAATTCTCACATATATATTCAGGTGCTTGGCCCACATTATCAACCTCGCAACTCAGGCGCTGTTGTCCACATGCAGCAAGTCAAGACACTGTGATGCCACCTAACCTAACAATGATTTGCTAGCCCCCGCGACTCACTCTGCACTTGAATGAGACGAGGTTGGATTAGTCCAATCAATCTGTGTCAAGGTTTGCCATCCATCAAATGCACATATATTATGTTGACATTGTTCATTGTAGGAGCACTCCTCAGCTCAATGAAAGGATCTTTTTCAGAGTGTCCAGCATCGAGACAAAGATGGCCACATGCCAATCAAACATCCACGACAGTTGCTTCTTGACATGAAAGTAAGGTGGTCCTCAACATACACTATGCTTCAATGTGCATTTGAGCTCAAGTAGCAAGACACCGCACCCTGGGAACCACACTTATTCAGACTTACATGTCTGGCAGTTCATTTTACTTACTTACTTACCTTCCACCATCATCTCAGTATCAGTTAGAGTGACAATCAGAAAACCTCTGCTTATTCTTGAAGTTGGCACCTCATCACACTCGAACTTCACATCTCTGTCTCTAAACTCGTATTCACGCGCGCTCTATAAACATTGCACACTTCATTATCGCACGACTTCCGTACTTCGCTCTCTAACTCGCGCTCTACTGTAGAAAATCAAGCTCAAAGCATCAGCAATTTGGTTCCCTCCACATCTTTGCAGGAATATTTCTCAGTAGCAATCTCCTTGGGAGGAATTTCATACCCACTACCCAGAGGTATACTTGAGCCCACACCTTTCAGTTACTTTTCACCAAGTACAACATTCCTCACCCACAGCAGATGCGATAAATCATTTCCCCTCTTCTCACACCTTTGGCCTAGCATTCAAGTAATCAAGTATTTATGGATAGTTCTTTGGAGGTTCATATGAGCATCCTGGCCAGAGTGGTTACTACAACAGACAACAGAATTGAAATCTGTTTCTCTTGCATGGCGCAGGTTCGAAACCTGCCGATGACAATGTTTTTTCTATTGGAACACACCTTGATATTCACTCATGGATGGTTTCTATAGAGGACAATCTTAACTGGGCCTAGCCAAGTGGTTATCACAACAGATTCAAAATCTGTTTCTCTTGGACTGTGTAGGTTTGAAACCTGCCAGACAACATGTTTTTCTATTGCAACACACCTTGAAGATTTGCTCATGATGGTTTCTATGGGGGACAATCCTAACTGGGCCTAGCCAAGTGGTTACCACAACAGATTCAAAATCTGTTTCTCTTGGACTGTGTAGGTTTGAAACCTGCCAAGCACCATTTTTTTCTATTGCAACACACCTTGAAGACTTGCTCATGATGGTTTCTATGGAGGTCCATCTTAACTGGTCCTAGTCAAGTGGTTACCACAACAGATTCAAAATCTGTTGCTCTTGGACTGTGTAGGTTTGAAACCTGCCAAACCACATTTTTTTCTATTGCAACACACCTTGAAGATTTGCTCATGATGGTTTCTATGGAGGTCTATCTTAACTGGGCTCAGCTAAGTGGTTACCTCAACAGAATCTAAATCTGTCTTTGGCACTGTTCTAGTACTCAGTGCAGGTTCAAAATCTGCCAACATGACAAGGTTTTTTTTTCTTTCTATTGGAACATGCTTTGAAGATTCACTCATGGATGGTCTTTGTGGAGGTCCATCTGAACTGGTCTTAGCCAGGTGGTCACCACAACAGAATCAAAACCTATCAGAACATGTCTTGAAGATTCACTCATAGACAGTTCCTTGGAAGTTTATCTGCACTGGTCCTAGCCAAGTGGTTATCATCTTCCCACCTGCATTGCAATGACTAATGATTGACATAAGATTTAAATTGAACATTGCAATACACGTGACCTGATTGCAACACAGCTCAATGCTTTGCAAATGCACCTACGATATGATAAGATTGATATGAACTTTACAATTTGTAAGCATGATTCAGATCAAACAGGGTGCAAACACAATCTAGATTGTAATGTGACTTGTCATCGTCACATGTCAAGCTTTCAAGTCCGCAGGCTTTGATTTACGCATTGCAATTGCATGTCAGCACTACCTTCTGCCACCAACATCTCATATACTATCATCACTGTACTCTACTAGCTGTATAACACTTTGAAGTCCTGTCAGCATCGCACAGAGCACCAACGCAGCATGTCTGTGATGGACTGCAGATGCATTCTGGGAATGCCAGGTGCGTATTACTGTGTTGTATTGTGATATACTATTGATGCTATACTATCATGTAGTCTCAAATCCCTCCAGATGTGAAACCATTAGCATTCATCTTGTATGCCAACAAGGCAAAGTTGTTGTCATTCGGGCGTGAGAAGGGCTATCCTGTAATCGCTCGCCTAGCGAACCTTCCCGTCACCATCAGAAATGGAAATGGGGTGGGTGGGGCACGGGTGGTTGGATGGTTCCCACTGGTAAATTTCGAGACTGTTTCTTACATGTTTATATTGAGAATTAACTCTCACTTCATAGATCAGAGATGACCCAAAGTACAGAGGTACACTGTGATTTGCTAATTTTAGAGCAGCTGTGTGGCACATGGCCTTCAAGAAGGTACTTGCATTGATTGTACCGCCTTCGACAAGTGGTTGATGGGCAAATTGCTGGGACAATATTGCGAGGTTCTTTTACACGCTTGTTTTGATACTGTCCGTGGACTATGAGAAACAGTAAGTTTTCATTCTAACTTCATTTATATGTCATATCACTAAAGCTTCATGTTCCAGGGCTATAATGTCACTCACTGGTGGTGTTATGAGCAACTTTCCGTGCCCGATCTGTCCAATTCCCAAGGACAAATTATCTTCCATCATGCTGCACAACTACCCTCTTCACACAAGCCAAGCGACAAGCACCCTTTTAATTGAGGCAAGGGCAGAGCATCGCAAAGGAAGGAGGGAGGTGATACTTAAGAGCCAGGCCATTCACGATGTTGATGTATGATAGTGTTTCAGTTGATTTATTTTAATCATCTTACTTAACTGCTTTTAGAATGCATTTCATGACATGAATCACAAGACTACTGATGTGCACCACGCACTATCTCATGACCGCTTGCATGTCGACATTCTCGGTTTCTTTGGAGACCACATGTGGTCCGAACTACAACTACTAATTGGCCTTTTGGGATGTGACAAAGTTGCACAAGTTGATGAGAAGTAAGCTTTACATTGAGTTTCACTTTCATCTCACTTAGATATAGTTTTGATGCACTGCCATGCTGGCAGAACTTGATCCATTTTGATGCCATGATGGCCATAACATTCACTGATGGAAGTAAATACAAGGTTATTTTCAAGGTAAGTGATTTAGATGAGCCAATGTCTTTTACTAATAGAGCTACATGCCGTTGAATCAGCTGCTCACATTTGCAGCTCATGCTGTTCTGCCGAATGCTGGTGAAAGTAAACTCGCCTACCTTCTCCTTCAGTGTATTTGTGCATACCTCAAGGTAGACCGGTACACTGCACTCGAGGTACATACCACAAAGATGATTGCTGCAGGACGAGAAGCCTTCAAGAATTCTCAGAGCTAATGTATGTAAGTTATGTTGGACTTTCTAGCGGTTTCCCTTTCAAATTAATTACTTAGAAATATATCAAGAAGTCTGAAGCTGTATGACCTGATAAGAGCTGGTCCTTCCCGAAGAAGCATCTAGGTGCCCACTTGTTTGATGACATCGTGGCCAAGGGAGCGACTCACAATTACAACACTATGCCAAATGAAAAGTGTCACAGTACCCTCAAGGCATCATATCAACATCGGACTAATTTCAAAGATGTTACACCACAAGTTTGTTGTCCGATTTTTTATTTCATGAGTTCTAGTTTTAATCTAATAGCCTACATGCAGATTTTATGCGCAGACCATTGGTCTCTTGTTTCTGAGTTCATCCACGGTCGAGTGGATGAACTAGATGCATACAACACTCAGAGACAAGACCGACCCTGATAATAATGTTCCATCCAACTTCCACATCAGATTGGGATCGAAGCAACCGAAAAAGTCACTTGAGATAATCAAGGAACAACATGTCGACAATCCTTCCTTCAGACATTTCCGCATGAAGCTCAACACATTTTTAAATGCTTTGCCTGCTGTTACATGGCATGTGAATATGTTACCGTTTGACAAAGTAAGTCCGATTTGAACATCAGCACTCACACACGACTCATCCCAAGAAGATAACAGAGTTTCGATTCCTCAAGGTCAACTACGAGTCACTGGTCGACTTCTGCCAGACCACAGACCATCTTCATTGCAGCCCGAGCTTCCACAATCTTCCCTGATATGACTGTGTCATTGTTAATACCACAGCTGGTGTTTTTTTTTTTGCATGACTCCTATTCCTCTTCACATGTGTCATTAACAACACACCCTATCCCATTGCCCTCATACACCCATATGATGCACCAGTCGGAAGGCATCTCCAGAAGGATAAACACCTGAAGTTTTGGCATGTTAGACAACAACCGAGGGAAACGGCTAGTGAGTTTATATTAGCAGAATTGATTATTTGAGGAGTCGCTCTCGCTCCCGATCCCACTACAGTTGGTGACTTTCTTGTTATGGATACAATAGATGGTGACATCTTTCTGTGCATGAAGCAAATGCACCTGGCAGCCAGGCACTAATCATTTAATTATGTCATTTAATTACTAGATATTAGTCCTATCTCACAATATCATCTAATCCTGAATGACACTCTCTTTATGTCTGTTCATTGGCACTACCACTGTCTTTTTGCACTCTCACTACTATTAGTCTGAGCAACAAGCCACTCAAATTTGGAGGTCCCATCTTAGTAGGACATTATAATGGGTTGGATCAGACCAATGAAAGTAAGCTTCTGTTTTGACTACAATGACACAGCGGTGCGGTTTAAATTGAACTTCATTTGATAGTTGGTGAGCACTTTAGCCAATGATGGCATCTCACTCAAATGTAGCGATTTCTGGTGGCAGAACTTTGAGATGTCAAAAACTCTTGCAGGAGGATCAAAGTTTTTGAACACCTCCAGAATCACACAGACGAACCCCAGACATTCACACCCCTAGTGCATCTTCAATGGGGCCATAATATACCAGACACCCAATTTGTGTGTTGTGCTTAATATATTGGTACCATGCATGCATACTCATTTGTCCCTTCACGAAATATCTAGGGCATTTTTTACCAAAGACACCAGCATACAGACCTTGGGCGGAGGCTTAGAACTATGGCATGGTTACTTCAAGTAAGCTCAGCATCTCTTGGGCAAGATATATTTGACCAATGTATAATAGGCTTGTAAGCCATATGATATTTGCGCACTGGACCTCCATGCAGAGTACCTGCAATTCTGACAATCAAACTCATCCACTGGCTGGGCCTTAAAAAGATTCGAGGCTCGATTGCCAATGCTAGCAATGTTCAGCTTGAGAACACCACTGTTAGGAGTGTTGCTGCAGCTCCAGTTTTATCCGGTTTTAGCTATGGCCGGAGCTATAATTAGTCGAGCTGAGCATGTAGCTGAGGCTTATATAATTTTCGGCCTGGCCTGGCTAAAATAGCCGTGGTTAAGGCTATTTTAGGGGCTTAAGCTGGTTCAAAATACAGTATATTAAATTAATTCATAATTTGTAAGCAAAAAAAAAAATACATCAATCATTGAAGCTCGAGCACTGAAACAGGAAACTATAGGCCATAGCTTTGATCGACTATCTGATTTCACACTAAATCACAAATCGCCAAGCTGTAATGTGTCCCGCTGGCGCCAAAGTGAGTGACCCTGCTAAGCTGATGTTCAATCGACGATTACTCACGAAGGAAGTGTGAGCAGCAAAGAGCGAGATTGAGGCAAGTGCAGATGGCTTCGTGAAGCCTCAGATCAGAGCAGACAGACAGGGAAAGAGTGAATGGCCTCGAAAGGCCATCAAAGTGGCAACATTGGATGTTGAAGTTACTGTGTTGCAAGGCGCTGAAGTAGGTGAGCAGTGACTCGGTCTTTTGTCAACAGGTGTGCCAAGTAAATCACTCAGATCTCCACAAGGTGTGCATGCTTTAAGCAGTGCAGTTTTACCCCAGGACTCATTGCGGACATGGCGGGAGCTTTGAGGATCTGAGAGAGACTTTTGTGAATTGTATTTACCAAGGGAGTAAGATTGTGAGCCCAGTGAATGAGTATGAACTAGAGCACCCACGAGAATTTGAATGAGTATGGGAATGGGAATGAGATCGGGAGTGCAAAGAATGTGCAGTGTTGACAGCGGGAGCAATGCTCTGAGCTCCAAGGAGTCTGCATGCAGCCAGATACTCTAATGCATTATCCTACTTAACACATTGCATAAGGAGTGCGAGTTGGGTGGTGTGAAGGGTGGTATCATAAGTGACTTGGGGGGCATCCGAGTAACCGCGACCATATAAATCTACAACATCAGTGGGATCAGACCGTAACATACATTGAAAGACAAGAATGCACCATACAGAAGTACATAGTATCCTCGGGAGGCAAGTACAGGCGCTACATCTTTCCAGACAATGGCTGGGATGGAAAGTCCATGTATCAAAACAATCTGGCAGTCTTGATAAGTCTATGATACTTGTGCACACAAACACATGCACATGCCGCCCGTCCTCCGGTCCTATGAGCCAATACCACACCTGGGTTGTATATCATGTCAGCACTAGAACACGAGTATGAATAAGAATAAGCAAGTACGTACCTGCCCTAGAGGTAGGTTAGTGTATGCACCTCTGCTATACAAGTCCTCTGGGTATACATTCCACAACAGTGATGAGCTCAGAAGGTGCGCTAGGGATGTATGGATGATGGGTACAGTAGGTGGTCGCGGGAAGCTGGCCAAGAGATAAACAGAGTAGTGTGAGTCAAAGTGATTGCCCTTGTCAGGACTAGAATTGGGAGGTTTCGCAAAATTAATGTTGTCCTGGATTGTACTGTGTTGGGTGGAACTGGGAAGCCATGCTCCCAGCACGTTAGTCCGACTAATAGGAGATACAGGTGTACTGATTGATTGTCCTTTTAGCTTTTTACTAGACCCAAACACGAAGAACCTGACTCATTTTTTTCTGAGGGGTCAATATTCCAATGTATTGCACAGGCATGGGTGATTCGCCTATGCCAGCATCCATGCTAGCATGAGTAAGGATTTGCAAGTGCAGAATTACACAGGTTTGTGGATCGAAGCTGGGCAGGGATGTAGGATGGTGGCAGAGGCAGGAAGGTGGTAGGAGAAGGCAGCAGGCCATTAAACGGCTTCAAAATCACACTGGTTTGTGGACCGAAGCTGGGCAGGAGATGTAGGATGGCAGCAGAGGCAGGAAGGTTGTAGGAGAAGGCAGCAATGTTAGTCAATGGTCCAGGGGGGTAGAGGTTTGTGGATCGAAGCTGGGCAGGGGATGTAGGATGGCGACAGAGGCAGGAAGGTGGTAGGAGAAGACGACAGTAGTCAATGGTCCAGGGGGGGCAGCCTGATAGAAATGAGCTCTGAGAGGACTAAGACCACCTAAATACATGGTCAGTGGCATCTGAGTTTGTGTCTTTGGGTCTTCATAGAAGAAGTGCGACACGGTCATTTCGAGTATATTGTTCATTGGTCAATAAACTGGCGCTGAGAAAGGGCGATCCTCAAGGTCAACATATATCAAGGATCTTACCCAGTGGTGGACTGAAGAATATCCGGATTGCCTAGACGAGGAGAAAGATAACAACTGAAATTTAATATGCAAACACAATGCAAGAAGAATCATAAGGTGTGTGATGGTAAACAAAATGTGAGAAACAAAAGTAAAAGATCAAGGACATGTCAGGTATCATAGATGACAACCTTGTTGTCGATGTCATCGCACTCATGCTCTGTGATGGCTTTGAGAACAGCATCATATGTGCTGCTGTCATCTGTAGGTCCACCTGTCTCTTACCCACCAGTATTAGAGTCTCCCTCCATTTATTAGAGTATTTCCCTTACTCAGTTGCCGTCCTTTGGGCCGACTTAACACTTGCGCACAGGATTGACTGTAGACCACCCTGTAACTGACCTTTTACACACAGTCTATATTCCTCTTCTTCATCAGCCAGATTTTCATGGCATTTTCATTTTGATACCATGCTTCTGAAATGCAACTCCACAATGGTCATAAGTCGGCAACACCAACCCCTAGTGTCAAGGTGTGTTCCAATAGAAAAAAAACTGTCATTTGGCAGGTTTCAAACCTGCATAGTCCAAAAGAAACAGATTTGGATTCTGTTGTGGTGACCACTTGGCTAATATACTGGATAAAATAGCATCTGAGGAAATCATCCATGAGTGATTGTCAAGGTATGTTCCAATGGTATGTATTTTTGCATTTTATCTATTATTGCACCATATTATAGCATGGACCCTGACTTACATACCCATTACATACCTTATCTGGTACTCGGCTCGGCTCAGCTTCACATAGAGACATATATAGGCCTGCATTTTGGACATCTCTCATCACCTTATGTTAGGTTGGTTTTCTCCCACCATGTCTGTAGCTAGAGTTACAAGCTATTAGCAGCTCAACAATCATCTTACCACCTCTCAGTCTTCATCTAAAACACATCTCTGTCGCATTCCCGCCCTTTTGCGCTCGTAACGCATGACTTTCCCACACGCCCATCACCCTGTCGCACAATCATTGCACATTCCTGGATTTGCCTACTTGCTTCCCCTTGGGTCAAACATGCTTGTCAGTTGCAAGCACAGCAGACTAGGCATCACACTTTGACCAACATATCAACCCTTGTGTCGGCCACCCACTTTGAAGACCTTGAGTTGAGTTGAGTAACCTTCAACGGAACATACACATAACAATACGACACAGCTCAGTGGAGTGTTGCACATGAATTCAAACCATTATTTAATTGTCTCATCTCATTCATTCATTCATTCATTCCTCAGTTCATTGTTTATGACTGAGGGTATGTCTTCTATTTTGTTGTATGATACCTAGACACTAACACATCTACAATAGTCTGACATCTGTATAGGTACATACTAATACAGTCCATTGTCTATGACTGAGGTCTGACATCTGTCTAGGATTCACATACTCATGGACAGTTCTTTGAAGGTTGATATGAGCATCCTAGCCAGAGTAGTTACTACAACAGACAACAGAATTGAAATCTGTTTCTCTTGGATGGTGCAGGTTTGAAACCTGCCCATGGCAATGTTTTTTCTATTGGAACACACCTTGATATTCACTCATGGATGGTGTCTATAGAGGACAATCTTAACTGGGACTAGCCAAGTGGTCACCCCAACAGATTCAAAATCTGTTTCTCTTGGACTGTGTAGGTTTGAAACCTGCCAAACCACATTTTTTTCTATTTTTTTTTATTGCAACATACCTTGAAGATTTGCTCATGATAGTTTCTATGGAGGTCTATCTTAACTGGGCTCAGCTAAGTGGTTACCTCAACAGAATCTAAATCTGTCTTTGGCACTGTTCTAGTACTCAGGGCAGGTTCAAAATCTGCCAACATGACAAGGTTTTTTTTTTTTTTCTATTGGAACATGCTTTGAATATTCACTCATGGATGGTCTTTGTGGAGGTCCATCTGAACTGGTCTTAGCCAGGTGGTCACCACAACAGAATCAAAACCTATCAGAACATGTCTTGAAGATTCACTCATGGACAGTTCCTTGGAAGTTTATCTGCACTGGTCTTAGCCAAGTGGTTACCAGAGTCAAAATCTGTTCCTCTTGGACCGTGCAGGTTTGAAACCTGTTGACAACAAGGTTTCTTTTTCCATTGGAACATACCTTGACAATCACTCATGGATGATTTCCTCAGATGCTATTTGATCCAGTATATTAGCCAAGTGGTCACCACAACAGAATCCAAATCTGTTTCTCTTGGACTATGCAGGTTTGAAACCTGCCAAATGACAGTTTTTTTTTCTATTGGAACACACCTTGACACTAGGGGTTGGTGTTGCCGACTTATGACCATTGTGGAGTTGCATTTCAGAAGCATGGTATCAAAATGAAAATGCCATGAAAATCTGGCTGATGAAGAAGAGGAATATGGACTGTGTGTGAAAGGTCAGTTACAGGGTGGTCTACAGTCAATCCTGTATGCAAGTGTTAAGTCGGCCCAAAGGACGGCAACTGAGTAAGGGAAATCCTCTAATAAATGGAGGGAGACTCCAATACTGGTGGGTAAGAGAAAGGCGTGCAAAGTACAACAGATGCAACAGGCGATAGACAAACATGCAAGTGCGAAAGGTGACAAGAGCATGCACAGCAAAAGTAGCACGCGCGATTGTGAAATCAAGTGTTGAGACTATGGCCAGTGCCATTTCTACACTGTTTTGGCATATCCGTAGAACCAGTTCTACATGAAGTTTTGACTGAACTATGTGACAAGAAAGCTATGTATGACTTTGTAACATTTTTTATATGGTATGACCATAAAAGTTTGAAAGTGCATGAAATGAGCGGAAAATGTGTCATTTTATTTTCTGTACTTGCACTTCCAGAACTGCACCAACTCAGTTGGCCAGATTTTCATGGCATTTTGATACCATGCTTCTCAAATGCAACTCCACAATGGGGTAACCACTTGGCTGAGCCCAGTTAAGATAGACCTCCATAGAATGGTATCATCATGAGCAAATCTTCAAGGTGTGTTGCAATAGAAAAAAATATGGTTTGCTAGGTTTCAAACCTACACAGTCCAAGAGAAACAGATTTTGAATCTGTGGTGATAACCACTTGACTAGGACCAGTTAAGATGGACCTCCATAGAAACCATCATGAGCAAATCTTCAAGGTGTGTTGCAATAGAAAAAAATGGTGCTTGGCAGGTTTCAAACCTACACAGTCCAAGAGAAACAGATTTTGAATCTGTTGTGGTAACCACTTTGCTGGGCCCAGTTAGGATTGTCTCCCATAGAAACCATCATGAACAAATCCTCAAGGTGTGTTGCAATATAAAAAAATGTTGTTTGGCAGGTTTCAAACCTACACAGTCCAAGAGCAACAGATTTTGAATCTGTTGTGGTAACCACTTGGCTAGGCCCAGTTAAGATTGTCCCACATAGACACCATCATGAGCAAATTCTCAAGGTGTGTTGCAATAGAAAAAATGTTGTTTGGCAGGTTTCAAACCTACACAGGCCAAGAGAAACAGATTTTGAATCTGTTGAGGTAACCACTTGGCTAGACCCAGTTAGGATTGTCCCGCATAGAAACCATCATGAGCAAATCTTCAAGGTGTGTTGCAATAAAGAAAAATAGAAAAAATGTTGTTTGGCAGGTTTCAAACCTACACAGGCCAAGAGAAACAGATTTTGAATCTGTTGGGGTGACCACTTGGCTAGTCCCAGTTAAGATTGTCCTCTATAGAAACCATCCATGAGTGAAAATCTTTGCAGCACGTCTCAAGTCTTCAGGTCTTCTTTCGATTTGGTGTATTCATAATGCAAGGAAGTCAACGGGATTCATATTTGTGTGAAATCCTTCAACAAGGATTGTAGCTTCACTTAAGTCAAAAGGTAAAATGGGATGTACTCCATGTAGGAGGTCAAATGGTGAAAATCCAGTTGCCTGGCTGGTTGTGATATTTTCGGCAAAGAGTGCCTGAGGAACCTGCCAAACCACATTTTTTTCTATTGCAACACACCTTGAAGATTTGCTCATGATGGTTTCTATGGAGGTCTCTTATCTAAGTGTAGTTGTGTTGTCACTGCATTTTGCACGCTTTTCATATAAGACCCTAAAGTAGCAAGACATCACTGGAGCCCAACCATGAGGGTGGCTTTTGTTGTTTTTACAAAAAGAAATCATTGTATTCTCGCAAAAGTTGGTATACTGAGATATTCACTGAACTTTCTTTGAGACACCAAATCATTTATCATTGTAATTTCGTGAAAGTTGGTATACTGAGACAATCACCAAACTTTCTTCGAAACACCAAATTGTTTACTATCGTTCAACTCATATATAGGATTACAACATGATGACACTCTCCATGTTGACAATGCCTAACCCAGGTACCAAAGAGGCACCAGCAAAATTTAAAGGGAGTTATTCAGAAGTCGATGGCAGGTTACTTGGATGATACTGAAATTTTGAAGATGCTGAGAGGGATGAAAATAAGGCTATGTCATCCAACCATGAGTCATCTTCAGGTGGGATTTCTTCATTTTCCCCCAGAGGGCGTCTAGATAGTCCATCTGGTCCTTTAAAACTGGTTGCTGGTACGTGGTGAAGTGTAAAATTGAATAGGAGGATTCCTTGTATCCACCTATTTATTGTTGTGTTTGGTTGAAGGTCAGGCTCATTTAGCATGCCCTTGATATATTTTGCGTCAACTTCAATGTGAAGATTTTGTACTCCAATAATGTGGAGTCAATAATGTCTTAATGCATGGAAAAGTCCATAGAGCTCTAGTTTTGGCTGAGAGTAGCATGATTCAGCATCTCCCATAGGTGGAGAACCATATTGTGCTGGACATCTTTTTCCATCATCATCAATTTGTGAAAGAATGATTCCTAAAGCTATAAAGCTAGAATCAACCGAAAGATAAACAGGGTTGGAAGAGGTGTAGTCCATACTTCTCATTGCTGGGGCTGAACATACATGTTTCTTCAAAGTTTCAAATGCAATGTCTTGTTTCTCCCCCCAAATGAAAAGGGTGTCTTTTCTCCAGAGCTGGGTAATTGACTTTGCTAGCTCAGAGAATCCTAATATCCATATACGAACTGTTCCACAAAGTCCCATAAAACCTCGAGCTTCTTTAATTGTGGTGGGAATTGGCCAGTTAAGAATTTTGGATACTTTTTCTGTGTCAGGTAGTCTTCCTTCTGGAGTACAACATTGTCCAATAATAAGGACGTCCGGAAGGCATAACTGAATTTTTGTAGCGGAGAACATTGCACCTATGTCTTTTATACAGTGCATAACACGGTGAACATCATTAGCATGTTCCCAAATAAATCATCTAATCCCTGTATTTTCTTTTAAGACCTCGGGATTACCTTCATCATCAGGATAGATAGTCTTCGGTCCATTGACCGGAAGATCATCAATAAAAACATTGGCAACATGTGGAATTTCATCCTGCAGAATGAAGCTAGTACATTTCTAAAATTCTGCAGGTGCATTTGTATATCCCATTGGTAAGGCTGTTAATCGTAGCAATCCTAATGGTGTTAGGAAGGCTGTAAGATCTCGGCTTTCTAGGTGCATTTTTCATGCATCAAATCCCCAGAATAAATCAAATACGGTGTAACACTGAGCTCCGGCAAATAAATACTCCAGCATTAATTTTAGATTTAAGTAGTTCAATAATTTTTTGACGTATCCCAGGTGGGATAGGAATATTTTTGTATTCCCAGGGCACATGTGGCACAGTGGGAATAATGTACGGAGTGAAATATGATTCTTTGAGAGTTTTTCTATCGGTTTCTTCAAATGCTAGGGTCTCTTGATTTAGATACATGATATGCTGAAAAAGCTTGACTTCTTCAGGCAAAAGAAATCCTTGTGAATTTATCTTAAGGCTAACCATACGTTCACGAGTTAGACGACCGTTAGGAATAAATTCAGGAGGATGTGGAGTTAACAGGATTAAGTTTCAAAGGGGGTCGTGTGGAAAATGACGGTCTACACGGGCTTCCTGAGGAAATGTGTCTGAAACGGGGTTTACTTTCTTATCTACCCTTTTGTACATTGTAAGCACAGGGTTTTCCTCCGGTAAACAGGTTCTGTCAGTGGTAATGATAATGTCAGACTCGCTATCAGAGTCATCTTCGGCTTCTAATTCACCGGACTCGCAAATTTGCTGATAATGTGATTGTTTGATGTCCTTAAGTCGCTCGTAGCAATCTGCTATAGTCTCATCTTCCCACATATCTTGTGGATAGACTAGCAATTCAGCTGATGAGTGTGTCTCAGAAATGTCAGAAACACTAAGACTAAGGAATTTATGTTGACTGGACTTAAAGAATTCGGACGAGTTTTTGGACCGCAAAAGAATCGAATTACGGAACAAGTAACTTGTATCTAAAGTTATCACTTCTTGACTTTTTTCACCTATACTTCATATCGTACATAGCGAACACAGAAGCCTGCATTGTATGTTATGAATATAAGTAGAAAACTTGAGACAATGACAAGCAAAGACAATCTCGTGAGGCAAAGCACAGAAAGGGAAAACGAGAATATGACAGCCATAAAAATACATAGCTGGCGTTTGATGGAGATGAGGGTCCATATTTTTGCTGATAATTGATTTTCGGTGCGAATGAATAAGAGTCGATAATGGAAAATCCATGATGGGAGAAAATACGAGCTTGAGGCCAAAAAAAAATGATAAGGCGAAAAACGAGGCTCAATAATCACTATAATTCGAAATGAGTAATGAAAATGGTATAATAATGTTTAAGTTCACCTCTAGAAAACTAGAGAAAGAACTTCTTCAGCTTTGGTTGTTCCTCCTCCTCCGTCTCATAAATGTCTGCGAGGACATTCCATTTGTGTGAAATGGCTGGGTTGTTGAACATATCGGACCAAAAAGTGGAAGTGGCGACAATGACAAGTCTGGTTCTCACAATTCGGAGAACAAGGTCTCAGTCAAATGCGAAACAGAGAATGTCACGAACAGTCCCGACATCGAGAAGACATGACTCGGTGTAGAGACTCGCGCCTATACAGGCACTTCCTCTCAGTATCTCCCAATTCCTTGTTACATTCCAGCTCTAGTCCACAGGACAAGTCTTGTGCATTCGCGCGCCATCGCATTTCGACAGGTGTCATGTATGCTCTAGCTACGTCGCGTGCGCAGCGCACTCACCTTAGGACCTTTGCACGCTCGTCCATCCATCCATTCCATGTCCTCGCTGGTCCATTGGTGCGTCCTTCCCATGGTTTCTCCTTTTGGCTAACTTGTCTCGTCATATTTTGCATGCCTGCGCGCTACCTACTATATTACCTACAATTCTATCTTTAGCCTACTCGGTTCGGTTCAGTGCTGCAAGCGCCACTTACCACTACATATAGTTCATGTCCTTGGACTTGGTTCTGGATCGAATTCCCGCATCTCACGCCTGCTGTAACTAGCTACCCTTAGACTGACAATCTAAATCTTCCTAACAACTCTCGGCTGGTTCGCGCGCCTTCGCATTGCGCGTCTCTTCGCATTCTTAAGACACTCCCCCACTTCTAAGGAAACAATCCTTAGTCTTACCCTTCGAATTCTCAGTCACGTGCGCTACTTGCATCGCGCACACTCGCACCACCTTTTGCACTCGCGCGTAATCGCACGCGTTCATATATCGCGCGTCGTACAAGCCGCGCATCGCACGTCCCTTAGTCCTCGACCAGTATCAGAGGTTTCCCTCCTCACATTAGAGGTTTCCCTTTCTCAGTTGCTGTCCTTTGGGCCGACTTTATACTCGCGCACAGGATTGACTGCAGACCGCCCTGTAACTGACCTAAATCGAACAGTCTAGATTCCTCTTCTTCATCGGTAAGTGCACTGATGGTGTCTTCGTCGGGAAATGGCATGAGTAGTGAGTTGAGAATTGGATGCTAACTCAGGCTCTCCATGAGTCTCGGCAATAGCTGCATAAGAATCGAGACACTTAGCCTTGCTCTCTGAAAAGAATGGGTTAACATTGTTGTAATGTCCAGAATAAATTTTGTTAGTGAGACCACCCTTAATGTGCAACATATTGTCACATTTGATGATCTCGGTGCATGTGGATGCTTCAGCAAGCATACAAGTAGACAGGATTGTTTCGACGAGATGGATGAGGTGTCGAATGTGTGCATGATGGTCTGTGATTTCATGGACGTGTTCTTGCCAAGTGCGTCCCAAACGTGGACCTCCAGTAGGGAGTTTGGCTCCCCCAGCTATAACAGGGTGTCCCGGATATGAGCCTTTGTGGAAAATATGGATGTTCCAATCATTCGCGATGAGCTTGTCCTGGCAGAAACAGTAAGATTCAATGGCATGAACAATGTTAGGCATGTAGACTGAGTTATAGTCATTATACTGCAAATGTTCAGTCAGCTGGTATGCCCTTGGCTTCGGACTTGGTAAGTCCTTTGAAGGTGACACATGACTTTCTGTCAGCACGGGAAAGACCTTGATAAGGGATAGTACTGTCAGTAGGCACTTCCGGAGTTTCGGACAAATGATTCATGGGCACATCATCGTCAGTCTCAGTGGTTCTCGAGCCTCTCACGTCAGACTCAGTTGAAGTAGAGCTGTTAAGCTTTGACTCAAAAAAACGCGACGGCAATAGAGATGGCATAAATTCATTGGATTTGACTAGGCTAGCATTAGAATTTGGGGGTGTGTGAGGAAACACGCTCAAGAGTGACGCACTCGAGTCGGAGTACGTTGGAGGCTCTTTGATAGATGTGGGGTGTATGAAAAAGACGTTGGACGCGCTGTATGCGTCTGCAACATTAATGTTGTCCCACACATATTCTTCAACAGTTGGTAGCTCAGGCTCGTTATCTTTAAAACTGACCTGCCCATTTTATAATGGTGGTGAGCGTGTCATGAAAACTCTCTATATGCGCAAGCTCACCCTCAGAAATGTTATTAAGATTCAGGTCAAGGACAGGTGCATGCGAGACATTGCTCTCGTTAGCTGAGAGCGCCGTCATAGCAAGCAACGTGAGTCCATGTTCCACCACGTTAGAAACAGAAGTTCCAGTGTAAGTGTCCATAGTATCAGCCAGGGTAGGAGTAGATAGAGTCCCAGCATGGGTGTTCATAATGTCAGACATGGTGGGAGTAGATAGAGTCCCAGCATAGGTGTTAATAGTCTCAGCAGGTTCCTCTGCCTTGACCTGGGCAATAGACTCTGCATTGGTATGCACAAGTCCTGAGTGATTGGAGGCAAGGAAAGAGGTGGAAAACTTACTACTATTCTCCCCTCCCTCAATGCCACAGGAATCCGGTTCATATAGGTCACTGTATGAGTCACCAGTGAGTAGAGTGCTGTTAGAAAAGACCACCCTTGGAGATGGCTCAGACAGAAGTCTGGGTTTTAATTCTGTTTGTGAGTGCTTTCCTTAACTTTATCATTCCTCTTCACTTCTTCCACATCATCCATCACAATGTCCTCACTGTCCCAGCCTATATCTTGGCTCTTGGCCCTTTCTTTCGCGCTAGGCTGTGGTTTCCGGTGTTGTGGGACTGGAGTTGGTTCAGAGGTCTTTGCTTTGGGGCAGATAGGATTTCCAGTTGGTGTTCTCTTTGGTGCGCTATCCTTTCCTTTCTCTTTCTCATCTGTCTTTCTTAGTGTTTGGCCTTGGCCTGGTGGAAACACCTTATCATACCTCTCCTTCCTTCCTTGAGTGGAGTTCCGTGTGGTCCTCTCAACAGGGTACACACAGTACTCATCTTCTGACTCTTCACTGGACTCTTCAAGGTATGTGTTCCCTTCTGTCTCACTTTCTGTTTCCGTTTGCTCTTCGCTATCATATTCTTCGATATACGCACTTTCTCTCTCTCTTTTTGCGCTCAATGCTGATAGCGTGTTTTGTTGACTTTGGTCATCAATTTTGATGAAGTTTGCTGTTGGAACTTTATCCTCTCTGTTTAGTGCTTCAACAATGGTCTCTTCTGGCATTCTCCTAACAGGTCGCCCATCAGGCCTAGCTACTTTGCCCTTCCCGGTTCTAATGAACTTGCCTTCTGTCACTAGCTTTGTTAGCTGTGGACAGTAGGTACTACTGTGCCCTTTCTCGCCGCATCCAAAGCATTTTCACTCTTGGAAGGGGGTGTCAGGGGTAAAGTAGAATCTAGTTCTGGGCGCATTTCTGCTTGCGTAGTTTCCTGATGTCATGTTAGTTCTACCGTCTGTAGCTCCATTGTCCCTAGTAGATGCCCTGTTTTGAGAATAGACAATATTTCCGTCTCTCTTCTTTGCTGGAGCAGCCACTAAGTCTTTAATACTGGGATCCATCCTAGTAGCTCTATAGTATAGCAATGCATAGTTTGGATCTTCAAGTGAAATTGTGCTCATCTGCTTCATGAGTCCTTGCATCTCATCCAAAGGTTCCAGGGAGTTAGTTTCCTTAGGATTAACACCTTTCAGATCTTGATAGGGCTTATTCAGTTGCTTGTTTGCTTTAGACTTAACTTTCTTAGTCTCTTTTTTCTTTATATGATTTCCATGAGTCTTGGAGTTCTTCCAAAAAAACTCCAGCTCGGAATCGCTTGATTTGGAGTCTGAGCCTTCTTCTGAAGATTCCTCACTTGATTTCTCTTCATCTGTGTCTGAATCAATATCAGACACCAATAAGTCTGCATCAAACCTATCACGATGCAGAAGCTTTTCAGCAGTAATCATGAGTTTGTCAACTGGGAAGGCTAGTGTCAGATCTCTGTCTGGTTCACCTGCCATAAGTCTGGACTCTATTTTGGTCCAGAGACGCTTATTGATTCCTTCCCAGAAGTAACTGGCATATTCTTCATTTGTTAACTTGCTAGCTTGCTGAAGCCAGCCTCCTATGTGGATAAATCCACTTACATATTTCTTCCAAGCTGTAAGACTAGAGATCTTCTTATCATGCATGGTTTTCACGTATGAAATCAGATCCTTCTGCCTATATCTTTTCATATCCAGATCTGCATCATAATACTTTAAAATGTCTGCTGGGAGCATGCTCCAATTAGGAGTCCTAAAGTTCACTAGTCCTTCGACATATTTTGTAACATGTCGGGACACATACTGTGTGATCAACTCACAGTTGTCTGAGTCAGAGACCACATTATGATGATCACACAATTTCTGATAATACTTCAGAAATCTCTTGACTTCTGAATAACTCCCTTTAAATTTTGCTGGTGCCTCTTTGGTACCTGGGTTAGGCATTGTCAACATGGAGAGTGTCATCATGTTGTAATCCTATATATGAGTTGAACGATAGTAAACAATTTGGTGTTTCGAAGAAAGTTTGGTGATTGTCTCAGTATACCAACTTTCACGAAATTACAATGATAAATGATTTGGTGTCTCAAAGAAAGTTCAGTGAATATCTCAGTATACCAACTTTTGCGAGAATACAATGATTTCTTTTTGTAAAAACAACAAAAGCCACCCTCATGGTTGGGCTCCAGTGATGTCTTGCTACTTTAGGGTCTTATATGAAAAGCGTGCAAAATGCAGTGACAACACAACTACACTTAGATAAGAGACCTCCATAGAAACCATCATGAGCAAATCTTCAAGGTGTGTTGCAATAGAAAAAAATGTGGTTTGGCAGGTTCCTCAGGCACTCTTTGCCGAAAATATCACAACCAGCCAGGCAACTGGATTTTCACCATTTGACCTCCTACATGGAGTACATCCCATTTTACCTTTTGACTTAAGTGAAGCTACAATCCTTGTTGAAGGATTTCACACAAATATGAATCCCGTTGACTTCCTTGCATTATGAATACACCAAATCGAAAGAAGACCTGAAGACTTGAGACGTGCTGCAAAGATTTTCACTCATGGATGGTTTCTATAGAGGACAATCTTAACTGGGACTAGCCAAGTGGTCACCCCAACAGATTCAAAATCTGTTTCTCTTGGCCTGTGTAGGTTTGAAACCTGCCAAACAACATTTTTTCTATTTTTCTTTATTGCAACACACCTTGAAGATTTGCTCATGATGGTTTCTATGCGGGACAATCCTAACTGGGTCTAGCCAAGTGGTTACCTCAACAGATTCAAAATCTGTTTCTCTTGGCCTGTGTAGGTTTGAAACCTGCCAAACAACATTTTTTCTATTGCAACACACCTTGAGAATTTGCTCATGATGGTGTCTATGTGGGACAATCTTAACTGGGCCTAGCCAAGTGGTTACCACAACAGATTCAAAATCTGTTGCTCTTGGACTGTGTAGGTTTGAAACCTGCCAAACAACATTTTTTTATATTGCAACACACCTTGAGGATTTGTTCATGATGGTTTCTATGGGAGACAATCCTAACTGGGCCCAGCAAAGTGGTTACCACAACAGATTCAAAATCTGTTTCTCTTGGACTGTGTAGGTTTGAAACCTGCCAAGCACCATTTTTTTCTATTGCAACACACCTTGAAGATTTGCTCATGATGGTTTCTATGGAGGTCCATCTTAACTGGTCCTAGTCAAGTGGTTATCACCACAGATTCAAAATCTGTTTCTCTTGGACTGTGTAGGTTTGAAACCTAGCAAACCATATTTTTTTCTATTGCAACACACCTTGAAGATTTGCTCATGATGATACCATTCTATGGAGGTCTATCTTAACTGGGCTCAGCCAAGTGGTTACCCCATTGTGGAGTTGCATTTGAGAAGCATGGTATCAAAATGCCATGAAAATCTGGCCAACTGAGTTGGTGCAGTTCTGGAAGTGCAAGTACAGAAAATAAAATGACACATTTTCTGCTCATTTCATGCACTTTCAAACTTTTATGGTCATACCATATAAACAATGTTACAAAGTCATACATAGCTTTCTTGTCACATAGTTCAGTCAAAACTTCATGTAGAACTGGTTCTACAGATGCGTTTAATCTAGGCAACATTATAGTTAGCTCCTCAGCTCGTGTAACGGACTGAGATTACAATCTACAGTAAACAGACACACATATATATGATGGTTGGTATTCCTGTCCTTCAACTCCAATGAGCGTCGTGCCGCGTCGCTCACGTGTGTATCACATGCGCCAACACTCCTCCTCGCCGCATGCAGGACAATACTCCTCCTCGATTGATTCACCATAGACCAAGGTATAGTCGGATATGTTCGAAGTCTTTGCGTGGCAGTGGTTTTGTGAAGATGTCGGCGAGATTGTCTTTAGTTTGGACATAATGCAGTTTAAGTTGGCCGAGTTCGACTTTCTGACGGATGGAGTGATATTTGATGTCGATTTGCTTGACACAAGTGTGGAATGATGAGTCCTCAGTAAGGATGATGCTGCTGTTGTTATCGCAAAGAAGTGGTGTGGCCGAGAGTTGTGCAAAATCGAGCTCAGAGAGTAGGGAACGTAACCAGGTGAATTCGGATGCAGCTTCAGAGGCGGCCACGTATTCAGCTTCACAAGTTGAGAGAGAGACAGTCTTCTGCTGACAAGCGCTCCAGGTGATCATGCCTCCGCCAAGGGTGCAACAGTAACCACTGACAGAATGACGGGTGTCAGGACAACCAGCAAGATCACTATCAGTACACCCAAGAAGACGCGCAGTGTAGTCGCCACCAAGAGTCAGAGCAACATCCCGAGTACCTTTGAGATAGCGAACAACGTGTTTAGCAGCCTCCCAGTGAGCGGACCCATAGCAGTCCAAGAATTTACAGAGTTGTTGGACGGCATACACTATGTCGGGGCGGGTGCCAATGGCAATGTACATGAGAGAGCTGACTAGTGATCAATATGGAGTGCGTGCCATGAGTTTGCGTTCTGCGTCTGTGGAAGGTGTGTGATGACATCAGGAGAGGTGTAACCCTGGTTCCATAGGCATGGAGATTGGGACAGCGTCTTTAAGGCCGAACTGGGCGACAACACGATCGATGAGGGCGCACTGCGAGAGATGAATGGTACGTGCAGTTCGGTCGCGCTCAATGGCAATGCCGAGACAGAAACGCACCTCGCCAAGATTGGATATGGCCCATTTCATATGCAGTTGGTCCTTGAAGGCAGAGTTGACGCCTTTCGAGCTGCCGACAGTGAAGAAATCGTCTACATGAACAGCGACGAGGAGAATACCCACATCGGTGCAACGAAAGTAGATACAATGCTCACACTTCAGACGAGTAAAGCCCCAGGACAACATGGTGAGGTTTAAGGTACAATTCCAAACTAAGCCACCCTGCTTCATCCCGTAAAGAGCCTTCTGCAATTCCCAGACGTGATCCTCCATGCCAGGTTTGACAAAACCTTCAGGCTGCTCCATGTAACATACCTCATCAGAGTCGAGGAGTCCATGCAGAAAGGCCGTCTTAATGTCGATTTGGTCAATTTCCCAGTCAAGCGTGGCGCCAAGGTGAGCGAGGACACGGAAAGATTCCATGTGAGCAGTTGGAGCGGAGGTCTTGGTATAGTCTTGTCCCCAGACAGCAGAGTACCCCTTACATACATAGCACACCTTAAAGTGTGCAGGGTTGCCATTATGGTCATGTTTGAGTTTAAAAACAGGACAACCACGCATCACCTTGTGGACAGGAGGCACTGTAGAGCGAGGAACGAGCTTAAACACACCAAGGTCCCAAAGAGAAGAGAACTCCTCCTGAAGTGCAGAGGTCCATTGAGCCGCATGGGGGGATGCCATAGCTTCGGAGTAGGTGGAGGGATCATCAGACATCTCGTTGGTAAGGTGGTTGGGCATGGCTGCAAAAAGGTCGGCAAGATGGGCAAGCTCTTCTTCAGAGAGAGTGGCAGCAAAGGCATCAGGGACGGCCTCAGGAGAGGTTGACGAAGGCAGTGAAGGACATGGTGGGAGACCCTGTAAGCGTTCAGCAAGGACAGATGCCTCATGGACAGCACGTTGTGCAGCAGAAACAAAAGGTTTACCCTCCGCGGCACAGTGTTTCTCTGATGGCACAGGAACACGAGAGGAGCGACAAGGTGCTGGAGGTGCAGGAGGCACAAGAGGTGGAGGTGGAAGTGCGACTGGAGGCGGAAGGGGAGGCACAGAGACTGGAGGAACACTAGCATCAGGAGAGTCATTAAGGACAATGCCGGGATGAAGCGGGGTAGTGCAAGTATCATGAGACTCTATAAAAGAGACATGGTAAGATATGAAGACCTTATGAGACGCATGATGGTAACAGCAATATGCTTTGGAGTCAAGAGAATACCCAATCAGAACGCACTCCACAGAATGGTTGTAAACCTTAGGATTATGCTGGGCCTGGATGAGAACAAACGTGCGACAGCCGATTTCGCGGAGATGAGAGAGATCAGGCTTGAGACTGAACCAGCGCTCATAGGGAGTATGACCAGCTTGCAAGGAAATGGGGGTACGGTTAGAGAGGTAGCAAGTGGTCAGAATGAACTCATCCCAATGGTTAACAGGCATATCACAGGCAGAATGCATAGCACGAGCTTTGCCCATCAACATACGATGTAGGCGTTCAACCCGGCCATTCTGTGCAGACGTGTAGGGCGCAGTGAACTGATGTTGCGTACCATGCGAGAGGAGCCACTCTCACATGGACGAAGACTTGAGTTCACCATTGTCGGAACGATAGATACTGACCTTCAACCCAGTCTTGAGTTTGCAGGCACGCTCCCAAGCTTGGAGAGCAGAAGGAGTGTCACCTTTGGAGGAAAAGGGAATAGCCCAAGCATAGGACGAAAAATCATCAATGACATCCATCACATATTTATTCCCTGCAGCTGATACAGTGTCTGGATGTTCCATGAGGTCAACATGCATGATACCCAACTTCCGAGTAGCCCTCCCTCCCACACGAACCTTCGGGACGCTAGTCCATGTCTGTTTGCCAAGGATGCAATCATCACAAACGGGAGGTTCGGAAGAGAGGTTAACGGGCATACCGATGGCATTACCAGAGCGAGCAAGATCATAAACAGCGCGATAATTTGCATGACCAAGACGACGGTGCCAGGACTCAAGAGTAGGAACACATTGGGTGAGGAAGGCATGCTCGGCCGAAAGCTGACCACCGGAAAGGGCGTACAAACGGCGCGAAGTGAGAGTACCGGAGAGCATGTGAGCACCACTAGCAGCTTGAACCCAGCAACTAGTGGTGTCGAAGGACGTGACACAACGATGAGCAGCACACAGGGAGGACACCGAAATGAGCCAGACAGTGGCATTGGGGATAAATAAGACATGGTCGAGGGTGAGATGGATCCCCTTTGCGACAACAAGCCAGAGGGTACCAACACCAATGGCCTCAATGGAGGAACTGCCAATGCCATTGACAGTGCGAGGGGGAATGGGGCACAGGCTGAAGAAGTCCGCCTCAGTGTTGCTGATGTGCACAGATGCGCCGCTGTCGAGGAAGAAAGGGACGATGGAAGGGTCGACAATGGTACACTGACGTTGATTGGGCGCCTTGTAAGTGAGACCGGCGAAGTCAACCGAGCAAGTGCACTGATGCCAATCAAGGCTGGTCTGCAAGCCATCAAGGGCAGCGATCAAGGCAGTAAACTCATGGTCGTCGACGGAGGAAAGTTCCTGGATGAAGGCAGGTGTCATGGTGTCACTGGCCAAACCAGCAAATTCACTGGATGCAGGAGGTGGGGTATCGCTGGACGTGACAAAAACAGCTTCCTGAGTCTCACCGTCGAGGATATATGCGTGTCCGCTGACATTGTATCGAATGCCACCAGGCTTGGCCGCAGCTCCCTTAGGAGCAGACTCATGCGCAGCGCGCTTGCGAGCCAAAACTTCCTCCTTCTTGCCTTCCATAGCTCCTCCTCGACCAAAGCAGTCCTTTGCATTATGACCCCAGCCATTGCAAGTGGTGCAGGAGGCGGAGTGTCCCGTGCGCCCACAGTCAGAGCATGTCTTAGTAGAACGCGCAGCACCCCCTTTGGGAGCTGCAACCATCGCAACATCACCCAACTTGGGGTTTGCGGAGTCGACAAGTTGTTGTTCAACATCGAGTCGGGCGTGAATGTTGTTGGGCCCATAAGGCGCGCTAGGAGTACTAGTAGTAAGAGCATCGGCAACATGGTTGCACACGTGAGGGAAATCGTCGGTCAAGGCGTTAAGGAACATGATGGTAAGGAAATCGTCTTCCTTGGGCAAACCAATAGCATATATGTGGCAAACAATGTCGGAAAGTTGCATGCCAGTGGTGGAGAGACGTTCAGAGCGATGGAAATGCATAGCCAGCGCCTGTTGGATCAGGAGAATCTGTGTGATGGGTCCCACCTTCTCATGGCGTGCCTTCAGTTCAGTCCAAGTGGTGTAGGCATTGGTGAAGGTGCGCAAGAACTTGCCCTCTTCCTGAGTAGAGCGGGTGCGAAGTGCAGCAATGATACAAAGATTGTTAAGGTCCCAGGTACCCGCCCCAATGGGGTCAACAAGAGGGTCAGGGTGTGGAATAAGACCCAGAAGGTAACCGCCACCATGTTTGATCAGAAGGTAGTTCTGAATCTTATCGGACCATGTACCCCAGTTGTTCTTACTGTGGTCAAGCACCTCGATCTTCTCGAGATCGGTTTGGCTTAGGGTCACAACAGTGATGGGAGATGATGTCATCAAAGGCATAGTGGCTACTTTCCGAGCTGGTATCTGAAGAGATATGCCGGCGCTCCCAGGCGTTAGAGTAGCAGAGATCGAGGTGACTGCATCTCCTGTTTAATCTAGGCAATGTTATAGTTAGCTCCTCAGATTGTGTAACAGACTGAGATTACAATCTACAGTAAACAGACACATATATATACGATGGTTGGTGTTCCTGTCCTTCAACTCCGGCGAGTGTCGTGCTGCGTCGCTCATGTGTGTATCAGCAGGATGTGCCAAAACAGTGTAGAAATGGTACTGGCCATAGTCTCAACACTTGATTTCACAGTCGCGCGTGCTACTTTCACTCATGGATGGTTTCTATAGAGGACAATCTTAACTGGGACTAGCCAAGTGGTCACCCCAACAGATTCAAAATCTGTTTCTCTTGGCCTGTGTAGGTTTGAAACCTGCCAAACAACATTTTTTTTCTATTTTTTTTTATTGCAACATACCTTGAAGATTTGCTCATGATGGTTTCTATGGGGGACAATCCTAACTGGGTCTAGCCAAGTGGTTACCACAACAGATTCAAAATCTGTTTCTCTTGGACTGTGTAGGGTTGAAACCTGCCAAACAACATTTTTTTCTATTTTTTCTATTGCAACACACCTTGAAGATTTACTCATGATGGTTTCTATGGAGGTCTATCTTAACAAGGCTCAGCTAAGTGGTTACCACAACAGAATCTAAATCTGTTTCTCTTGGACTGTGTAGGTTTGAAACCTGCCAAACAACATTTTTTGCCATTTTTTCTATTGCAATACACCTTGAAGATTTGCTCATGTTGGTGTCTATGGAGGTCCATCTTAACTGATCCTAGCCAAGTGGTTACCACAACAGATTCAAAATCTGTTTCTCTTGGACTGTGTAGGTTTGAAACCTGCCAAACAACATTTTTTTCTATTTTTTCTATTGCAACACACCTTGAAGATTTGCTCACATGATGTTGGTTTCTATGGGGGACAATCTGAACTGGGCCTAGCCAAGTGGTTACCACAACAGATTCAAAATCTGTTTCTCTTGGACTGTGTAGGTTTGAAACCTGCCAAACCACATTTTTTTCTATTGCAACACACCTTGAAGATTTGCTCACATGATGTTGGTTTCTATGGGGGACAATCTGAACTGGGCCTAGCCAAGTGGTTACCACAACAGATTCAAAATCTGTTTCTCTTGGACTGTGTAGGTTTGAAACCTGCCAAACCACATTTTTTTCTATTGCAACACACCTTGAAGATTTGCTCATGATGGTTTCTATGGAGGTATATCTTAACTGGGCTCAGCTAAGTGATTACCTCAACAGAATCTAAATCTGTCTTTGGCACTGTTCTAGTACTCAGTGCAGGTTCAAAATCTGCCAACATGACAAGGTTTTTTTTTTTTCTATTGGAACATGCTTTGAAGATTCACTCATGGATGGTCTTTGTGGAGGTCCATCTGAACTGGTCTTAGCCAGGTGGTCACCACAACAGAATCAAAACCTATCAGAACATGTCTTGAAGATTCACTCATGGACAGTTCCTTGGAAGTTTATCTGCACTGGTCTTAGCCAAGTGGTTACCAGAGTCAAAATCTGTTCCTCTTGGACTGTGCAGGTTTGAAACCTGTTGACAATGCAAGACCACATACCAGAAATCCAGAATGGAAAGCAATATCATTTCTAGTACGTACACAAAGCCTAGCGATGTTTTGTTTCCATCAACCTAAGTGTCAGATCAGTGTATGCATTTTGGCTTTACCATAATAGTTACAGTCTCTGGCTCTTGGTTCAATTGCTAGATTTGTTGACACTCCATCATCCAAATCTGCTGCCTCATCCTCTTGCCATTGTGCCAACTTTGACCACAGCTTAGATGAAAGTAGTTTCGAGCCTATAGTTGGAAGCTGCTTCATAAAGAGATCTTGGAGCCTCAGGCCGCGTCGTGCAAAGCGGGGGAGGACGCACACAAATTGAGAAAGGCCGCATGTCCGTCGATAAGATTTGGCAGTTGACTTGCCATGTTCTGAGCCCGTGGCATGATGAATGGTGCATCTTCGCTGTATGGATATTCGGTTGTTGGTTCAATGCGTGACCACTTATCACTTACAGAATTAGAACTCCTGGGGATAGCATATTGGCCAATGCATGGAGAAGTTGAGACCAAAGGGGAACAGTAAATCCCCCGCCACCGTAGCAAGGAAGCTCAGCGAGTGCGCTTAACCCTGCAGCTTTTGAATGAATCAGGCCCTGTAATTCTGCTGCAATGTATGATCCCAGTGCAGGTGCTTCATGTGAAGTGAGTGGTTCTGAAAATGGTGACGCAAGATGCTCATTACCTGGCCAGTCAGGGGATAGTGGAACAGTGAAGCAATACCGTGCACTAGTTCAGGGCCAGCCTTTATCCTGGGCCACACGGTGTACAATCTCCAAAAGCCATTAATTACAAGCCAAGCGGTGTAGTAGGTGTAGTTGTGGCATCAGTAAATTCACACATTCCTTAACTTCCTTTTTCGTAACTTGCCGCCGGGTAATTTCGCCAAAAGGAGCGGATAAGTGACTCATAAGAACAGTGACACCCACTTGCCATCAGCTTGCCACAAGGCAATATAAGTGGATTAAGTAGATGCCTCCTCTTGGCGGGACCTTTTCAGCCCTTATTTTTTCACTTTTGCGCACCTATTTTTCACTTTTTCGCACCAATGCAGTACATTGTGCCATAGTTGGAGATACTGATTTTACTTATTTTCTACTTGTTTGTACATTTTTCGGACTTATTTCACACTTGTTAAGAGAAAGCAACCACAAAACACTGCATTCCAAGCGAAAGTACTACATGAAAGTACTGGTACTAGCAGAGATTGAAATGCCATCAGAAACGGTGCCCTCTGTCAGGTCAGTCCGACTCTAAGAATGCCATCCTCGTCGTCAAAGTGCTCACTGCTCCGACAGATTATCGAGCAATAATGCCCAATCGTCTTCACGAACGCACGAGAATGATCACAGAGATGGTCTTGTTGACGCAGCTCTTGAGCTTCGACTTGTTGGCAGGCTCGAACTTGTCAGCAAGCTTCTTGTTGGTGATAGAATTTCAGAGGCTGTATGGGTATGATTCAAGGCTGCCTTTGGCCTGAACACAAGCAGCGGCAGCCTCATCCTCAGCTGTAAAATAGGCAAGTCAATAGATATTGTAGATAAGCAGAAACATACCATTGTATTTCTCAGCCTCATTGACCATGCACTTGATCTCCTCAGCAGACAAACAACCCTTCTTGTTGGTGATGGTGATGCAATTTGCTGGTAGGCTTGTCAGGTGCGGGGATGTTCAAGATACCGTTGGTGTCGGTGTCAAAGGCAACCTCAATCTGAGGAATACCAGAAAGCTCGAACTTGCCGAGCAGCTTGTCATCCTTTGTGCGTGCACGTTCACCCTCATACACCTGTAGGAAAGTGATGTCAGTAGGTTTCATTTCACCAATAAGAGGGAAAACAAGGTTGAGGGTATGAGAACCATGGGAAGAAAACAAGAACAAGGCAAAATAAACGAGAATCGGCAACACAAAACCAAAAGGGCAGAAGGGGCAAGCAGATGAGAACCTACTATGCTTGCACTGTCTGTGTCAGGTGTGTAGATCAAGGTCCCGGCGTGTGTTGAGTTGCTGGTGTGCATCGAGGTACTGGTGTCCATTGAGTGGAATGATGAGGAGGAGGAAGAAGTCGACGAGGAAGAAGAGGTCGAAGAAGAAGAGCGCTTGATCGCTTGAGTTCTCAGGCAAAAAAGCATGAGATCGTGACTGGGGTCGGAGTTCGAATCACAGAGGCGGGATCACGCTTTGGCATGGCACACAGGTCACTGGTCAAGACTTGTCCCAGGGAATGGCCGAGTCGATCAGGTAGGGTCACAGTTTTCTCAGGGCAGATCACGGTTCTGATCACGGTTTTTTGGTGGGCAGGAGAAGACTTCTCTCCCTCGGGTGTTTCCAAACTCGGGGCGGGGGGCACCAGCAGCATTATGGTATGTATGTTCCCGCCCCCTCAAGACTTTGGACAGTCCTCAAAGGAGTCATGATGTGCTCCCCAGTATTCCCCGTTTATCCAGCTCGATCTCTGAACCCGTCTACAAACAAGCCTCCAAATTTATGTTCAGCTTCAAAGTAACCAAACTAAACTCCATTGATGTCATTGTCAAGTCCTTCTAGATAATCCGCGCTCAAGCTCATCCTATCTCGTCTTCTTAATATTTACTCTCTCATCTCGCCACTCCATATTCTTTTCAATCTGCTCATCTCTATGGTTCGCGCCACCGCTCTAAACGCGGCTCTCACATCCATCTCACCCTCACCCGACATCATCTCCTTTGGATTTCGAGACTGTATTACTGGGCAGATTTTTTGTGCATTCACTTTCCTTCCTTCCTCTTCCTTATCTTGTAACTAATCTATCATACACTCTACCTTTACCTCAGCTCAACGGGGACCTAAACTACCATATTGACCAACACCGCGACACTGTTATCTCCTCCATCCAATCCGGCGACCTCGAAGCCCTCGCTCGACAAGTCCCACCTTACGTGCCTCACGCATGAGGAGCGCACGTTCCATATTTTTACCAGTTTTTAGCGGGTGCTACGCCCCAGGAGCGGGACTATTTTTCACCGGAGGATCCTTTGGATTATTCATCGTTGGTGTCATCGGGCTGTTATCGCCTGCCGAGTGGCCCTTTCAGCGATGATCACGGATGGCGAGCTCCATAGGCATCGTGAATGAACATGCCATCTGTTTTCTTGAAGTCGGGGCGCTGCATTGCAACGGTGCTGAATTCGATGAGCTGGTGTTTGACAAGGGAATATGACTATACTAGTGTAATTTCTTGTACAGCTTTTTCACTTGGAATTTGAGTCTGTTCTTTTTGCGCTCTTTTTCAACTTGCAGCCTTTCTGGCGCTTTTGTGTCACGCACTTCCTTTTCGTACTTATGAAATCCAGGGCACAAGTGGATAAATGTACATAAGTCAAATAAAGGTGGAAATAAGTTTTAATTTTTGAAGCAAGCGAGTGCCAAGGAATGTGTGAATTTACTGATGGGTGTAGACTAGCAAAGCTTAGGGACACACGAAACTTCCGAATGCGGCAGTCGTAAACTGCTCGAAATCTTTTCTCTTCCAACTCTCGAACTCGCAAATACAGCTTTTCTGATCAACAGCTCGACGTGCTGTTGAGATATCGAATAATGGTTGGACATGCATAGGCTTGATGTTTTTTTTGCATACTAATCGCTCCATCATAGAGGCCAATTCTATTGCAAGGCAAAATCAATTCATAGCACCTTCATCCGTGATCTAACTTTCCGTCTCGCAGGTCACGAACGATCACTCACTCAACTCAGGTTCAATTCAGAAGGGGACTTGCTGTTTTCATGCTCGAAAGACCATATCATCAATGTTTGGTTCTCACACAATGGTGAACGCCTAGGTACATACGAGGGCCACAATGGTACAGTATGGACAATCGACACCGACTGTAAGGACTTTTTTTCCTTCTACGCCATGGTACTACTGATCTCGACCAATATCTGGCAGCACAATCAAGATTCCTTGTCTCTGGATCTGCTGACAATGAGCTACGTCTGTGGAACGTATCCGACGGAAAATGTTTATACGTTTGGGAGTTCCCAACGGCCGTGAAGCGTGTGGCATTCAGCGAAGATGACGAGCGTGTCGTTTGCATCACTGAGCAACGCATGGGCCATCAATGTGTTATACGAGTGTTCAAGCTGAACCGTGATGGAGATGGAACGGCTCGTGAGTAAGATGGAAATACCACCCTCGATTACTCCTGATGCACTACTGCCCCTCCAGAATCACTGGAACCAGAACATATGTTCAGTCCCATAGGGTCCAAGGCCACCGTTTGCGCATTCACATACACCCCAAACCTGATCATAACTGGTCACGAGTCTGGAAAAATCGCTCTTTTTGATGTCGCCACCGGGACAGAAGTTCTCAATAACGAGCGTGCGCACATGGACGTTGTCACTGATTTGCAATTGTCTACCGATCGCAGCTACTTCGTAACAAGTAGCAAAGACAAAACTGCTCGGGTGAGTCTCTAGCTATCTGTGACTCGGGCATTTCGTTCATAATATGCTACTGGGCTAGATACACGACACAAAAACTCTTCGAGTACTCAAAACCTTTACAACAGAAACACCTTTGAACAGTGCGGCACTAGCACCTAACAAACCATACGTAGGTCGATAATTCGTCCTTTAGATATTGCTCTCATGATGGATACGTGCACAGGTTTTAGTAGGTGGTGGTCAGGAAGCGATGCAGGTCACAACTACGTCGCTGCGGCAAGGCAAATTTGAAACCCGCTTTTGGCACAAGGTCTTTGAGGAGGAGGTTGGCAGAGTAAAGGGTCATTTCGGACCCATCAACACGTCAGTTCCCCCAGTTTTATTTCTTCACAATGATTTTCATCCGTGAATTGACCACTAGGATTGCTGTTCATCCGGCTGGCACGAGCTATGCTTCCGGTGGAGAAGATGGTTTTGTACGTGTTCATCACTTCGAGGAGTCCTACTTCAGAGCAAAGCCATATGGGGATCTCCAGCTCGAGGATTGAACGTGTATTTTATGATTCATGACACGCGACCTTCCACTGTTTTACCTAGAACGATGTGACTCCAGGATTGGCTGATGTATGCATCGTGCATCATGTTGTATTGAAGCTTGAAGGGCGAGGGCGGATCCTCGAAGCGCCCTGCATGAGACTTAAGTTCGTTCGAAGTGTTGTGAGTAAGGAGCGTAATGGAATGAGAAGGTCGCGAATGTCAACAAATGCCGTATGGACTCTCATGTTGTTGAATTCGGTTCAGAGAACACCGGAATTACCTCATGGACTCGCCAAGTAGCAATCAGTTCCTAGGCAGACCCATCAAGCAGTAGAAACCGATGATCATTAATAAACAATGCCATGCAAAGGGAACGAGCGTGCAACGAGGTTAGTGATACATAGCGCAGTGTGAATTAGCGTTGTGGTTGATAGGGGGGTATGAATATGCAATGTAGAGAGCGAAGTGGATAACGTCAAACATATTTCTAGTTGAGATAACCGCGACACTTCGCAGAGCCACATAAGCATGGGATCTTATCTTGCTCGATGGGGAAATGGTAATCTGCAAAGCGCGTCGCATCAGTTGGAGAGACAAAGTATGGAGTGCTGGGCTTGACTGACCATATGTAATTTCATCGCCCAGTTCGATATCCTGCTTGGCATAGATGACGATCTTCTTCTCGCCGTTGATGGTGATGATTTTCGCAGTACAGTTCGGATCGCATGAGTGATTAATGAGACGTCTTGACGCAAACGTCCAATCAGCACCTGCATCGCGCAAAGATCCGAGCGAGAACTTACCCAAGATTCCCCTTCTTCGTAGCGTCCACCACAAGGTCCTCATCAATCCGAAACAGATAACTGCTCCCGATCCCCTGCCGCTCATACACCTTTTCCCGCTTATCGGCGACTTGAGCCCGAATAATCTCGCCCACATACTCAATGACCATCTCCCCTCGCGCGATCCTCTCCATAGCGTACAACCCCCAGTCATGAATCGGAGACCTCGCAAACCGGAGATGCTTTTTCCGCGTTTGGAGCTGGTTGAATTTGATGCTCAGCTCTGCAGCGGCTGTCTCGCCTTTTGAAAGAGCTACAGCTCGCTGTACTTGATTGATCTCTTCCAGGCCTTGAGCACGTCGGCGTGCGTTGGCGCGGTTGGAGCGGGAAGAGGTGACAGGTTGGGCGGGTGCTTCGGTTGGAGCGACTGATTCAACGTTCGTGGATCGTAAGGCGTATTGTGCGACATAGGCTGATTTCTCGGCATGAGAGATCTTGTAGTAGCCTTCAGTACGTGCTGAGCCTGTGAGATGCTTCCGAAATGCTAGTACAGTATCGGTAGTAGGCAACGACACGTGCGATACGCTTGAAGCATCATTCGACATAGCCAGCCGAGCGAAATAGAGGTCCTCATCGTCATTACATATGCCTTGCTCGAGTGGATCGGGAGGAAGACTTGGAGGTCGTGGTGGTTCTGGCACGGGAGAAGGCGAGCGCGAAACCGACTCCACCTTTGATATGTGGATGTTGGCAGTAGCAGGAACATTGAAATCCAACTCGTCGGGCCGGATGACCTCGTCGACCACCACCTTGGCTGCTGACTTTTTCTTGATGACCTTCTTCTTCGACAAGGCTTTCTTATGTTGTTCTTCATCCTCGAGCACAGCGTCCTTCTTCGGCTTCTTCTTGACAGGCTCTTGCACCTCATCGCGAACCTCGGAAACAGCCCGCTTCCGGGGTTCGGGTGCAAGGTTTTCATCATCCTCGGACTCCAAGTCTGATTCAGCCACCCTCGTAACCTTCGCAACAATCTCTTTCTTCCGCTTCTTCTTTGGTGGCTCCACGGGTTCAGGCTCTTCTGGCTCGACGAGATGGACTTCTTCTTCGACCACAGCTGTCTTCGCCTCCTCCTCCCTTATTCTCTTCGGTTTCCGAAAAGAAAGTCCTTTCAGGCCTCGCTTCTCAGCCGGACGTTGCTCGTTGACCATCTCTGGACCCTCCCTAGCTTTCGTCTCTGCAACTTTCGCCTTCTCGTCTGCAACCAGCTTCCGTAGATCAGCAGCAGCCACCCGCTCAGTAATGTCCTTCTCCAAAAGAACCTTGAGCTCTTTGACGATCGTATCCGCCGCTTTTTGAACTATCTCCTCCTTTGTCCAGCTGGTCTTTTCAGCAGCCGCAGGAGCGGCGTGAGAAGGAGGAGGGCAAGCTGAGAGCGTTACCGAGTGGTGGCCAAGTGTTCGCGAGCTGAGCACCATGGCTGCGCGTCGTGCGGAGTCACTCGTTTGAAAGGCAACATACCAAGCGTTGTAATCTCGTAGGACGCAGTCGACCTTGAAGTCTTTGAAGAACGCGCGCACGTCTTCTTCACGGATAGATATCATCGCACCACCGGTGAGGTCTATTCGAACATGCTCGAAGCCGTTCTTGGCGAGGGCTTCGATGACAGTGGCACTGGTAGCCTCTCTCTGCTGTTGGTGCCGCCCTTGTCCTGGGCGGCGGGAGATAGGGGAAGGTGAGCGGGACGGAGGTGCTGGAGCGTGAGTAGAACTATGATGTGAAGGACGACCACGGGTATGGATGGGTGTTGATGAGGAGGATTGTGAGAATGACACAGGCGCAAGGTCATTCACCGCCGGAAAACGAGTGCTCAGTGCTGAGTTCATCATTTTAGCTTTCATGACAGGCGCTGCTCTTCTGCTGCGGGGAGGTGATAGACGTCCGTTGGTGTAGGGGATGTGTGCGGGGCGCGCAGGGAGCTGATGACTGGGTCGCCATGCGGGTTGGACGGGTGTATGCGTCGAGCTGGGAGTCTGAGCTTTCGGTATGGATATGGGTGCGGGTATAGGTGCAGGTGGTAACGTCGGAACCTTGGCTTCCTTCTCCTTCCTTTTTCTTTCTTCTCTGCCGCGATGTTTCTGTTGTTCTAGCTCTTTCCGCACTGCCTTCAGTTTGAGACCTTCGCCGTCAAAGACCACCTTGAGTTCCTCCCCGTCAGCCATTCCCATGCCTGTGCCAAATTTCTTTCCATGGGTACGCTCTACACATGACTTGGCCTCTTCATGGGTCTGGTACCGGATGAACACGATGCCGAGCGCTACCCCAGACTCCATGTCAATTTGCGGATCAAAGGAGGAGATCCTGCCATGTGCACTGAAGACGCGACGTATCTGCTGCGTAGGCGTTAGGGGTGACAAATTCATGATCAGCACAGCTGTGGGGGGCGGTGGGCCTGTTGAGTTCGGATCATACTTTGAAGACGCGTCAATGAGGTTAATTACAAGATATATGTGATTCCACCCACTTCATACCGAATTTCATGGAACGCGTCTCGGTGAGGACGTTTCTTGAAACCTGGTGCCTTGCGGGGATCGGTTGTGGTAGGTTCTGGCTCGCCTTCAATCACTTCTCCGTTATACCGCGTGAGCGTCTCCTTGCCCTTTCCTTTGCCCTTGATCCGGGGTTCATCTGTACCATCGACCTGGATAGCTCGAATCTTCTCGATTAGAGCCCGAAAACGTCCGTCGCGGTCCTTGTCGATGGCAGGGTCATAAATGACTCTGAAGTCCTTGCCAGCGGGGTATTCGGAAGGGGAGGACGGCCATGGAGGAGGGGGAGGCAGTGAGTAGAATTTAGGTGGGAGTGGTTTCGATGATGATGCGACTGGTTCTGAAGGAGGAGGCGAGGGTGATTTAGAGGGCGGGGGCGAAGGCGCGTGATCTGACAAATCTTGTGACGGTGGTGACGGTGGTGGTGAAGGCGAAGGTGGTGGTGGTGGTACCTCCGAAGGTGGTGGCGGGGGCGGCGGTGGTCCCGAAGGTGGTGGTGGTCCCGAAGGTGGTGGTGGTGGTGGCGGTTCTTCAATTGGTTGTGGTGGTCTCGGACGTGAATCGGTGAGTGAAGTCCTGCGATTAATTGTAAAGGATATCTTCACAGGTTGATGAGGTCTAACGCCATCAGCAATTGTCGCTGAAGCAGTACTTGAACTCGCTACAGTTGATGAAGTTTCGTGAACTGGCGAAGCAGATGACTATAGAAGATTATCATTATTATGATTCTCGTCATCGTTCATAGTAAATAAAACTCACATTCGACGTTGACAATGAAGAATCAACCTGCTTGCCCTTCTGCGTAGATCTTGGTCCTGTCGGTACATTTATTATAGGTGGTCCAACATAGCCATTAACAAAAGGCTTTCCGGTCGGTTTACCTCGGGGTTGAGTTGGGACACCATTCAGGAGTCTTGGTCCTGTTGGCGGTGGTGCACCAATTTTACTAGTACCAGCACCAGGTGAAGAAGCCGATGTTGAAGTTGACGACGTCGAAGCTTGTTGTGACGATGAGCCAGGCAACGAACTCAGAAGCGCTCTTGGTCCCTTTGGAGGCGCTTTACCAGACATCAAAGCAGCCTAACTAACATGAGCAACGCTCAAAATTTTAAAAATCTTGTTCGCTTTCACTGTCGCCGAAGAACGTGCAAAAGATAAAGGGAAAGCGGAGGATGTCGATGAGGATCGTGGACAATGTTAAGCGTGTGCGAGCACAAACAACGATTTGGGTCATCACCACGGCAAACAACGACCAAGCCAAACACCTAGAGCCCTTTTCTCTTCCCGCCATTTACATTCAAAAATGCATCAAACTCACAGATGGCCGCAACCTGCCTATCCAAAACTCTACCGACTCATCCTTCAGCTCTACAAGAGTAGCGCCCGACCACAGATGCCACGTAGGAGGTTTCGTTTGCGTTTGGTTCCTGTAGAGAAAATTTACTACATGTGGCACTACCCTAGGCTACGCTCCACCTTCCTTCTGAGCCTTGCTGCAAAGGCATGTAATCGCGAACGGACCCCGCTTGGTGCTGAAAATCAGCGATATCTTGGCTGTATGCAGGACTTACAGACACCTTCAGGTCTATCGACGTCCCACTATCGTTCATCGGTATGGGTGCCTTGCTTATAACTTTTCCGCTATAATCTCAAGATTTGATGGACGCCAAGGTTTCTATACGTTCCATCGTCATTGATGATCACATTGAGAACGGTACTACAGCTGGATCACTCCACAACACACACGCATGATGCAAGTCGCCTTCTCACACACTCGTGTCCCTACTGGAATTTATACATATTGGCTATAACCATCTTCTCTTTTCTTCTGATTCATGATCGAAATGACAATTAACGTTACTCTTCGCGTGTGAGGTAACTGATGTCCAGACAGGCTCCATGATCTAAGGCTTGAGCTAACGACAATTGCTAAACCGTCTCCTAGATGATAATCAGCGAGATCGTGAATACTATACATCCTCTATTTGAAGCGACTGGACTACGTTTGTATGTTACTTTACAATGTACACGAGTGTTGTGTGCCTCTAATAATAATTAATACTATCAGCGTACGTCCTTGCAAAGATTATTGCACATCACGAAAGCGATGAAAAGGCGCTCAACGCTATGATAAATATGAAAATAAGCATCCCAACCACCAACAAGTGGAACCAGTCGGAAGAGATGAGATGAAACGAATGAGTAACTCGAGCCTTTCATCAAAGCATCCTCAAACGCTTCAAAATATCCTCATAATTCCGTTGTGTAATCCGCCGTCCCTTCCTCTCCAGTATACAATCCGTACCATACTGCCTCGAGATGTGATGCAGTTTCTCGGTATCTTTGAGGAGAACAGACGAGGGTCGGTGAAGATCTTCACTCGAGCTCGTTCCCAAAGTACTGGTGCTAGAAGTGTCCAGATTACATGACAATGGGGTCTCTTTGCTCTCCTGCATGATGGGAGCGAAAAAAGCAGTGCCCTCCTCCATGATAGGAGCAAAATAGGCAGCGTTCTGTACACGAGCCTTCCTGGGCTCTATAGCCACAGGAACAGGAAGCCCGCCAAAGACGAGCTCAGGGGGCGGAGATTCGCCAAACTTGCGGCATAGTCTTGAGAAACGCCTCCGCCTCGTTGTTGAAGGAGACGGTGGCGGCGGTGTCGATGGTGACAAGGGCGGATGCTCAGAGGGTACGGTCAAAAATGTTGTAGCAGATACCACCGTGGCTGTAGGGGACGAGCCCACCGTGGAAGTGGGAGAGGAATTTGGAAAGTTGAAGGTGATGGAAGACCGATATGCGTGAGTGGGTACCGGAAGAGGTACAGTCTGTATAGTGGGCAGACTACGTTGGGACTTGATGTGTCGGCTTCCCAACTCCGTAACGGTAGGATCTAGGAATGACTCCTGCCGTCGCAGCACGGGATGCTGTACATCCAATGTCAGAGCAGGATGCCGGTATTTTTTCTTATGTCGAAGGACTTTTTTTGAAGATGTGGAAGAAAAGTCAGAGCAGGGTGTGAGACTCTGGCTATGGTCCCGGGAAGCAAATAAGGGATCCAAGCTCTGGAGAGCAAGCCGTACATGCTGGGCTCGTTCGAGGTCTGGACTCGGAACGTGTGCAGAGGGTATGGCTTCCGGTACGCCATGCCCAGCCTGCTTTGATGAGTCTTGGGCGCGATGGTAGAAACAACATTATAGGACTCACAAGACAATTTCGAACACTCGTCATTGTAAATGCGCGACCGAAACCTGAATGCTATTAAAATAAAACCGAACAAGGCCCGACGGCTCTGATGCACCCAGTGCAACACCGTATAAAAAAGGGCAAAAGGACGAATGAGAGTATTCTGGAGATAACAAAGGGAAGGAAAGAATGCAACTTTGTCTTTCGCAGCGCCGCCATTTATATCGACGGTCACGACGAACGTAAGTACCCGGGTCATAAATTTGTAGAACGACTCATCGCCAACGTTAGCAGCGACATCGACAGTCTCAAAAAGGAAAGTCTTTATGATCGACTGTCATGCCAAGGCAACCGCCTCGAGCTTCTGCTGTAACCGATGGGTAAGTTCAATGTGCAACATTGCAAGTGTACGCGAAAGAACACCTCTATCTGCAACAAATTCGGAGATCAGACACCAGGAATAAATGGACTCTGTGGACAGCCCAACAAGGTCAGACAAGATCTCGACGACGAATATTGCAGCTGCAATTGAATCTCCGTCGACCCTTCGACTAGTGACTGTATCCCAGGGACGCAAGGTTCCCATATACAATACCCAAGTCAACGTACGTATGAATTACCGAGAGACACATTGAACAAAAGCACAAAAAGTCATCTATGTAACGTGAATGCCGAGCCTGGGATCATGTACCATGGTGGCTTACCGACGTCAGACACATGCTCTAGCCACATAGATGGTCTTTGGATAAAATCTTGTCCGAGGCTAAACAGATAAAGCTAAAGCGTTCTTTGGTTGCTATAGACGTTCTTGTGGCGAGACTCACATTGCTATGCTAAAGATCATAACAATCGATTTAAATGAGTACGGACTTCCTGTAAGCTTAACAGGCTTTCAGAATCAAGGTACTGGTTGTTTAACCACGATGAATTTTGAAGTAGACGAATTCTCAACTGTGACACATTGTGTGGTTTCTAACCAGGTACTATATAGAGGCAGTACCGATTTCACGCTTACCCGAATACCGGCTACGGTCGTTCTTGACTAGGTTGATAGGTCTTTTTCGAACGAACGAGAGTCTCAGATACCCGCCAGCATGACTTCGACATACCCTTTTGAACCAACTCCCCCATGGACGACTGTAAACCCTAGGTCATTCTTGCCTTTTCGCACGCGTTGCGGTCACGGTAGCGAAGCTTTGGAAACGCCTCCATTACCGTCGCCTCGAAACGAGCTGTTCAACGACAATTATGTCGTCAGCACCCACCTCGTGCCTGCTGGTTGTCCAAGACTCACTCCGGACATCCCATTGCCTGTGGTCCCTAAATCCTCGGCGGATGCTGCAGAACGGAAACGAGATATCCAGCAGCTTTTCGCTGAAATTACTGAGCGACAAGAGTGCTTGGTGCGGGGAGAGTTAGGCGGAGAAAGAAGCGAGAAGCCGCTGTGGAACTGCGTTAACCGATATGTCAAGAGAGTTCAAGATGGAAGGAAGGGTTTGACATTGTTCTTCGCTCACGCAAATGGCTTTCCCAAGGAGGTACCCATCTTTTTGACACGATTCGTGCATCAAGAACAGCCATTGAATGTGTTATAGATATGGGAAACAACTCTGCGATACTTATTATCGTCACCCACAGCTTCACTGATTGACGAGATGTGGTCTTGGGAAGCTGTTCAGCACGGCGATGCTGCACTAATCAACGAGACAAGTCTCAGTGGCATATGTGAGGCACTCCGCGCACTTCATCCAAAGGCTGAGGCGAACCTTCGTTTCTAGTTGATTGGCAAGACAACGCGCGGGATATTGCACACTTTCTGTTATACTATCTACCGGAAGATACATCTTCGAAGGGTTTACCGACTCATCTACACCTTCTACCGGAGACTATCAGTGAATCCAGGAAGACTATTGGATTTTCAACCCGCTCCCTGATCGCTGTTGGACATTCATTCGGTGGCTGCTCTTCGTATGTCGTTATCGCTAGCGTTATAATCTGATTCAACTACTGACAATATCAATGCAGGATACTAGCGGCTGTCAATTTCCCTGCACTGTTCTCCTCCATAATTCTCGTAGACCCTGTAGTTGTTAAACATAGCAAACAACCCCATTCCTCCAATTTACACCTACTCAAATTGGCCGCCCTTAGCAGGCGCGAACGTTGGCCATCGCGGTGAGTCATGAGTTTGTGTCAGTAACTTCTAAGTATTTAAGTCATGTTACAAGTGAGGAGGCATTACGCTTGTTCAAGGCCTCTCCATTCTTTGGAGCTTGGCATCCTGATGCCCTGCAGCTATATGTTACATATGGCTTGTGCAAGGACCCACAAGGAGGCGTGAAGCTAAAGATGTCAGGTCTACATGAGGCTTTGGTGTTCGCGGATCGTATAGGGGCAAACGAAGCATGGGAACTGCTGGAAAAGGTGGACGAGCGAATAGAACTACGTTGGATTGTTCCAGGGAAGCCCAAAGACAAGGGGTGCGTTACCCCCAGCCATAAACTCTGCTTTACTGACGTTCGTTCCAGAATTATGGGCGAAGAAGCAACGAGGGTGCGAGTGTGGCGAAGACCTGCTAACTCATCTAATGTGGTGATTCACTCTGCTGGGCATCTGGTAAGCGGATGTTTTATGTCTATGTACAAGCCTAATTGAGGTGGCTGTCGCTCAGATTGCACAGGAATCACCAGAGGAGCTAGGTGAGTAATATTTCGTTCTCTACAGCAATGTTCATGTTATGATTTTCCTCTAGCCCAAGAAATATCAAGTTTCCTGGAGAGAAAGTACGGGCTACGGAGTAGAGCATACCTATGATATCCTTTGCGGTTGATATATGAATTCGCCCAGGCCTGTGACCAACAATGCACAGGAAACAAGCAATACCTGAAACAAACATAGACGGCTGACATTGTGTTACATTTGAATCTTGTTTATGAGCATACGATGGTCTTCTGATTGATAAGGGCGGGTCGGGTCATCTTTGCGACAGGTGCTCTTTTGACCTAGCCTTCTACGTGAGTTGATTGCTGCTTGATTGGGTGGGTATCGCTTGACTCCTACTTCCCTGTTCCAGCACAGTCAGGCACGAATAGCGCAGCTGTGCACTGCATATTATTTCAGGCATAATGCGCGCACGCACTCACGTGAGGTCGCACGAATTTAGCTCGATAGTCCAACGACAGCCTTAATCGGACCACACTGACTTTCACATTAATTCGCCGCACCGTGCCCGGAACATACCCACGGGTGCGCCATCAAATTCTTTGAGGAGGAAGAGGTTCCAGGAGGTTTGCCTTAGACGTGGGTGACAGTAGGAGATCGCCGATGGGTGCCGGGAGCAGCGCGATGGCTGGAGGTGGTCCGGGTGCTTAGAGGGAGAGATGTTGGCAGCATGAATGGCGCAACTGGGAGAGTGAGGTGAGGTGAAAGGGAGGCCGTCATCATGGTCGAGGAAACTGCAACAACACCGGGCCAACGTTCCCCATGGCTAAAGTGATGGCCTTCACGAGTGTATTGCGAGCGTTGACGCGTGACACGCGAAACATAGCCCTTGTGAGTGGTCACATGGAGATCCTCTTCGTGTGTGCTTCTCTGCTAGTAAAACATGTCTGGGCTTTCGCCATTCAAATGCAAAGGTCAGTTGCTCAGACTTTTTATGTTTGTGATAGTTGAGCTACGAGCAGTCTCGGAGTCGTAGTAACGGTGCGCTTGATACTCATGCTTCTTCTCTGGAATGACGACCAGCATGACTTCGATATATTCTTTTCAGCCAATCCCCTCGCGGATGCCAATCAACCGAGGCCATTTCGCACACGCGGCGAAGATTAGAGAAGCCTTCATTACCGTCCCTTCCTCGGAACCAGCTGTTCAATGACAATCATATTGTTAGCACCCACTTCCTGCCTGCTGCCCAGCAATACCAGATATCTCATTGCTCGTGGTCCCCACATTCTCAAGGGATGCCTCGGAACGGAGGCAAGCCCACTCACTCTGCTGGGAAACTGGTAAGCCGATTTGCCTACTGTGGAAAGCTTAGCTGAGCTGGCTGTTTCTTAGATTGCACAAGAACTGGCAGAGAAGCCTGGTAAGTGACACCTTGTCTTTTGGAACATTGTTGAAGTCATCACGATGATTTCCCTTTGCCAGCTCTTTCTTGAGCGAAAGTACGGACTGCGGAGTAGGGCTTACGTGATGTCCTTTGCGGTGATCTTTGAATTTGCCTAGGCCTGTTGACCAGCACAGGAAACAAAAGTTCGTGCAACAATCAGTCAACTGACATTCTTTTGTGTTTGAATTTCTCTTGTGAGCATTAAATAGTGTTCCAGAATGACAGAATGATAAGGGCGGGTCTTTGCGACGAGCGCCTGTGACATCATAGCCTTCGGCATGCGTTGCTGACTGTTGCTTGTTGGTGATTGCGCGGTTATCACCAGGTACACTTCGCACTGTATGCCAATAGCTATGTATGTATTTCAAGCCGAGTCAAGCCATGATGCGACGCGTATTCACATGAGGTCTAAGGTGGGTCCCACGACAGCCTCAACCGTACCATACTGTTTTTCATATTTTTGCACCAGAATCGTCTTGTGTCCGCCACACATATACGGGTGCGTGATCAGGTTAAATTTCATCTTCAGCCGATGGGTTCGTCTTTCGGGTCCTGCTGAAATGCAAGTTGATAAATGCAACATCATGTAACCGTGTCTGCGACTAGCCGCATTGATCGATGCTATGGCACCTGCCCTGCTAACACGCCGCATTCTCAATTGCACCCATTTGGTGCTTGCAAATACTACAGACGCCAATGTCATGCTAACTCGAGGAAACCGCGGATGAGTCGTGCAGGAATTAGAGTAATTGGTAGGAAACTTCGCCTCATTCTTTCACGGAAAACCCTGGCATCAAATCGAGTATCGAACATTGCTGCGGTCACGGACAAGTAGACCATGTGGATGTCCCTGATACCTTGCAGGGCGGCGTTTGCACCGCATAGAGAGAAGACCGTTATCAGCCCAAAATAGCGGAGAAAGAGGAACAAGTGGCCCAACCCCGCACCTACTCCGTAATCCTATTGTTCCATTCAAAGGCTCCAAATTGTTGCGAAACAATCGTGGCTGAGGAAATTTTGAATCTCAAAGCCTAGTACATGTCAGTCGAGTCTCTGGATCTATCGGCGCACTCCAATAAAACGGTTATGAGGCTGTAAAGAGACAAGGAAATCCCCAATATCATTTGATATGATCACGAACATTAGGCGGACTCATCGTTTGACGAGTGGACTTACCATGACCGAGACAACCGAAATATTGCCTGACGATGATCCTAGTATGTAAAAGTTAACGTACGTTATCAGGTGAGACACTATGATACATCCAACGGTGGTCCCGGTGGGAGGGGAATCCTGTCCACTCTGTAATCAACCCTTGGGACAGGTTCTTTTTTAAGGTATGAACTGAGCATAATCATCAATTAGGCGGTGCGACCGTCGGTAGGATCATTGGAGACCCATTGGTGGGACCTTGCACGCGCGCTTGTCTGCCAGGTACAGCCTCGGCGTGAATATAGTGGTTTGCAAGCTTTTAGTGAAATCTGCTTCTGACTACCACTTCGTCATCATTAAATAGTTCTTCCTCGCTCCAACAGCACCGTCCAGCACGATTCAGAAGCGCTGCGCACTGCATGCTATTCGTAAATTAACGACTTCCTCACGACACCACGATGAATAACCTCCCTGGCCGCGGTATGTTCTCATCTGCTCGAACTCCGTTCTGTCCCCGTACGCTATTATTCCTGGCTCTCTCGGTCGTGCAATACCTCCAAATTGCATCTGCGAGACCAACAAGTGAAGTGCTTCGACGTGCATCAGACAACAATGGAGGGGGAAGCAACGGGAGCGGCGTTTCTACAGGCGTATGGGTGCGTACTGTTCACCGTCGAGCCCCAATGCCAAAGGCATGCTTAAACCAGAGAACCAATTATCTAGATACCCGTACTCGTAATCGCAGTTGTCACTGCCGTGCTGACACTGATTGGATGTGTCAGGCGGGCCACGCGCAGGGATGTTGCCGTGGCGAGCACTCCGAACCAACCTGCTGGTCAGGCAGCCTCAACTCGCCCTGGAAGGCGCCGGAGGCCCGCACGGACTCCAAGTCAGATTTCCACAAAATCGCTTCCACCCTACATGCTGGAACCGGGCGACCAGGAGCTTGTTATCTACAGGTGTGCATACTTACATGCCCGCAGCACCCACATTCTTTTGACACCATGGACATTACAGAGGACCTTTGAAGATGGATGACGACAACGATCCTATGCCAGTACTAGAAGAAGACGACGAACACCCTGAAACAAGAGGGACACATCATGATCTTGACCTCGAGTCACACGGTACTACGCTGGCGGATAACTCCGCCACAAATCTCATATATAACGCGTCTGTTGACGTGGCAATGAGACGAAGTGTAGATGTTGCTAGCGTGGGCACGTCGCATCACTCGCAAGAAAGTCATTCTGAACTGTTACCCTTGCACACTACACAAACGTACGAAGACCCACGAGGAGAAGCGCCTCCGTACTTTGAGGTTGTAGGTCACGACACTCCTCACACATTGCCTAATCAGCCTCCTTCACCGGAGACTTCCATCGATGATGCTGCCCTTGATCGGCGCTCTAGATTCAGTTTCCTTTTCAACCCCTTTGGAGGTTCATCACGACGCCCGCCCGTTTCGGTCTACAACAGGGCTGTCACTCCTGACCACGCTCGCAACGTTTCATCCCTCTCCGTGGCATCAACTAATAGTGAACATGGGCGCAATCGCTCAGGCTCTAATTCAACGCTCTTGAAAGCTCTCCGGCTCCACGACCATTCCATGCCTATGACATCCCCGTCAACCATCTCTTTGAACTCAATATCGGCACCTCTCACACATACTGTCATACGCTCGGAGTTCCGGGTGCCGAAAGGTGGCATAACGCCTGAGCAAATTAAACTCATCACCTCCAGGAATGCACTGGAAAGATTCGGTGTTCCATACGGTCCGGACGCTGTAGCATTTTCGGCATCAAGGTCTAATATGGCACCACCGCCCGACTTCGACGCTACTGTATCAAGTTCGCCAGGCCAAGCAAGTGGGTCACCATCAGCTGACCTTCGCAACCCATCTAGTACCAGCGCACTAGAGAGAGAGGCAACAGGAAGCCCCGTCTATAACGGTGCTGCTGCGGATGAGGCTGGACAAACAACCTCACATCCTATCATATCCGGATCACGTCCCTCTTCCCCGTCCGAAGCTGAGAAAAAATCCCAACTGTCATCGTCACCACGCTCGCCACCACCATCTTCGTATCAACAGCGGGGTGATTCGTGCTCAAGTTCGGTGACATCCTTTGAGACAGCTGCTTCTGAGCTCTCGCGGCCCACTACACCGCTCACAGCACGACCTGTAACTCCGGTGACGGCTCGGCCCTTTGAGAATGTCTCAATTGCTTGACTTTACTTTCTACCACCATCTACACGATATCTAGCACTCATCTTACTACCTTCTATCGTAAATCGTCCCTTCAACTTTCGGCTACTTACCTCGGATCTCTATAGGCTTTTTATGGCCGTACATGTAGTTTTAGTTTTGCTTCCGATCGGTTTCTATCGAGGACGCTGTCATTATTCATAGAAACCTGTGCTAAACCGTTTTCCCCGTTGATATCACTCACTATAGCAATCCGATCGCGATCCTTCAGCTAAGCTCCGTGGTTTCACCATCCAGATTGCAGCTTTGGACGCGCGAGCGGTCTCATCTCTAGGGGACTCATAGGTCAACGCTCCACCTCCAGTAGATCGTTTCACCTCTTTGAGGAGCACTTTCACACTGGATCTATTTGTGGTCAATGTCGTCCATCCAAGCGCTGCTCCCCACAACATGCTTTGAACGGTGTGGACGGTGAGCTTCGGGTTCGCTAAAGTAACTGCCGCCGGTGGGATGTCACCCTCGTCGTTGATCAAGTAAGGTGCAGCCGAGTGGCCAAGCGGACTATGTGATTCCCGAAGTCTTGAGATGTCTTCTTGGGATAGTATATTCCGGCAGGTCGAGGCAAGGGACGTCATGAAAGGTGATAAAAGATTTGATTGAAAGGACTCGAGGGAAGTGGCGTCGGGCTCTGAGGATGGGAACAGCCTGATAGGCATCAATGGAACGAAATTAGATGGGTATCGTGAATGCACCCAGAATTGATTATGAGTGGGTATGGTAGTCGTTTGAGAACATGTGGAACAAGAGAACAGTGCTTCGGCACGCTGACGTTCTTTCGTGCCTGCGATCTTGTACACGATCTGGAGACAACGTTGGCGAGCCTCTTGTGTCGTCCAAAATTGGATGTTTTGCAGAGTAGGGGAGATGGATCTCAAGCGGTCGTGCATATCTTGCAAGAGGCCCTTCTTCATCTCTTGTTGGGCTTGGTCTGCCAACACTCTTGAGTGAATTCCGGAATCCTTCCATGTGCTTGTTGCATCTGGAGAATCGGAAAGCATTTGTACTCGCTGCTTTTTCCATTCCACGTATCGTTGCGGCGGGATGAACCGCGTGTTGGCATCTTCTGAATCACGAGGCAGATGGGAGTGAGTGGTGTCAGAGATGAGCGCTATCAATGCTGAGAGATCGAGGTTGATATGAGTGGTGGGCTCGAAAACTATTGGCTGCGCAGAAGCAGAAGTGTTGTCCATCTCCTTTATGATGCCCTGCCTTTCGCCTAATTGGACATTTATGCCCATTTTCTGGAGACAGTCGATTGTGTATGCGATTCTGGAATCACTCGTTTCGTAGTTGGTGTCGGAGAGGGAAGGATTCAGTCGGGTTAGACGCATGGTGACCGAAGGAATTTCATCGGAACCATGGGGAGGGTTTGCCCTTGCAGCCTCCAGAAGTTCACGACCCATGCGCAGCACGGAATTGTCAAATTCTTGGGGTATCAAATTTTGCTTCTTCCGGGAAGAGTACCCATCGCCGTCATCTTCATCAGAGCTGGTAAGATACGAGTCCATTTCGCGAAACTCCATTAAAATGCGACTGTTCTTTATCCTGGAAATTCATCCAGACTTATTCTAGGTGAAATGTTGGATGAACTTACGTATTGACTCTGATCCAACGTCTCCCACTGTCAGCGACCACATCGACCTTGACGCCATGCCCTTTGGCTGAGCCATTTTGAGGCTTACGGGACGCCTGAGGATGAGCGGTGGTGTGGAATGTCCGGTATATAGCGACAGCCCCGTGAGCTTGAAGCAGTTCTTGCCACACTGCAACGAGATATGGTGCATTGGTCGAGAGAGGAGGAAGAGACGTCGATTCAGGGTCATCAAGAAACTACTGCACATCGATTAGAATCGTCGAGTGAATAAATTTGAACTGGACGCACCTTTTGGAGAACTTGTAGGTCTCGTTTCACCTCTTCTCGTAGAAACCGCAACCCGGGTAAAACTTCTCGGGTCTGAGTCTTTACTTCACCCATTTCTTCTCCTGACGAGTCAATGATTGGCGAGTGTTGGGATTCAGGCTCGTATGAGTCCAGCCCAACGCTAACAGAGCGTAGGCAATCGCATAACTCGTAGAGTTCTTCGTAAGGTCTCGCCATGTTGGCGCAAAGATGATCAGACTTGCACAAGTTGCAGTCACTTTGTGGGTCAGAAACAAAGTCCAGTACGCCGGTGGAGCCCCAGTTTGAAATGCGCTGTATATCAGGATACACGGAGTCTGTCTGTGAATTAAGTCGACAACATTTACACCCCTCCATTTCACGTACACTACTGGATCGGGTAGCCTCCCGTAATGCGCATGCAAACCTAATAAAAGGTTTCTGTACTGACTGCCCAGGCTTCTGGAAAACAAAATTACACAGAAGGTAACACAGCAAATCGATAGCGAACAATGATGGATTCAGCCATGTCCGAGTCTGTTGAAAGAATCTGAAAATGCTACACCCTGAATCAGGGTTACGAAAACAAAGTAATAAATGCGGTACAAATGGTATGGTAGATGTTAAATGGAATGGTATGGTAGTGGGCAATGAAGATTGTCCAGATCGTCTTGCGTAGAGTGTGCGGGGCGTGAATGTGCGTATAGGAAAATGTATAGTGCAATCCCGCGGGGAAGTTCATCGGCAACGAGTGATCAAGGGAGGCAGGCTGATAGCTGTTTATGCGCGGCGCCAAGCAGAAGTAGACGGACCGCTCTTGCTCTTGGGAGCTGGAGCTCCCAGCATCACACCGCCGGTGAGGACAGTGGTCTTGCCACCGTCATAGGGGGTAACATCAGTCTTGGAGGTGTCTACAAAGACACGAGCCTGTTTTGCCTTTTCGCGGCGGGTAAGTTGGGATGACTGCGTGTGGCTCTTCTTAGACGACAAGGTAGAGGCAGCCGTGGCAGAGAAACAGGAGCATAGGTCAGACGAGCAATAGCTGGAGCACGAATCGGTGGATATAGCAGAGAGGGGCGATTGAGAACGTGCAGGAGCAGGAAAGCGGTCAACGACAGGGGTCATCCAAGTGGGTGCATTGATTTTGTCAGCGATCAAGGCAAAAAGTTCTTCATCCTCTGTGCGGTCATTTTCCCAGAGCTGCTGGGCAAGTGTCTTAGACCTTGAGTTGTTGGGTGGCAGCCGGGGAAAAGGCTTATGGTGCGCGACGGACACTGCCTCAGCCATCGGCTTCCCCGACCAGATCGTAATGAGCTTGGTACCCCTCCCGAAGTGTACAGAGATGTATCCTGGATCGACATGGAAGTCGAACTCACGTCCGCCCAAGGCTGCAATCCAGTCGAACCACTGAACACCAGATGCAAGGCACGCAGTATATATGGCACGTGGAGGGAGGCGAGTAGGAGAGAGGGTGAGGCAACGCTGGGCGGAACCACGAAGTGGTTCCTCGGGGGTCCACGTCGGGGCGAACAGTGCAGTCAAGTTCGCCTCAAGCACAGACTGAAGTCTGTTGATGGTCGCAGCAGGGTGCGTAACGGTTAGAGGTCGAGTGAGATAAGCGATAGCCTGAGCAAGAGTGATGGAAAGGTTGGATGTAGCAGTCATAATAAAAGTCGATGACGAGAAAGCGGTTGAAAATATTGATTAGGTGGTAAAAGACAGAAATCGTCCTGCGATGATAGATGCGGGTGAAGCGCGCTGAACAGATAATATGATATAGTACTGAGTTTTGATTCAGACCACGAGATTGAATGTAAGCAGGAGACTGAAACGTCTGAATTGATATTAATGTCAAACGAGACTGCTGGCTCACTTAACAGACTAGAGGCCATAAAGCAGGTTAGCGGAAAAAGAAACTGCAACAGATAGATAACGAACCTAGCTGTGTAAGTGAAAACGGTTGGGTTGTCAAAACCCAGAAGGATGGTATGGGAGGCTCCTGGTCCGCTGACCTTTATATGCGCAGGCTTAATGAAGGCCACGCTGCCAGCAGAGCATCCTCCATAAACGGTCAGTGACGAAGCGAGAACAAAAAGACCATGTGACACAAGTTGCGCAAGGATCCTATGGTAGCCTGTTATGTTATTGTTTTATCTGGAATATCGTCGCATTATCTCCCTTGTCAGAAGCTCTGATGTTCGCCTGCCAGGTATGGTGCGGGTAATTCCGAAATCTTGTTCAATCTCCGCTCAAACCTTAAGTCCCTACCAGGCATATCATCAAGTTTTCCATCGTCAGCGTATTGCTTGAGATATTCAATAACTTTGACAACGAAAACACCAAAAGCTTGTCAAAATGGTATGTTGCACGTCCATCTACTTGTCCAAAATTCTCACAGAATTTTGTTCAGACTCTTGCTGTCGATCTATTGAACCCCTCTGCAGAACATGAACGCAAGCAGCACAAGCTCAAGCGTCTCGTGCAATCCCCCGACTCTTATTTCATGGACGTAAAATGCCCAGGTGCGTCTTGCACCAGACACCACACCACTGATCTTACCGGGTTATTTGTTTTAGGTTGCTTCGCTATCACCACCGTATTCTCTCATGCGCAATCAGTAGTCCTTTGTGGCTCGTGTGCAAGTGTCCTATGCCAACCTACGGGTGGTAAGGCAAGACTGACAGAGGGTATGTTATCCAATTACGACATTTTGTAATACATTAACCTTTCGCAGGTTGCTCATTCCGCCGGAAAAACTAGATACTTTACTTGCACTCTTCATCTCTATTGAAAATAGTGCACGCTGGATGATTTTATGCGGCATTGTATTATTATCCTTCTCCTTCAAAATCCATGGTCACAACGACACTACGGTAAGCAGGAATAGTGAACGCCGGGCTGTTCGTCACTTTTGGTTATCAATGCATTCGAGCAATACTCAACACCACGAGTTCTCATGTATTATTCTGAATGGGCGCGCCTCGGACGCCGTGTATTGCAGTTCCCGATCTTTTCCCCCTTCCCCTAGCAGCTTGAATCACGTTTCGTCACGGGAAGGATTTCCCTCGAGCGCTCTCTCAGGGGTATCTACTTCTCGGTCTTCGCGGTCACAATTAATCGCAAACAAAACTTCCTGCAGTATCTTTGGTCGCAAGCCTGGTCGAGTCTGTAAATGTTCCTTACAACGCCTCAGTTTCGTCGTCCACGAAGTCACTCTTAAGTTTTGCTCGTACCACTAATGGTACCTTGTTGGTGTGTTAGAAGAAGAAAATACAAGTATTCGAGCGTGTCTACAGATTTGACTTAGACAGGAGGTATCTTTCTAAGAATAAGATGTCAGCGGCATTAGTGAACTCGATCACGCTCTTCTGTTTGTATCCTACAAAAGACCTCGACTATTAGCGTCGTCACGCGACATATACCAAAAGACACACCATGGCCCTCCATTTCGCAAATGATGAGTTCGGTATGCACATTCTTCGATACGATTTTGTACATGCTAACAGCTTCATGCACAGTCACTCGACTATCGTTCTCGCCATGGGTGATCAGGAGGGGTACCGTGATCTTCGAGGTATTATTGATCGGCGAGATCCTGTCAAGGAACTCTCTGATTTCTGGGATGGTCTCGTCGCCATACTCGCGTCTGCGTGCTGCTCGCCGGACAGCCGCAGTATTCTCCAGGAACGAAGGCCAGTGCACAATTCCAAAATTTTCGATACCGCAAGCGACCTTCGAGGAGTAATGTGTCAGAGTCGCCTATATGCAGTGCCTGGACGTGAGAACGAGGTTCCTATTGAGAAGAAAGACATATCACACCAAGGACATATATCCACCATCTTCAAACGGTGAGGGTCAATTTTTGTGGTAGGAGTTACGAGAAGGCTACTCACAGGATCCGCCTGCTACACCAATGCGGGATGAATCCAATTCATTCTGCATGTCGGATGCGATGTGGTCAAGCAACGCCCCGATGTCCCTGAGGAAACATGAGTAATCTGTCCCCGAGAAGGTGTATATATACTGTACTTGACAGAATCTTCGCGTTTCAATACATCATCCGCGGCCATGTACTTCTTGCCATATCCCGAACTTCCGCGCACATTGGGGTAGATCACCGCAATTTTCAGCTCGTTCAACAGGTAACTATGCGTAGGCCTGCGGAAGTCTGTCAGCCTACAACTTGCGATGTGGAAACATGATGACTAACGTGCGGTAATTAGCAGTAGCTTGAGATTCCGGGCCACCGTGAATGTGGATAATGACCGGAGTCACTAATTGACCAGCCGGGTGGTAATAGATGGCAGGGACTTCCAAACCATCGAAGCTCTTGTATCTGATGAGCGTAGGCGGCACTTCATGTGCCACTGTAGGTGGCGCTGCCTGTGCATATGGTAAGACAGAAGCGAGCACGTAGGCGTTTCCATTTTCATCTTTCTTAACATTGTTCAACAATGGAAGAAGATCCAAGTAAGTGATACGCCCTCTGGAGTGGTATGAGGTGAGATGTAGCGTCAATTCATACGGCTTGTTATTGAGGTCATTCGTTTGGAAGGTGAGCCAACCCCTTTCCCAGGCAACCTTTACCTCGATCACTGTGTTCTTGTGAGAACCAGATAGAGGCATGAAAAAGAGGGAGGTCCATCCCTCGACATTGACGGTAAATACGATATTGTCGCTAGTGACCTTGAGGTCCTGAATTTCCCATAAAATTGGTTGTATGGCTTGAATTGCGGCACCGGAAGTGGTGATGTGGGTGACTGATGCCGTGTCAAGGTCGTAAGTGACGATTGAGGCAAAATCACCGTAGCCATTCGTGGTGCAGTAGATCAAGTGGGGTAGATTAACGTTGTGGGAGAATGCAGCATTGTCGAACGCGGTATCTTCTGCTTTCTCTGTCGCTCCTGGGAACTCGATTAGCTTGGGAAGTAACGCCTGTTCTCCAGAGATGTCAACAGCATATAGAGCATTGTAACTCGAGCCGTATCGTCTTATGATCAACAGATACTTGTCGTCAAGGGAAAAGCTCTGCGGGCTGTACATGGTCGTCCCTTCCCCAGTGCTTGGTGCGACTAAACGTGAGGGCAAAGTGAAGGGAGATGCGTCTGCCTTTGCGCCCGTATTGGAGTCTATGAGCCTGGTAACATACACTAGGGTATCCTTGTTGTTATCCTTGTTCGACGCAAAGGCCATAAGGCTGTCTCGCGAGATTCGATCAGATACGAACTGAACGAACGAAGACAAACATACTTATTTGTCTGAGACATAACAATTGAGCCGTATCTATAGTCATCGTGGGTCAGCCTCTCGATGCGTCCCAGGCCAGGCGCATTATCCAGCTCTCCTTGTACTTTCGGAAGAACTTGGTCAGCAAGAGAATCCTCCCAGTATCGCCTGCGATTTTAGTCAGACGGGATCTTAAGCTGTACGTGGTACGTGCCATAGCTGAAAATGTTCATTTCCGTTGAGATCCATAACCATGATGGCTCCTCCACGCCTGCGCACACCCCGCCAGTCATCCTCAAGAATTGTGCAGAACGCTGATATCGTCCTGCCAGAACCAATGTCAAAGTAGGTGAGCCGGCTCAGCTCGGTTTTGGAAGGATCTGTTGGCATGTGATACAACTGAGTGACTTGGGCGTCTGCAGGCCTGTGTGCAACGATGACGCCTCCTGGAACTTCTTTGCCATTGGCATCCTTGGTTGTCCGCTCAAAGCCTGGGGTACCAAAACCTTGCGAACCAGATATATCACAAGTGCACTTCCAAGAATATAATCGCCACACACCTCGAGCAGCATCTTCATACTGCTTCATACCATCGAAAATGCGCTGCGGCACCGGCGGCAAGTTTACGGCCTTGATCTGCCTGGCGGGTCTAGTGAACTCCAAATCGCCATAGTCGACAGGTGTGGCCATCTCGATCGCGAGTGTGGTTCCGCCGATTGTGAGGATGAATCACTTGTACTTATATCGTTCAAAGGATATATGTATAGTCAACGATCATGTGCTCGGATTAACAATTCATCGCGCGTGATGCAAAGGGCGCCTATGTCAATCTGCAATGATAACAGCTATATCACGAGGTGCCATAGTGGGGGTCCTAGGACTTATTAGTCTCGCGCAGCATGGCATCAGGGTTTTTTCTGGGTTGGTCATTCAAACCGTGGACTCGTGAGTTACCTTTTACGGAACTGAAGCTGGACTCGGAACATTGAACCTTGCACATGACGGCCAAACTTCAGGTGTGCGTGAGCTCATGTGAGTGCTCAATTGAAAGGTGGATATGCACCCAGTGCTCAGGCCAACCTCACGCAGTAACGGTTATAACACCGATGTTTTTGGTCCCGACTCTGACACTGACTGCCTTGACAATGATAGCCTCCTGTGCATCAGTTGGCCGGTAAGTTCTTGCTTGCGATTATTCTGATTACGGTGTTTTTACATGGTCATAATGCACATAGATCACCAAGTCATTTCTACACGCGATTTACACTTCAATTGCCATGTTTAACCGGATTCTCCCTGTTTCCCGACTCGTGTTTAAGATCCTCATCGATTAGTTGACTAATTAGTGATCTGCGAGAGCTTGTAAAGTCGATTCAACCAAGCGCTTCTCGTTGCGCAGTATACCTTTCTTCTCGCAGCCTCTCTCAGCATACACCTTCGTACACTTACGCGCATCACGATGTCAAGCAACCAAGCGCGGATGAACGCTGTGCTGAGGAAATCGCTTGTTGGGGAACCTCTTAACACCCAATTTTACCTCGTGAGGGCAATGTTACCAAGCTTCAACCACTGTTTGCCGACGACGGAGCCCTTACCGCAAGCTTAGAGTATTTTAGTGGCTGTAAGCTATTTTACTTTTCTGTTGCCACACGGTCAAATTCAACAGACGATTTCAGTCTTTTCCAAAAACGCTGAATGATCCTACCTTGGTCGAATTCCAAGATCACCATCATGAGGGAGGGATTTCTCTCGATGAATATGGCTATGCGTCCGATAGTGACCTCGACGAAGAAGATGGGAAGGAGGAAACTAACGAAACCATACAAGACAGTAGGTGGCTTCGTCTATGCTGGAAAGGGATCACCTTATGTCGATCTTTTGAAGACGAAAAGGTCGAACTTCGCGCAAAAGTCTCTGCGGAACAAATGCCTCAAACACCATCAATCAAGGATTTCAATACCCAAGAGGTACAACGTGGCACGATTCCGAACCGCAGAGTATTGGTAACAGATACTGCATTCAAGACGTGCGCTTTACTAGCCTGGCGCCCGGGTCTTTTACTTATCAACTTGACATGCTTAGATGGCAGGCTTTGTTGTACTATTTGTACACCAATGAGATTATCTTCGCACCTTTGCGATCACAAGCAAGTTCGACGACGAACCATTCAAGTCTCAACGAGCCTCTTCCATGCTCGCCAAAGTCCATGTATCGCCTGGCATGTAAAGTCTGTATCGTGTAACCTTTGATACTATTCCTGTGAACTGACATTGAGATTGTACCAGACAAAGCATGATGGATTGCAGACCAAAGCGCTTGCTGCGATACGATCTAGTCTGACTGAGCATAATGTCCTACAGGAATGCTCTTCGTCCTTGACATCCAGGTTAGTTCGTCGTACATTTTTCTACGATTGGGATGCCCACCTGTCTTCTCAAGGTTTCCTGCCATTCTTGAGATGGAAGTCGAGAGTCTGTTCCAGCATATTGCTACTCCCACTGTCACGAAAGATTTCCCGACACTTATTCGAAGGATCGTTGGCGCTGGCAGTACCGATTTCCCCCATGGGGCTGAAATCTTGACCAAACTCCATGAAAAAATGCTAAACCAGCTCCCCTCAGGCTCGGTTCGGAGAAAAAAGCAAATGTATTAATAGGCTTTTACACCAAGGAATTCGACACAGACCGCGAGGACAACTCTACACGAGATTCGCGTTTCACTTGCTACGTTAAACCTGCTTCTCCCGACATGTGTTTCGAGATTTTTATCTCGCGAATTAGCCAAAGCGCTGCGTGCATGGGCTGACTTGCGAGGCTGTATGACTGTACTACTACTATGACTATGACATCGGATACATACAGTGGTGTTTCTTCCTGATTCTTAACTTTACGCCCGCTGCTATTTCACTGTTTCACCACTTCACCGTATCTCACAGTTTCACCTCGTGCAGAACACGAGCAGTCTTATCTGCCAATGCGCCATCGCTTCATCCTTTGTCCTCCTATGCACATTCCATTCGTTTCTCAGCCCTTCCCCTTTGACCTTCATTTTGCATATAACATCGTCTCGGAGTAACTGTTGTTCGGTTCACCTGTTTTTGAGCCCAAGTATTAGTAGGCTTGATACGTAAACACGGCATCCTCGATATTATCGAAGTCACTTGAGAACTCTATTTCCAGGCGAAGTCTCTCAATCAACCATTTCCCTTGCTTCGAACTTGTCCTGTTCTCGCTGCGTACCTATTATCAGCTCTACAATGTCGACCAACCAGGCGCGGATTAATGCTCTGCTGAGGAAGTCACTCGTTGGGGAGCTTCTTGACACCCAATTTTACCTGTTCTCCGTTCGATCGAAGCGTGAGGGCAACGTTACTAACCTTCAAGCATTATTTGCCAATGACGAAGCCCTCACCGCGGGTTCAGAGTATTTTAGTAGCTGTAAGCCATTTCGCAATTCTATTACCACTCAGTCAATTCAGCAGACACTTTCAGTACTTTCCAAAGACTCGGAAACGCCCAATGATTCTGCTGTGGTCGAATTTCAAGACTATCACGCTTGCGAGGGAGGGATCTCTCTTGATGAATATGGCTATGCGTCCGATAGTGACCTCGATGAAGAGGAGGAGGAGACCGACGAAACTGTACAAGACAGTAAGTGACTCCCACCTAGCACAGGACAACCTTAGGTTGACCTTTTGAAGATGAAAAATGTACGGAAGTCTCTGCGGAACGAGTGTCTCGAACGGCAACCGTCAAGGACTTCGCTACCAAAGGGGCACAACGTATCATTCCAACCCGCAGAGTATTGGTGACAGACACGGCATTCAATACGTACGGTTCAACAGTCTAGCGCTATGTTCTGTTGCTCATCGACTTTGCATAGCTGGCAGGCTTTATTAGACTATCTGTACACTGACGAGATCGTCTTCGCACCTTTGCGATCACAAGCCGGCAAGTCAGTAAGATGCCGCCGCCTTGGTGAGGCCCCACCATGCTCACCGAAGTCCATGTATCGCCTGGCATGCAAGGTGTGTTTCGTAAAACCTTTGATACTCTGTGAACTCATACTAGGGATTATAACAGATCAAACATGACAAATTGCAGGCCAAAGCGCTTTCTGCGATATGCTCTAGTCTAACTGAGCACAATGTCCTACAGGAACTCTCTTCGTCTCTGACATCCAGGTTAGTTGATCATGCATTTGTCCTACCATCGGGATGTTGACACGTCTTCTGAAGGTTTCCTGCCATTCTTGAGATGGAAATCGAGATTCTATTCCAGAACATTGTTTCTCCCACTATCATGAAAGACTTTCCGGCACTTATTCAAAGGATCGCAAGCGCTAACCTCCCGCATGGGGCTGACATCCTGACCAAACTCCACGAAAGAATGTTAAAGCAGCACTACCCTAGAATTTTGTCTCCTGCACCTGCATCTGAAAAGTATGTCGAAACTTGAATTGCTGACTACTAAATCTGATTTCCCTCTGTTGAACCTTCGCAAGCAAATGCAAAGGCTCACCGTTGAGTGGTCCATTTAAATTCAACTGGGAAGAGCCACGAAAACCGGTCGCGGTGTCGTGGACCTAAACATACGTAGGCTCCCGCAGCACAACAAGGAACTTGTTTTCATCGATGCGATGGACCGGAGGCATAGCACTAATCTACGATAGACATTACATAATAAGACGTGACAGTACTAGCCAGTAGTTCAGAAGTTGTTCTCGAATGGATTCCCGAGACATCCACGTCCTCGCAGAGGCATCCGTCCCTTCTCCGCGTGTAAAACCTGCTCCACAGACCTCTGCCATCCGCACGCAATTCTCCTACTCCCCTAGTGACGATGGAACAGACGAGAACCTCCTTATTCTTCTGCACGGGCTCGGTAAGCGCGGCGTCCGACCACTTAGCTAGAGCAACTAATTTGAACAGGTGACACCAATGTCCCCTTCGCGCGCCTTGGGAGATCACTCAAGCTCCCACAAACAGCCACCCTCGCGCTCCGCGCACCCGATCTGTACGTATCTGTTCGATCTTCCTGATTGTATGTGTATCGAGCTTGAAAATGTACTAGTGTCCCCTTCCTGTACGAACAGGCTTTTCAGTGGTATCCTTCCTTCGACCAGCTCGGCGACCTCATCGAACGACCAGACCCCAGTCCTGCACTCAATCTTTTGAAGAATGTACTCAATCATTTAACGGGCGAATGTGGGTGGCCTCCACATCGCATCCACTTGTTTGGATTCGCACAAGGCGGAAGCGTCGCAGCCGAAGCATGTCTGCAGTGGTGGCGTCGCGAGCTAGAACTTTCATCACAATCTCGCATGACAAAGACCTCCGTGCGGCCCTTAGGTTCGCTCGTCACCATTTCTGGCCCGCTACTCTCATATCCAACGCTCTCGAAATCATGCGAGACGCCTGTTCTTGTTTTTCGCCGCCCCCGTGAGCTCAAGAATGGGGCGCTAGATGCATTAGGAAGGGTTTCTTTCGAGTAAAGGATGTGGAGCGTGCGGGTGAGGGTATGCCACGCGCAAGCTTAAAGGATGAATGGCAGCCAATCTTGGAGTTCTGGAGTGAGGTGCTCGGATGGCGTCCTGGGGACGGTCTGTATGAAGTCACGACGGGAACGTCGACTTGAGAATTAGTAATTTTCGTATATTTCTTTTAAAGTTTTGAAAACTGACAGAAAACAACCTTTACATCGCTTTGGGAAAGGTAGTGACGGGCACACACTGCAGACTCAGGCATATATACATGGCGCAGATACCGGTACAACTATGTACTGGATATATTATGATCCTTAATATACTGGTCGTATGCTGCATGAGCGTCATCAACGAGCTCGAGCAAAAGCTTCTTTTCCCGAGCGTCTAGGTCGCCCGTTGACTCGTTGCTGCCATACACGAAGTGCGTGCTCTTCTTCCTGATATTCTCCACGACAAACTCAGACCAGGCCCTCCACGGTCTTGGCTTGATGGGGACAATCTCCTGAAGGATTTGCTTAGGTGGCGTGCCAGACTCCCAACAGAGCGCTAGGCACGCCAGAACGGCAGCGGATGCTCTAGAACTGGCTTGGTACGTTTTCACCTCCGGGTTATTTAGCAGGGTGATGAGGGCACTTGACTGCACATCATCTTCCTTTGCTGATAGATATAGGTTGCATCCCCCAGACACTAGGAGCGATAACAGGAACATGAGTTGTCCTGGTAGCGACCCGAAAGGCATGAAGACGAGCTGCAGGGTAACTTGCAACAACGCTATGAATGCGCAGAGAAGGAGCGTGTAACCCCCTCCTTTGAGCTTCAGTCGCAGTTTTCCCTTGGTCACAGCGTTTACGTCCTCCTCGTTGCCCCTCAATATCACGATGCGAGTATCCGACAGTAGCATGCCGTCTCCGGGTGGAACTCCATCTGCCGGTTTGAGCCGTTCAAGGGTGATATTCCCGGTGCACATGATCAAAGAAGTGATTCCAGAGGAGACTATCCCGAGCAGAATCATCTTGAAGGACAGCCAGTCCTCAACACTGGCACAAATGGCGCAAGCTGTGATGCTAGCGGCGCTAGCGATTATGGGCAATGAGGAGTGTCGAGAACTTCTTGGGGGTAGCGTGTCATTTCCCGTTAGTACTTTCTTCTTGAAGTCCACGATCATCAATTGCATCGGCGTCGGGCTGAACCTCTGACCCACAACTACTGGTTTGCACTCCTTGTCCCTCCGGTTACTGTTAATAAGCACGTACGCCAGATGGCGAGTATGCTGCATGACCGTTCCTGACCGCGACGCAATGTATTTGGGCCCTTTCTTGCCATCTAGGCCGAGAGAGAGCGAGAGTCTCTCTGAATACGATGAGACGGAACCCTGCAACAATGTTCTAACCAGCTCCCATACAATTGCGTGGCATCCAGGTGCGTTGTACCATCCATGCCATATACGACCATACAGCGGTTGTAATGCAAGTGCAGATACGGCCGCTTTGCCTCCGAAAAAAATTGCTATTCCGGACGCGACATCGAGGTCGAAATGCGACGACGATAATCGAGAAGAAGCAGAGATACTGGTGAGGAAACTGAAAGGCGATTCAAGGGGCATGATATTCTTGTAGGAAGAGAAATGGTCAACCTTCTCGCGCTTTTAAGCATTTCCTGTATGACTCGGGGGACCCTGAACGAGCATCATATATATGGACGCTCAGCACAGGTTTGAGATGGGGGTACTACGGTGCACGGAACTTTGGCGCTAAGCCTCTTGAGTTGAAGACCTCCAACCAGAAATACCCGTGCGCCACGGCTCATGAGCCAAACTAGTAGGGTCTGCTTCGAGGCAGTGTAATACTTCCTCGGAACTTACAGAGTCAAGTCTTCGACGTTGAAGAAGAGCTACATGTATCAAGGGTCTTGTCACGGTGGTCAGTCCTTGGTCTTGAGGCTGTGATCTGTTTTAGGCATGACCAATGATACCTGCCCACAGGAACCACTCTTGCTGTTTAAAATAACGGAATCCTTCATAATCGAGGCACATGGGCTATGTCAATACCATACAAATCTCGTTAAGTACTGCTAGTGGAATTTGCACTGGTACCCGGGGGTATCAGTATACTCCATGTATGGAACTCTAGATAAAATTAGGCCACATCCAGTGACTAAATCAAAATTCTGGCTCCGGCACAGATACAGCTACGGTTATGACATAGTCAACTTCGAGCGCCGCCTCAGAGATGCGAACCTGTCCCTTTCGGATGTCGACCTCGATCTGCTTGTCTGACATCGTCTCAATCACGAAATCAACCCTGCGATTCTTGATGTCATGCGTGTTGATGGAGTAGTTTTGAATGATAGAACACACAGGACACCCAGTGCTACCTCCGCGCAGCTGCACAGCATAAGGGGCGGTGGAATGCCTCTTTGGAAATCCGTGGTTGTTGGTTCGGGCGGAAGCAGGGGAGAGAGACAGTGAACGAGGAGAAGACAGCGCAGAAGGAGAATTAGAATTAGATTGGGGGGAAGTAGGGGAAGATAGCGCGAGAGGAGAAAGGAGATCGGTTTGGTTGCTAGATTGGGTGGAAGTAGGGGAAGACATAAGAATAGGGCCGTCATAGACGGTTCGACGGCAAAGTCGTGAAGTGTCGACATATCGGTATAGGTCAGCATTTGTGAGGAGGTGTACCCAAGGACGGTGATGTTCGATCCCAATGAGAAGGACTGTTACTTCGCCATACGGGCCCTGTGAGTAAACGCAGCCACACTGCATGTTATCTGAAAGCTCAATCCGAGTGTCGGGATCAAGAACTTGGTAGCCACCCCCCTGACCCACATCATGGCGGCTTCCCGGCTTAGGGCATACATAGTAACCGCAGTGCTCCCAGACGGAATCTATAGACTGAAAAGTGAAGAATTGTCGGCGATTGATGGTTGGTAGTATGTGATGGTCGACCACAATACGTATTGTACGCGGGGCAAGGCCTTCGAGATCTGCGGACTCGAGTTTTTGAAGCTTTGTGGGCGAAGTCCGAAGAAAATCCTTGCAACCAGGTCTTTCTTTCAAGTAGATCCCGTAGGGAAACTCCTGATCTTCCCTTTTGCATCTCAGGACGGCAAGCCACGCATCTCCGACTTTCTTCATGGGAAGAGTAATGTGAATGCCGTCATTCAAAATGGAATAGCCACGCGGCAGGTCACGAAAGGAGCTGCGACTCCCTGCAATGCGAAGAAGACTGTTGATAAAATGGGAATGATCGATGGTGACGACCGGAGAAGCCCACGAGAAAACGTCAGGTGCGGATGCCAACAATCCGCGATTTCTGACAGAATTAGGATGTGCCAGTGAATCGTGCCAGGCGAAAATGGTTTGATCATCCGATGATTTCATGATCTCGAGCTGCAGGCGCCTGAAAGCTTTGTCTCCTTCTCCGTAAATGATGGGCATGTGGATGCCAAATAACCCCATCAGAGAATAAGCTCTGTCCTCTATTTTCTGCGTCTTTCGTCCTGCAGCCCATGACATCTTCTCCGCGATACTGGGTTTGCATGGGTTACCCAGCAGAATATCTTGGCGGATCCGAGTGATTTTATTCAGGATAGGCGCAAATGTTGCCTTGCTCCCGATCTTAATCCAGTCCTTGTTGAAGAAATAGACATTATCTGGAGCGATTAGCTCTTGTAAGGTCCATCCTCTTTGGAACCAATCAGCATTTTCGAGAGCAGATTGGAGGTTCCCATCGCCACCGACATCGTGCAAGTAAACGTAGCATACAGCGGAGTCCTGATACCATGCGTGCATGGAATTGATCGCTTCTGATAACTCGGCACTGCTGGTTTTGTCAATGCAGCAAGTGTCAATCCAGATATACTCGAGACCAGCTCGAGAGGCATGGTCGCACGCTCCTCGGAATTTCGCGAAGCCTTTTTTGCCTTGAACGTTGGAAGGGAAAGTGAGCTCCTTGAAGTGAATTGATGGTAAATACCAGCAAGGAGAAGCTCGAACAAAGTGACATACGGCATGGCTATCGTGAGAACCTTCGCTAGGAGGAACTTGCATGTGTTGCAAGTCTTGGAAAGATATCTCTTCACGGTCCGCAAGCCATCGGTGAGATAAGATGGCATAAGGTCGCACACCCGTGGGCGTTTCTAATGTTAGTTTCTTGGTATGTAACAACCGCATTGTTCGCCCTGCTGTATGGTTAATTCCAAACCCTTGACTTGGAGTTGCGGTCAAAGGGGAAACTCACCGCCAGGTGGATGATATGGTACGAAGGGCACGAAGGAAGAGCGCTATGGAACAACTTGAACGAAAATGGTCGCCACTAAAGAACAGTTCTCAGCGTCTATCACACAAGGGAAAATAAATAAATAAACAAGGTCACGGCGCTCAACTCCAAAGGCAGTGCCTTCAGGTTCGGAATCTTCGGATGCTGTGCTTATTTTCGTTGAGTACGGCAAGATCTAGACATTATTACCATCGTTATGAAAGCGAGGTCAGCATTGCCATAAGATGAGGGCGCACCTATTAGTAGGGGGAAGAATATGTTCAATTCAGCACCGCATATCTGACCTACTTACTTGATTTACCAATGTCGTCAAACAAGACAACGGCACAGAATCTTTCTATTTTCCGCAAGCACTTGTTCATTGATGATGACACAGGGCTATGTTAGCATTGCAAGGATTTCGTCAATAAGTACGTACCATCAAAGGATAAGGAGTCTGGAGTAAATAGGTACCAACAGAGTCCAGACACAACACAGAATCAGAGTGTTTCGTCCCTGACATGATGCATAGTCATCCCACGTGCGTAGTTGGCAGTGACAGCTGGGAGCTTTTGCTATTAGAGATTTGTTCGAGTCGAGGGTTGCCGACCTTGCCGTAAAGTTAGCCAGAGACCACTTAGCCATTAGTGAATGAATTAGATTTGTCAAGACAGGCCAATATTATCCATAATGGTAGACTTGGTTCACCGGCATCGTTAGATTGCGTGCACAGACATGTAGCAGTGCATTTCCAGAACTGTGCGAGAGACATCAAACTCAAACTCGAAGCGGTCTGCACTTCAAGTTGAAGGACGTCAAGTTGACGTTTGGCATCACGAAAAAAACGTACAAAATCCTTATCGGACACTCCCAATAGTATCAAGTATCAAACTTTCACGCCTTAAGTAAAGATCGATAATGACCCTACATGCATAGTGACCTTCTTTTCGTTACACAATCAGTCCAAGCTTGGTACAACAATAAAAATTACGGACCCCTGGACATAATTGAACTTCATCAGGTGACACCGCATGACCTTTTCCATTGCGCAAACAGTGGGGACAGGAATTGATCAATCATTGATCTCCTAAAACATCTCCTGTACTGCCTTCAAAATTTCTGCTCTCGTTCGTGCATATGGATCTGCCTCTTCTGGCGTGGGCAGTTCGATGTGTGTATCGACCCATGCAAGCGCCCAAGCGCCATTCCCTGCCTTCGTTCCCCGAAGCATCTTCCGCTGTCCAATTTGTTCCCAGTGACAGCGGGTAGGTTGCGTGTCTGCGCGATCTAGAGAAAATAAAATGAAAACATAGGCACAAACAGCAATAGAGATATACATACAATGCACCAGTCCTGTGTGTGGCTCATACACGCCAAGCGGATACTGTGACTCCTCCACTCTTCCTCTCTTCCTCTCCGCGCCCTCTAGCTCATCAGGTGCCCCTCGCTTCTCCTCTCCTTCAGCCACCTGCACTTCCTTCCCCTTCCCCTTGTCAAGTCCATCCCCAAGGATCCCACCACATGCGACCCTTGCCTCCCTTCTCATTCGCGTCCATTCCTCACTAGCATCTCCAACACGCCTTGCAGCCTCCGACATCCAGTTCTCTTCCGTGAGCCCCTCCCTTGTCAGCAGCGATTTGCGCACCGCACTGTGGGGTCCATCACTAAACGGTCCCCAACCAGTGCTCCCGAAAATGGTTGTAGGTCCTCCCGCTCGATATATACCCGATGATGTAGAGGTGGCGGGCTGCTGGCCTGAAGGTGCAGTTTGAGATGACGCACCCAGGGGGTCGGGAAGCTCGCCGACGAGGTCGCCTGGCTTAAGTCCTTTTTCTGTGATCTCAGCGAGACATTTCGATTCGTAATAATCATCTGTGACCCAGCGGCCATCTATAGCAAAACAATAAATTCTGGATGGGTTTCATTGCAACAGAATAAGAGCGTACCTAGTATCATCTTCGCGCCATGGAGTTTATATGCACTGCGTGCGGTGACGAGGGTGACGCTGCGCGTTTTTAGGTGTGCACCGAGCTTCCCTGCAGAGATGAGGAACTCCTTTTCGGGCTGCGTAGCGGAGAGCTTGAGCGCGAGCGGATTACGCCGGAAGAAATACAGAGAATCACGAAACCCTGACGCACGCGCAGCATCGATGGCGAGCATATACTGCCGACTTGGGTGCCTCTGGGGTAGTACGAAGGTGTGGCATTTGAACTTGCGACCTGGATTGTCCATGACGCAGATTTTAACAAGGTCAAGAGAGTGAGCAGGTAGAAAGATAGTACATACCTCCCAAAAGATTGCCATCTGCATCAACCTTCTCGTCACCTTTCTCGTCCGGGTCTGTGACAAACTCGTCGCCGTCGATAAAGTACACCTTTCCTCCTACTCGCATGAATGGCCGACCATCTTGCTCCCCTTCCTCTGCTTCAGCGTCGTCAGCATCTTCGCCGTCGCGTTTTGGTAGTCGAATAGTCAAAGACCCACGACCCCGCCCACGCCCTCGTCCCCTTCCTCTCCCGCGACCTCTTGCGCGACCGGGACCAGTGGGGGCTGCACCTCGACCTCTTCCACGCGGGCGCCCCCGTGGGCGAGGGAATGGTCGTGGCTCCACGCCTTCAGGCCCTACCTCCTCCGCTCCGCTGCCTTCGCCTTCGTCTCCTTCACCCTCAACAGCACCTTCTTCGGGTTCCTCATCGCCAGGTTCGTCTTCGTCAAGCACACCCTCTGAATCCTCTCTCTTGGCCTGGAGTTCGCCTTCTTCGACAGAGTTGTCGTCGTCTTCATCTACAACAGACGGCGTAGCTGGCGTTTGCGCGAGGCGCGGTTTGAGAATGATCTTGGGAGTAGACGTAGATGTGTTGGCACGTTTCATTGTCAAATCAATAATTGGTTCTTGGTCTTTGTGGAGACAAGGGTACAAGGATGCTCTGTAGCTAGTGATGATAGGAGAGTTGGTAAACGCGTTCAACGTTCAGAACTTCAGATGAGAATTTGGAATCCTCAGAAGGTAGAATTTCGCAAGACGCGTCGCGTATATATACTTAGCGGTCTTAGCCAGAGGTATTTCGGTTCACAAAATTCATGCTCGACGACGATCTGACACCTTGGAACGTCGTTCCAAGCAATACAATATATAACAAAAACATGCAAATCGAATGGGACAAAGCGATGTTTGATTCATTTGTCAAGAGTACAATTCACGACCAGCAGCACCCCCAGCAGCATGTCCAGCTGAGAAGAGTCCATCCCACTCCAACGATGTTTGGCGCGCGGAGGAGGACGGGGCAAGACCTGCCCGGCTTTAGCGCACCGCAGATTTTGTTGAGGCCTTAACGTCGACAGGCTCACTCTGCTTAGTCGTTTACTCTGTTAATTTAGTCTGGTGAGAGAATGACGGAAAGGTAATGGAACGAATACGAACTGGAACGGGCTCTCATCTTTCTGCGTTTGCGTCTGAGCCTACGGGAACGCTTTTTCTTCCACTTGTCTCTCATCCTGGTGGTACCGAAGGTTAAACCGACAAGTAACAACCAAAATCTGATTGTAACATACCTGTTTGATGATGGAAGTGTCTGAGGAGAACACCTTGGAAGCGTGGGGTACTATCGGTGGGGCTTGACGGTACTGTACAGCTGCTTACGCAATACAGTCTCACGGCTTGTGGTCACGTGGATCTGGTACTACGGCATACATACCTGAGGCGTAGAGATGATCAAGACGGGCATTTCAGAAGAGACAGAAATCACTATTCAGATATGAGTACAAATTTTGAGATCACCACTTTTTCCAGAATACCGAATGAAGAGACGTACTACAAATGAAGAGAGAATCGTAAAAATGTGGTGGTACATGAGCTATAGGAGCGACAGGGGAATACAGCTACAATATTCGGTACAGCAAATGATGGCAAGTACAATGAACGAGCGATAAATAAGTAATGTTACAACACCCTCAATCGCTGCGAAAAAGCACGATATTTTTCTAATATGGCATGGCATCCAGGCTGATTGTATTTTGCAAGGTGATTCCGCATTGCATGTCAATGGTCGGTCTTCACTCTCTATTCCGTAGGACGAGATACCGTCTTTGAGTATAAGCTGGCAGATACACGTAGTTTGCCTTGTTCGATCTCACTGGGTGTCCCTGAAGGGGCAGTCGAGAGGTGACTAGGACTGCGGGTTTGCCTAGCGATTGCGATGCGAATGAGTACCATGTAGAAGGTAATCGCCATGATTGGCACGGCCTAGTGGGTTAAAGTTCAGTTTTTTTATGATAGATATTAACAGCGGAATTACCATGTCCAAAAAAACTATCTGTCCATTGTTCGAGCAGAGGAAACAGATTAGTGTGGTGATGAGCGTTGCAGAATACAAAACAGCGGCATCTATGAGCACGCGTATTATCGGCATCAGAGTGCTCTTCGTAGCGCGAATCGTAGAACTATTGCGGTCAATCACCCATATGCGATATGCCAGTAATCCTGTACACATTCAGTGCGCTTCGGCATCGCGCTGATGGAAACATGCTTACCTGAACTCAAGAGATTATTGGTAATAGTCAAAACTACGAACGCAGTGATCCACTGTCCAAGCGGTTTGGCGAAGATGACCGTAGAACTACTGGCTTGCGCAATATAGTAATTTACAGCAACACCGGTCACTTCGAGGCAACGTCAGAACACACGACTTGCTGAGAAATTGCGACCTAACCTACGGAGCCGCACCACAGTAAGCTTGGTACGATGATAACCCAAACGCATGGCCAAACAACAAAACAGCGATAAGTCTTTTACAACACAAGGCGGTTCTATAAGCCCAGAGGAATTTAAACGGTAAAAATGTGAACCCACCACCACCCCATCAGCAAGTAGAGTTTGCAAGAGACATATCGCATGCTTGGTCGCATATGATTTTTGGGTAATGTCTCCGAAGAACCCGGCTGGCCCGCCTGGAAATGTATCGCGATACTTCACCAGTCCCTCTTCGGCACGAAAGATATCCACAACGATGTGCTTAGGAGACATTAGCAGATATCATTAGATGTTAGAGGAGAGGAGCTAACTGCAGTACTCATCAGGAATAATAGGATGGCCACTACAGAGATTGGGCGATTAATGTCCTGCATGCGACATTTGTAGGTCAAAGCCCAGATGGTTCCCATGAACATGAGGACTGAAAAGCCTAGGGAACAAGCTTGGTCAATGGTGGGCATGGGAAGAACGAACTCATTGGATACTCACCGTATAGAATACATTCCAGCGACGTCGACAGTACATTAGCAGAATCCAACGCGATGACATTTGAAGTCATGATATGATATCTTGAGATCAGTGCAGAAAGTTATGGGCATCTTCGACATTTTCACACAAGTATCGTTATATAGTTATTAGAAAAGGGTTTGATTGTCGTAATGATTGGCAAGCTGCCATCAATGTCGTTGGGCTATGTCTAGCTTCTATTATCTTGAGATCAGTGCAAAGTTATGGGCATCTTCGACATTTTCACGCAAGTATCGTTGTATAGTTTTTAGAAAAGGGTTTGATTGTCGTATCAGGCATTGTACCAGGTTATCCTCCACGGTGGGGTTCGGTATCGGATCTCGTCGGAAGACAGATCATGATGCCATCATCCAATGTGGCATGATGGCAAGCGAAGAAAGATAATATCATTATTGAATGATATCATACATAGTTCAGGAAACTTAGCTTTGATTCTTCTGGCTCTGAATTAGACTCTGTTACGAGAATGAATCAAATAATTCGCCTCCCCGAATAAACAAGTCCCATCAAGAGTCAGTTCTCTGGATGACGGGTCAGACTCGCAATTTGCGAACTTAAGAGACTACTTGAGTCCACCACTGGTCCTGTGACAGAACAAATGTTGTATGCGGCCTTTGACGACCAAATAACTACAGGCGTCGTGTAATGATTGGCAAGCTGCCATCAATGTCGTTGGGCTATTTCTTCTATCCGCATCAATGATCTCGATCAGCGCTCGACGCTTAGCACAGCATCACACAATGATGCGAAATTATGTTTCGACTTGAAGGATACATACTGATACGGCGAATAGCCTTACTGCCACAGGCTACAGGAGTGACAAATCACAATTGTGATTGTTTCGCAGCTCAGTGGAGTCAGGACCATGATAATATGTTAAATGGTGTTCCGAGTCTGCTTGCTAGCTTGAATCCTATGAGCTGAGCAGGCGACGTAATATTCCTAGAAAAGCTACTTGAACGAATAAATCAATTATCGTTCCAACTCAGCATGTCACACTCATTTGACTGTTCCCGTAAGTAGACCTGGAAGAAAAGACGGGCTGTGGTCACATAATTTAGATGACGTGATAGTTGATCAAAATCGGCGGTTACCGTTCATTACACTGTTTCAAGTTCGGTGATCAAGACACCTCCTAACATGCTACGGGCATCAACTAACGCGGCGACACGGTTCGCTGCAGTGTGCACGATACGACCGTCCAGCTCGTTGCCGTGTAGAAAGTCCTTCATCCGTATCCCCTCAGCGCACACAAGTTCCCGAGCTGCGTCTCCAACCAGCCGCACGAACTTTGCTCTCTTCGCGCGCTACTCAACTTCCAATTCAGCAATATCAGACCCATCTCGGCCCGACCTTTTCTACCACCCCGTTTCGCTTCCAACGATAGGCTCAGTCTATGCAGTTTCCTTCCTCACCCAACCACCACCGATTCCCGATTCGTGCTCTGTAATGGGATGGTTGCCCGCAGAAACTGCAGGAGAAGCAGATGCGGAAGCCGGGCTAAATGATTTCGTAGACAACCGTACGTCACTTACATTAACTCATCCCGCTCGATTCACATGCCCACTGACTGTCAACACAGCCAAGTTTCGCGCAATCATGCACGAGGCAATCCAAACCGGCTTACGGGAAAAAGTGGACGACATTTGGATCAATAGTGCACTGCAATTACAACAAGGTTGGATGCATATACACGGTATGTGATGAGTCTTCCACTTCGCTTACGTTTGGCTAGAACCAAGAACAATGTCACACAGACAGCCGCAACCTTCCAGCCCTAGGCAGAATAGGCGACCCGGATGACATCATCGCCTCTGTATTAGTGCGGGACAGCAAAGTGAGCTTTGAGAATGTGCGTTCTGCTCAGTACCGCTCATCAGGTCCTTGGAAGATTCTTCCCGACACGTACCAGCCCATGCCATCTTATCGCCTCTGCACTTCTGATGGCCCGACACTTCTTACAGAGGGCCTTGCAGCCAAGTTGAAGTCGGTGCTAGAGGGCGCTATCAGTCCGAGAAGCAGCCCAGTAACGTCCCCTGTGGTCGCATCGTTGTCCTTACCGCCTCCCTAGCCGCCGAGGCTTTAAAACCTCATATGATGTTTCGCCCGATGATCGTTAGACAATTAGTACTCATTACTTGCATTATTCCACTGAACACTAGTACTGCATATCATACTTGCATCTTCCTTTGCATAGCCACCACTCATCAGCCAAACTTCATGACCTGCAGTTCGAAAGTGCATCCATTCGCAAATTTAATACAACGTGAGTCTAGCTCCAGAGAAGCCATACGATAAGGTCATAAAACATGTAGCATAACCAAGAGCAGAGCACGAACACAAAATAAAAGCAGATGCGAGTAGTAGATACGAGAGAGGATAAATGAAGAGCAGGATAAAGATATGGGTCAAAGATACTCGTTAGATGTTATCAAGATGGTCGTAAGATATTATGCGTAGAATGTGGTTCCTGGGCTTTATGTTGTGATGAAGCAATGTGTCTCTACCGGTAGCTGCGTGGCGAGCGAGGTCCGAAGAGACCAGGGCTGCCTTGGTCAGGTACAATCAGGTTAGGCTCAATCGACGGCGGCGTAGGTGCCAGCGCAGGGTTTGCTATCATCCATAGCGTCAATTCACTTTCTTAAACGATGCAATGAAACTCGATACTCACGATGCCAGGTGACCCAGGAATGTACAGGCTGCCTCATAGGTGCAGGACCAGGTTCAGGGGGCGGTGGTTGGTCGGGACGTGGCTTGCGAATGCGCCTCGTGTTGCGCGGGAGTGTACGCCATGCTGGACGAGCAGGCCCAGGTTCATCAGGAGGCGGGGGAGGTGCCTCAGGCGGTGGTGGCGCATCAGGCCCACCAGGACCAGGCATCGGCGGTTTCCTGTCAAAACAATGAGCATGGTCCAAGTTGACGGTTAAGGTATCTTACCAGTCAGGATCGAACTCCCCTCCTGGTCCGTATTTAGCTTTCATCATCATCAGGTATCCAAGTTCACTGGAAGAGATGGATGTTCAGACACATGAATGTCGTATTCAAGTAAAAACTCACTGTTGAATGTTACGGCGTTCTTCGCGAAGCTTGCCAACTTCTCCAAGGAGCATCCGGACCTCAGTCGCGAGTGCTTTGCTAAATTCATCAAGATACTAGAAACGGTATGAGCATTTTTTAAAAAGAAATACATTGTTCACAGGCACTCACTACTTGCACATTGAATGGGACTTGCTCCCGGGCAGTAGCACGGACAGCTTCAAGAGTGTCTTCATGCCGCCGCTCACCTTCAGCCCGCCAGTCTACCATGAGGAATGAAATCAGCAAAGCATCACTCAAAGACACTCAAGACATACCCTCAGAAAGAGCTCGAAGCGCCTCCCGCATTTCGTTATTTTGCCGGGCGAGTTCATCGAGCAACACTTGAATGTCCGGCTTACCCTCCTCCCGTAGCCTGCGCTCTTCCTCCTGAATTCGATCCGCCTCACGATCTTGAACGAGCCTGGAGACCATATCCTTCAATTCATGGAACTGTGCATCTTTCTCAGCACGTCTGCCCTGCTTTTCTTCCCACCGCTGATCCATAAGCTCCCTCTTCCTGGTACACTCATCGCGTTGCTCCGAAACCAACTGTGTGATATCGCCCAACTGCGCACGCATGCCTTCGTCATGTTCATTGGCAACCGCCCGTTCCTCGTTCTCAGTCTGCCGTAGCTGCCTTTCGCCGTCAAGCTCCCCACGAACGCGTGCAAGCTCTTCTTCTAGGTCATGAACCCTTCTTTCGCGGTCCTCATCCATGCGAGCACGCTCGGCGGCGAATTCAGCACGTTCCCGCTCCCTCTCAGACGCAAAAGATTCCCTTTCCCGATCAAACTGCTCGCGCTCAAGTCGAACCGTGTCCAAAATGTCAGAGGCATGACGAGAAGCTGCCTCATGAGAAGCTGCGTGGATCGATTCAATGATGGAAGCATTATCTCCAGATCCAGGAGGAGGGACCGGTAGAGGAGGTACACTGTGCGCCCTCTCTTCCAGTTGAGCAAATAGCTCATCGCCGCGCTGTCTTGCCTCAGCCTCACGACGATCTTCGTTTTGGAGGAAGATATGCTCTCTTTCATCTTCATTGTGTCGGAAGTCTGCTTCACGACGGTTTTCAGCTTCATGAGCGTCGTGAACGACCCGTTCAAGTTCGCGTTCTGCTTCGTCTAGTCGTTCGTGCTGCCGATTAAGGGCGTCATCAAATCCGGTAGCCGTTGGGTCAAAGTGCACATGAGGGTCATGACCTGGCGGGAGGACATGAACCACCTCGCTCTCACGGCGGCTGTCATCCTCCCGAATAGTGGCTGGCGCACCTCCTGTGTGCGATCCCGTGCGTGATGGAACTCGTGAAGCACCGCGACGTCCATGGGGGTCCGCCTCGTCTTCCGGAACTCGCGAAGCATCGCGACGTCCATGGGGGTCCGCCTCGTCTTCCGGAACTCGCGAAGCATCGCGACGTCTATGCGGGTCCGCCTCGTCTTCCGGAAATTGTGAAGCACGGCGACGTCTATGCGGGTCCGCCTCGTCTTCCGGAAATTGTGAAGCACCGCGACGTCTATGCGGGTCCGCCTCGTCTTCCGGAAATTGTGAAGCACCGCGACGTCTATGAGGGTCCGCCTCGTCTTCCGGAAATTGTGAAGCACCGCGACGTCTATGCGGGTCCGCCTCGTCTTCCGGAAATTGTGAAGCACCGCGACGTCTATGAGGGTCCGCCTCGTCTTCCGGAAATTGTGAAGCACCGCGACGTCCACGGGGGTCCGCCTCGTCTTCCGGAACTCGCGAAGCACCGCGACGTCTATGAGGGTCCGCCTCGTCTTCTGGAAATTGTGAAGCACCGCGACGTCTATGCGGGTCCGCCTCGTCTTCCGGAAATTGTGAAGCACCGCGACGTCTATGCGGGTCAGCTTCATCGTGCCTTGCAGAGGGCGATCGATGGCGTGGCCGTCCTTCGTCGTGTTCCATTACTGGAGGTGTTCGATGGCGTGACCGTCCATCGTCGTCGTCCCTTATAGAATGTACAGTTGGAATGTATACATCAGGGGCACGGCGCAGTTCACGTTGAAGACTAGCGGGGCTCATCAGACGTCGTTCTGAAAGGTTTGTCAGAGTAAGTCCATGCCCACAATAACCTACATACCTTGTGAAAACGTGCGTTGTCCTCCTGGGGTTATGATCACTGGTCGGTCGATGGGTGATTCAGGGTGCGTTCGCTCTGGATGATCAAGCCTAATGACAGTTGGTGACCGTGGAGGATCCTCAAACCGCGGAGAACCAGGGAGGCCATGACTAGGTGTGTGATGGTGATGACTGGGTACATGTGCTTCTGAAAAATGAGTGGGAGTTCTGTGAGAGGCAGTTCTGCGAGTGCGTGAGTGATCTCCTTCGTCATAACTGGGACGTCTGCTGTGGGGGACATCTTCTTCGTCACTTTGACGTCCGCGACGAGGAGTGTGGTCGTCTCTCCTGCGTCGGTCTCTTTCTTCCGAACGTGTGGGAGAGGGTGAATCAGAGTGTCCGTGGCGGCGTTGGCGGCGGCGGCGGTCATCATCTCTATGTCTCTCGCCTCCTCGTCGTGGTGAAGGCGATCGCGAGTAGTCATCACGCGGCCCTCTCCGTCGACGGCGATCCTCGGGAGAGTAGTCGTCACGATAACGGCGACGGGGGCCATATTCAGGTGAGTAGGATCGGCGTCGACGATCATCCCAACGTCTTGGGTAGTAATAATCAGGAGAGTCGGGATATCGACCTCGTCGATAATAAGGATCGTCATATGGATATCTATCGCGGTAGCGTCCACGAGGTGACCGAGACCGAGATCGTGAACGCTCAACGTGTCCAATGCTACCAGGTACCCTCACTACTGGTCCGCCAAGGACGCCACCCGAAGGAGTAACACCAACAAATTCTTCGCGAGTGGGAGGTCTGGCGGCATGTTCGCCAGACGGCAATGGTAATATGATAGGGCCAGACGAAGGGTGAGGAGGGCTTTGTTGTATGATCACTGCGCCGCTCCCGGAACTGGACCTGGACCTGGACCTGGATCTGGATCTGGACCTGGGCCTCTCAGACCTGGACGGCATAAATAGTGGCTCGCGAGGCGGGTGGATTATCACGGGTCCATCAAACACGGGTGGCGGTGGTAGTCCAGCGGGTCCATATGCAGTCCCTGACTGCATTGGCACAGGTGGATCTGCCATACCTACTTGAGGAGGTAGAGCCGGCTGTGGAGGCATATTGATATTGATAGTCTGAGGGCTTCCATGGCTGTGTGTATGCTCCCCGGAATGTACGACGGCAGGGATATCTTGTTGATAATCTGGTTCCATGTGTAACGTTGGACCTTCCGGAGGGTGTTGTACATGGTGTGTGTGAGGATGCGCATAGGTCTGTTGGGTAGCCGTGCTAGTATCACTCCCTTCAGCATCACTATGTTGAACTATGATTGGAGGTCTCATGGGGAGCACATCGCTAGACCCTGAGTGAGGACTCGTGGGAATAACTCCTTCATCTTCATCGTGAAGGTGATGCTCGTACTGATCGCGATGTTGTCGTTGGGGATAACCACCGTAAGGATCCGGAATTACCGGTCCTTGCGCACCTGGAGGGTAATGATGAGGTTCTGGCATGCCCTGCGGCCCCTGCCTGCGCCATTGAGGCTCATCGGGTATGAAAGGGCTATATTGACCTGGCTGAGGAGAACCGTCATATGTGGGAATGACGGGAGGCTCTGGGACTCCCTGAGGAACGAATCCAGGATAAGGTCCGGGACCAAGAGTAGGTGGAGGGGGGATAGGTCCAACAGGGATCACTGCATGGGGGAATTGAGGTTCCGGCATTTGCATGGCTAGGAATGCCAAGTCAGCGTCCGCAAACTAGCAACAAGGTCTGCTTACTTGGGCGCACACCTGGTGGTTGCACGCTGGGCTGCATCCCTGTTCCTAGTCGTGCAAGATCATTTCTGAGTTCATCAACGCGAGCGGTCACCCCCCGTAATTCTGCTTGACGGTCCTGCACGTCCCTTTCAAGCCATTCATTCAGACCTCTCATGTACCTCATCAATTCTCGTTGTTGGTCCACGGTCGCAAGTTGGGCGAGACGATGTTCCTAACGCAAAATACAATATCAGTGTCTCGAACAGGATATCAATATCGTAACTTGCCCGTAGGATGTTCATCAATGTGTCAAAGAGTGGCAACTGCACTACGGTCTAGGAGAGAACAATTAGAACTTCGGAAATCATACCTTAAGATTTACTTACTGGTCCCGGAGGCATTGGCACGTATTGGCGACCACCTTGTTGACCAGGGATAATAGGCGGAGGAGGCATGCCCTACAGAATTACGAAGGTTACATCTTGCAATCAAATCTGTTGAAGAACGTACCAAGCCCTGTGGTCTGGGGGGACGGTACCAGGTTTGAGGCTCGCGAATGTCGTCATTACCTCCAAGGTCAGCAGGCGCGCTTGGGGGTCTTCCGTGCAAGTTGATCTAAGCGAAAGGTCGGTATTTTATTAGATTCACTCCACAGAAATACTCACAGGCGGCTGAGGAGGAGGAATATTAGTAGGCGGGCGTGTACGTGCGGGATCGGAAAAAACTCCAGGCGGTGGTGCCGTTGTCCCAATAGGTTGCCGAGTGCGTGGTCCAGGTGCACCGGAAAATCCAGTCTCAGTTTCAGTTGCGAGTGGGTCGCGCGGTCCTCGACCGTCACGGGGACGACGGGGGGGACGACGGGGGATAGGTGGGTGTGGAATCTCGGGCGAGAATATCACTGGTTCTGTGGCAATCGGGTACGTCGCAGGCCGTACTATGGGACTGGTACTCCTTGACCTTGGAGGGCGTACCGCAGGTTGGTAAGCGAAAGGGATCAATGCTGGGGGCGGCTGGACGCCTATAGGCACTTGGGGCGGGGGTGCCTGCAATAACGCAAGCAGCTCATCGTCAAGATTCCCACGAGCTCTGCGTGGCTGGGGTGCAGCAAGAGGGACGCGGTCCCTCAGGAGCCGCGTCCAGTCCTGCCAGCGCTGCTGAAAATCCTCTGCATCTACATCTGTTCCGACATCAGAAATAGACTCTGATGACGGCTGGATGTGGACTGATCGTTCAGTCTCGACCCGTCTATCAATGAGTTGACGCAAAAGAACCTCGATGGCCCGAAACCGGTCATTGAACTCTGTGGTGTCCAGAGGACCTGAGCGTGTCTCGCGCAACTCGTCCAGCATATGGTTTGTTGATACCTGACCCTCCCAAAGCGCAGTCGTCTGCTCTCTCAGTGAGGTCAGCATGTCTCTCAGCGTCTCAATCGTAATGCTGTCGCGCTGCCGCACAGTGGTGACCGACGCCGTGGAAGGTGTAGGTGACGAGGGTGGAGGAGTCGGTGATGACGAAGACGTCGCCGACAAGCTGGGACCAGGGGATGGCTCGCTGGAAGAAATTTCAGATGGTGTGGCTGAGGACGAAGAGGAGGATGACGAGGAGGGCCAAGATGGCTCCCTAGAGATCGAATATGAGCGTTCCACAGTCTCTGGTTCTAATTCCGTTTCCAACAGACTTAAGTCATCATCCGAGTGATGTGAGGATAAGAATGACGGGACTGAATTGAGCGAACTCGGGGAGGAGGGGTGCATAGGAGGTGGGGACATTTCGACAAGGGTGATACCCGGCCTCGGGCGCGGTCCCCTTGGCGTCGAGAGCACGCTGCTGCCCCCGACAGACGTGTCTCTAGTTGGCACAGGTGGCGATCTCTCCGCGACGAGCCTCGTACGGACGTACTCTGACAAATCATACAGTTCGTCTCGGATAGCACGCACATTCTCTGCGATTTCCTGCGTTTCCTGGCCACGGAACTGGTCAATTTCTTGGATGTGGTGAAGAAGACGGTCAATATCGTGCGTGATAGTTTGCTCAGTGTGCGTGCGCGTGTGCTCCGTCTCAAGGACAGAATGGATAGAAGGAACATCATCATGCGGTGTCGTCACACTCACACTCATCGACACCGAAGTAGGGGCAGGGGACACCGGGAGAGGCACGGTTCGCGGGGAGGGCATTGGCATCTATAGCAAAAATCAACACATCACATCAGCATTCGAACCAAAACGCGATAAAGAACTACCCACATATCGCACCGACTCCTCGGTTCTCGTCGACAGCAAGGACGGCATTGTCGAAATGTCACTGGCAGCTCTTACACTTACGGCATCTTCCTCCTCCGCCTCAATGGCAATACTCGACACACCACTCACAGTAGACGCGGTCCTTGACAGCGAACTCGATGCGCTCGTCGACATCGTCAGCGGAGTCGGTCCACTGGACGGCGAAGACACCAACTCAAGTGGGTGAAACACCTGCCTAGGAGAGGGTGTAAGGGAAGAAATAGTCTCCGTGATAGGCGTTAGCCTCGCAATACTGCTCAGAGGCGATACACTCGGGCGCATAAACGATGTCTCAAAGCTCCCATCGATGCCCTCCTGCAACGCGGCGCTCTGCACACTAGGGGTAGGCTGCAGTGCAGACGAATCAAACGACACGTCCGTCTCAGAAGGCCATTGAGATGGGTGCACAGATGGCGTGACTGCCTCTTCGTCATGGTCAGATATCGAGAGAGCTGGAGTCTGTATAGTCCGAGGTGTCAGGCTGATGAAGGGCTCGGTGGACTCTGTCAAAGTCGAGACAGACGTGTCAAGTTCTGGCTGTGCGGGACTCAGATCGCTCTCGGTGTAGGAGAATGACGAGTCGGTGTGGAAACTGACAATGGGGGTTGGTGTCTCGGGTGCCTGGGTGGTAGGCGGGGCGCTCTCCAGCAGGCTGTCCTCCTCTGCGATTTCTTCCTGCGCAGTGACAGCCTCAGGCGTGATCGACACCTCCAGCGCTGGTTCCTCAGAGATGATACTGGGGACTTCGCTCGGTGTCTTTGGTGGGGGTGTGGGCGGCAGATCCACTTCCACTTCCTCTTCTTCGTGTAAGTTAATGGACTCGTCACTGGGCTCGTCAATTGGCACTACAATGGGCACGTCAATGAACGCGTCAATGGGCACGTCAATGGGCTCGTCAATGGGCACGTCAATGGGCGCTTCAATGGGCTCTTCAATTGGTTCTTCAGCAGGAAGCTCCACGGCCAATCCCGACCTCGGCGTGCTCAGCCCCTCTTCGCTCGGGATCGTAAGACACACGCTCGCCGTCTCATACTGCGTCTCCTCCTTGTCACTCTTGCACACTTCCGCTGTCCAGAAATCCGTTTCAGTCTCGGTCTTGCACTTCTCCGCTGTCACATAGTCTGTCTCCACGTCACTCACGCACCGCTCCGCAGTCACGAACTCCGAGCTCACGCAAGTCTTGCACGTGTCCAACGTCTGATAGTCCGACTCGCTTGGGATCGTTGGAAGGCTCTTGAATGACGCAGTGCTCGGGCTGGGCGACGCGTGGGCTGTGGTGTATCCCTCGCTTCCACTGCTCTCCCTCTCCTCCACAGCTAAAAATCCCTCCGTTGTCGTTGTGGGCGTCCTGCTCCTCGTCCACCCGCTCAGTGTCGACCTCGTCGTTGCAGAATTTTCCCTATCAGATGGCTCCTCGCTCGTAGAGTATGCGCCATACCGCCGTCTCCGAACTTCAGGGGTACGAGATAAAGACGATGAGGTGGGGGTGGGGGCGTGACTGTCACTCGTGTACGTGTAGGGCGTGCTGCTCGTGTATCCGCTGGACGAGTAGGAGTACGGCGTTCTCGACCGGCTGTCGCTCGACGAGAACGGTGTTCGCGAGCGCCCATCGCTAGATGTGTATGGCGTATAGCTCCCACTGCCGTCATGCGAGTCCCCCAGGTAAGAATTACTCTCCGTGCGTCTGTAGCTCAGCGTGCTCGGCACGATCTGCGTATTCGACTCGCCACTCGTGAACTCAAACGCTGTCCCGTCTGTCACTAAGCCTGTCGTTGTCCGGCCATCGCCACTCCTGCTGGTCCTGGAGCTATCTGCTGAGAAAAAGTCCGATTCGGGACGAGAGCCTGGCACGCTGGACGTGCGTGAGCCTGTGCTGAAGAATTCCTCCTCACTGACACTGAGAGCTCGGTTCCTTGTCTTCCCGGTGGGAGGCGGGGTGACGCGAACATCGCCCCCCAATCTCGGGCCACTGCTCACCGTCACAGGGCTTCCCCCACCCACGCCCAGTATTCCACCACTTTCTGAACCCAAACTTTCGTTGACCAAGCTCAAGCCAAAGCCTAGACCAGGCTTGGCAGAACGAGCCCGCGACACAGCACTAGCAAACTCCTCATCCAGGTCTGCGAGAGATGAGGTGCGGCGCAAGGATGAAGATCGGGATGGAGCGATGATGCGCGGGTCAGAGGGGTAAAGGTACGACGAATCATCCGCGGTACGCCCTTGGCCACCCACACTGGGCACCCTACTCGCACTCAGACTTAACCCCCCGGAATCACTCCCCAAATCCGACAGACTCGGGATCGTATGCAGCGGCGGTACGAATACAGTACTCTTGCTCCCGGCAGACGTGGATGTGGTAGAGGCTACAGAATGGATGGTGCCTATGCTGCCTGTGGGCGAACCAGATTGGGAGCGATTTGGGAGCGACAAGGAGCGGTCTAGTGCTTCCCTGTTTACATATCATCGTGTAGGTTAAGACACTCATCAGTATTATCTAAATCTAAGTGGAACACGAATCACTCACCAAATCGCACTCACCCACCTCACCCTCTCCCTCGCGCTCTCCGCCGCAAGTCGCTCAACGCCATCACCATACAACAGCTGAAACGGACACAATACTTCCAAGAGACTCACGCCATCCTCAGTCATCTACCGATATGTTCCACATCAGCGCTGTGCGTCTTATTATCAACTCGCCAATGCACATACCTGCGCTGCTGCACTCACTCCCCCAACATCGCCCCTCGCACCAGGGTGTGTAAAGCCGGGGGTACTCCTCACTTCCGTACAATTGATTAGATCTAAGCTCACTACGCCCCGACCACCCCCAGGGGCACTCCAAGAAAGGATAAGCACGTGCGGATAGAGCAGTGCGGAGCATTTTTGCCAGCGGTAAGGCGTTGGGGAATGCACATTGAGGTACCAGAGGGTGCCGATGCGGATGGGCTGTGTATGAGGATCAGATGTGAACTTGAAGCCAAAATTAGAATGAGGCACACCTCCCGGTTTTCTCTTGCCCCCAGATCTGTCATATCAAAAGGCGGGGGTATCATGCTACTCGTGGAGCTCACTCTCCTCCTCATGACATTGTTTCCACTGCTAGTGATTCCTTCGTTTTCCCTGTTTCTGTTGCTGCCTCCCACATTGCCCCTCCCGCCGTTCCTATCAGGCGTCACCGGCGGCTGTCCCCGCGGCCCCTGACGCGATGCGCGTCTACGAAGAGAGAACAAACCCTCCATCTACGCCCCTCAGCACGCGTGTACGCCAACTTGCAAAATTACACACCTTTGATGCCCCAGGCGGAGACAGCTCGCTCCCGCCTTCACTGCTCTCACTCTTCACTTTCCCTAGCCCTGGTGTGCGTTCCTTCCACGCAGCTACAATGTTCCGTACACTCGTCAACGGGCTCCTGGGGCTCGTGTTAGTCTCGTTCAGAGGAGCGGTGCTGCGACGGAGGGCAGTCTGGGTCTGGCGCGTGGGTGTAATATCATCTTGTCTGCCTGGATCAAGAAGAGTGTCAGCACGAAGTAAAGGAGTAAAGGTAAGGGTAGAAGAGGCATTGACACACGCACCCCTAGCAACCCCAAATGCACTCGAAAACGTACTCGCAAAATCGCTTGGGCTTAGCTGTGTCCTCGCTGTCGCTGTACCACTGCCACTATACGTCCCGGTTGGGGTGCCAAACCCGCGCACTGGTGGACTTAACAAACTCGACAAGCTCAGGTCAGTCCCACCTCCACCTGAAGAAGTCGAGACTGTGGAACGCGAATCGTCGGACCTGCTTTTAGTGGGAGAAGAGGGGCGGGATGTGGTGTAGCCCGTGGTGGTATAGCCACCTGTCCCCGTCCCTGTGGTATATCCGTACCCGGTCGAAGTGAATCCCGTGGTATAGCCGTATCCAGTTGAGGTGTACCCCGTGGTACTCCCTAAATGAGGCGTACTCTGGGTTGTAGGTAAAAATGGGCTGTTGATTCTCTCCTTTTCTTTGCTTGGGGTACCTGCACGGTCCTCGAAGAATGCAATAAGGTCGCCCGTGCGACGGCTAGTTGTGGGAAGATCTGTGGCACCGCGTGTGTGTCCCTGGGATTGCGTGCTAAGTCTGTTGGCATTTGCAGGAGATTCAATAGCTGATCGAGCATGCGGGTTAGAGATGGTGCTTAGGCGGTGTGCAGAGAGACGGTTCTGGGCAAAGGAAGTCGGTCGGCTGGGGTGCTCAGTGCGCTCTGAGATAGTGCTCAGGACGCGAGGGTCGCGTGTGAAATAAGTTCCTGTTGCAGTTGCGTTGTCCGCCGAGTACGAAGCGGAAGTGCCAGTGTAGGACTCTGTACCACTGTACGGAGTAGACGTACTAAAGGATGTGTAGGATGGCCGGGAAGAGGACCATTGGGAGACAGCATCCTGAGTAGCATTAATCTCAGCGTCAATGTCGAGTTCGGTGAGAGCTGCTTCGACCTCAGCATGTTCCCCGAAGCTGTCGTCGTGACCATGACCTTCGAAGCTGGTTTCAGAGCGAGGAGGAGGACTGAATGCAACGCGTCGGAGGAGGCCTGGGGATGCGGATGAATCTGTAGATGCGCGGGGGGTGTCTATGTGTACAATTTTGGTGAATTCAATATTAACAAGGACATGCTAACATGGCACTGACCTGAACCAGAGTCATTCGAGATAGACGAATGCGTCGTTGTGCCATAATAACCTGGCGAGCGCGGGTCGGAGCTCGACATCGCCCGCGTCTGTTCTGTCAATTGTCAGTTCTAGATCGTCGTCGTCGTCGTCTCCGTTGTCACTGTCAAATAGTCAGTACAAGCCCATCAGTATTTGGAAAGCACGATGCACGTCTTCAACAATCGAATCGAACCAACACGAATTCAGGGCAGGCATAGTCGCGACCGTGTTCGGTCACGTGCGTTAAAGTTACCACGGTGACAGTCATAATCTCAGGCAGCAAGTTGAACCCTGGTTGAACTTTCAAAATTCAACTTGAGTAACTGTTTTGATAATCCTGCAAGCTGCAAGTCCATCGCCGTCACTTTCAAATCTTTCATGGCTAGGCGGCTCTTCCTAGAGTCTTGGTACTCTTTTGATCTGCATCGCACCAGTGCCACCAGTGCTTGCGGATATCTCTTTCAACGTCTCAGACTCGCTGGTATCATAAGGGCAAGATATGTTGCTCTACGGTGCTGGCTGTAGTATGGATAACGATTAGCAGAGGCAAAGCAGGTGGATATATTTTACCCTCGGCGTTTTGCGTGCAAACATCCAGCCATGGATCATGATGGATATCAGATAATGTTTTGCATCCTTCTAACTCGTTGGTCTGTTGAAGAAACGTGGCACCTGGCTAGCGAATACCGTATACTTGCAAAGCAACCTTGCCTTGCCTTCTGACTCCCAAGTCCAATCAATTCCTTTGTCATAAATACATTTGACATTTCCCTCTTCGATCACAAGCTCAATGCGCGATTTTTGTCTTTGAAAGAGCCATTCTCTTGACTATGTGCCGGTCTTGTATACCACCGTATGCAGAATTCAACCTGTTGTTGGCAACTTGTGCTTCTGCGCAACTGCGCCTCTGAAGACTACGGGTGGTCAGTACTATAGTTGTTCCGCGATTGCCATCTTGTTTATTGACCATTTTGATCGCCACAGGATCCACATCTACAGTATTACAACCCTCTTGGCGCTAGGGAAGGTGACGTTCTACCCCAAAAGAGGTTTCGTCTGCTACATTCTTAGTGCATTTTAAATCAGTTCCAATGTTGGTAAGATACATGTCAGAGGTAAGTTTGCACGGAAAACATTAATCAGAATATTGAGAAGGCTGCCACTATGAAATTCCACGTTATCGGTCATTCGGCTGTCCATCCGAGCCCAAACCTTGTCATGTATCCATGTATTATCGTCTCAACTCTCTTGTTTTCCTCGCTGGCACTCCACAGTTCATTGACCCTGCGGTTGGCGACGTCGAAGGATCAGATATAGACGCTCGAACAAGCAAAATCGGCAGAGACGCAACCTAAGTGACCTTCACTAGGCAAGTGCTGATGGCAGTTATGTGCAGCTTGTCATGGTCGTATATGAGACGCTCGCTTACTGCCGCCTTACTCATTCCACCTATCATTACAGTGTCGGCCGTGTCCGTACAACTATCAGCTCACCCTGCAAGGCATGTGGCAGTTGTTACCGTGCATGCCTCTCCATCCGCGAAAGACCGAGTTGTTGAGCACCACCGTGCGTCTCGTGCAAATCTTGCATGCCATGAGGCTCCACCGTCGCAACATGCTGTCAGGCCCCAACCTTCGATGTACTTACGCAGCAATATAATGTACTCTGCCTTACCTCTGTCATCGTAGGCGGCCAATTCTCGATTCTGTAACATTTTTCTGTCCCAAAGCTGAAATTTGTCCCGCTGCTTGGTCACAAATGTTGGATACAAGAAATTCCAGGCAGAAATTGATTTTACTTCGGTGACAGCAGTCAGCGCTTCAGCTTTGATAACCCTGTTAGAAGTAAACATGCAGGACTATTGCAAATCGATTCACCATGCATTTATAGTATTCCTCACTCGTACTAGCTTGAAGTTTGAGCTGTGTGCGTTCTACGCATTTGGAATACATAACTAAACTACATTGCTTTGAACTACTTATACACAGGATATTTCCGCCCTGCAGAGCCATATACACCGAGACAGTAAGTAGTCACAAGCTCTTTTTATTATGGGAATGCAAGCGCGCGCACCGCTGTAATCCAGGTCGAATCAGCGTCAGGAAACTTAGTGTCACACGACGGATTAGCAACATTGACCAGGCAGATTAATTTCACTCGCCTGGTACACCATGATGCCAGCATCTGGAAAATATGGTTAACCCCTGCTAACAAGAACATGAGATATTGAACGCACTCCATCCTTGTTGAACGGCGTCGCCCAAACACTGAGCAAGTAAGGAGGGATCCATATAGCCATTGCTCGCATCCACATCTGTAGCTGGCTTTCCGATCACCAATTTGTCTAAAGGTATTCCTGCTGCTGCAATCTGGAAGAGTGCAGTATTTGGCTGCATTGGAGCTGATGCTATAAGGAGGCCAGAACACGTCGTGTACTCGGACGTGCCCTCTGTCGTATATCTTGTCAATGACAAGCCAAAACACACAGGACGACATGACTCACGATTGTAGAACTGTATAAAACCCGGAAAGCTGTATTGGTATCAAGTATCCCTTGTCGAGAAATACTTGCCTGGATGTTGTACTGTGGTGAATAACTAATGAATGAGTTCACGATCAATCTACATGATTTTCTAACATACCCAATCATTTAACGAACCAACATTCTGATGAACCATCAAATAAGCACCGCTGGCGTATTGTGTGGAAAACCTGTAGATAGGAAGATCAGACCAGTTCGCACGAATAATATAAGTTCCATTTACCATGAAGCAACAGCTGATAAAGGTCAAGAAGCTTAGCTAGTCGGACCCAATCACTGAATTTTGTGGCAGGCTCACGGGCGTGAGTTAAAATGTATTGACCTACGGACGCGATCAGTGCGCCTCATCCATGCTACTACTAGTCAACATACCTTGCGGAAGCTTTGCACGAAGGGCTATTGTGAAAGTGGTCAGCCAAATTTCTGCAGATCCATTCTCAGCATTTATGGCGTATAAATCCTGTTGTAAAGCCAGCGTTCAGATGTAAACTGAATTGTATTAAAAGATACCAACTTCATAATCGACATCGACACCGTCGAGATCATATTCCAATACATAGTCTGCAAGACTATTAGCGAGAGTCGTAGGGTCGTATCCCTCGGTCGTAGGGACATCCGTGGAGCCGAAAGCGGATACAATGAGAGAAATTCCGGCATTCTGGTATGATGCCTTGATAGATGCTCGTGTGGTATCATCAAGTAATGCCCACTCTTCAGCTTGATCAGCTGGGCCCGAGACAAGCCAGAACGAGAGGGCACTGAAGAAAATGAGATTATGAAGCACTCGTCTTTGTCCCCCAAGGCTCACAAGACATTGTACCCCTGGAAGCAATCAATACGTGCTAATGGATCATTGGCGGATACATACTGCGATACTACTGACGTCCGGAGGACCAATCTCACCGGAGACCCATTTGTCACTGTATATGACGAAGTGAGGGGCTGCAGGCGTTGCCCGAGCCGAAGTTGTCGTATTCATAAAAGGCATAGACAACACCCCGCATATAGCTGCGAAGACGCTGACAAGGCTCGAGAGCACGGACACCATGATGAACCAAGGAGATGATGATGAATCAGTCATCGGTAGGCATTTATACCTTACACCACAACCTCATTCGAGGGTTGGTGTATCATGATGTGACCTCAATGGCAACACAGGACGGAACTAATCACAAACAGCAGACACAGATTTCTGCTGTCAAGGTCATCCGTTGCTCTTTTGAGAGATCCCGTTGGCGTGCAAAAGCAACAGATACGCGGGATTGAAGAATCGTTGCGTGTACTAATTCTGCCCTCTTAAAGAGATTCACGGTAGTTCTATACCTATCAGTATGAAAATGGACAGTGAAAGAGCTCGGAAGGGCAAGAGTACTACCACCTGGCAGCTTCACTTATCTCAATTTTGGAAAAGTGATAGGTGACGGAGGCGAAAGAAGTGTGGAGTTGGTTTTCAAGCCAATCGGACGCACACAGTCCGTTGCACATGCACGGAGGCTCAGCTAGATCGGCTGCACGTAACCGGTGCCCAACTATCCTCTGCTGGCAAGGTATGCAGCGCCTGGATCCGCTCAAACTTAATAATCTATAGTCTCCCCTAGTCAGACCATATGGTGGGAAGACAGTCGTTTCTCCTTGATAATAGTGTGCTTTCGTTCTTTCGATGATACTTCACAGACGTTGTGGGCAAGTTCGAAAATTGCAGGAGATCCCAAAACGGACGCCAGGCATAGAAAAAAAGACACGGGAACTTGCCCCATTTAGCACATCTGACCAAACGTCGACATAATCAACCGATGAGGCTCATGACAGCAACTTCTTCACCTACTAGTATCCACGTGCGTGTCCAGGGACATGAAGTCCGTCAGCGATAAGCATCAGATTTGGGGACGGGGCAATGCTCTTTCGAGTTGGACAGAGTAATTGGTCTCTGAAAGGCGCCAATCACGAATCAATTCGTCTTGCTCTAGCGTTCTCCAATTGGGTGATGGTGTGGCGCGAATGTGCGAGAAGTCCTGGGGTAAGAAAGGGAACTCGGTATGGTTTCTGGTGACCAGAGGTTCCTGACCAGTGATTGTCTGTGGTGACTGTTAACATTTTTAGGCGATTAAATAGATGAAATAGTGAAAAGATTGGACCTTCAACTCGCTCGGGTACATGCCAAACCTCACTTGATCACAACTTTCGATGATGGGATTCGATGTAATGTCAAGATAGGCATCGATAAAAGTGGAGTTGTGCATCCTGAACTGCCAGTCATGAGCACAGTAGAGCGTGACAAACACGGACAATATAACCCTACCTGGTGACATCCAGCAACAACTACGCAATTTGTTAAGTTGTGCAACATGATGCTACCATCGACGGTCCCTAGAATGAGAATTGAATTCTGTATGTCGCGGATGTGAAGCGCCGAAAGGGAGACGATATTAGCAGACAGAGTTGACTCGTTCGTGGTCGTATGAAGATTTAAGATGCTGTTAGATATTCTTATTATAGACACCTCTATGTGATCTGTGGATGAGCTGGGACCAGAAAGGCACGATCTAGAGAGGTAGCAATTGGAATGGTTGGATATCGTTCTGGAGGCACTAGATATTGTTGATGTAGGCATCGCTAGTGCATTCGACCGAGCAGGTAGCGCTTGCGGTCTCTGCTAATGCTGACGCTGGTATCTTGACCTTCCGTTTAAAAGCGAATTTTGTTTTCCCTGTGGTCGATGAGCGCAATTCCTCGAGCGACTTCTCTAATGCTTTGAGTTGCTTTCCGGTTTGGTGAGCTCAGACATCAAAATCAGACACAGGGCACGCACCAGTTCATTTTGTCTCTGATCATAGCTTGGAAGCCTCCCAGTGGCTTCAGTCAAACGCTTATTGAGAGCCTGTATTTCTTCGGCGATGGAGTGCACAGAAACTGCATTTGCAACTTTGAGACGAGTGGCAAGTTCTACAGACTATAGTAGCGTCGGTAGGACCTGTGTAAAGGCGAAGGGCTTTACCAGAACAAGACGCTTGGAAAGAGGACGTGAATGCTTGAGCGAACGTCCAGAGTGCCTCTGCGCCGTCAGCGGATATCATAGTGGTTAAATGCCAGCTGCAGGATACTGAGTTGGTTGTTGAAATGATGGAAACGGTATGGCATGAAATTAATATCATGCCAATATCGAATTGCCAGTTATAAGCTTTATTGATAATTGACACGTTACACTCATGCACCAACTGGCAGTCGCCATACATTTGACAACGCGCGCATCTTGAAACACTTCCAAGTTGAATCAGACCACTCACCGATTATCGTCCAATGCCTGTGTTTTTAACACGTTTTCCATGATCATCCTCCCCGAGATGTCTACCATCCATTCTGTACCAGCCCTGCGTTATGCGCACAATCTTCAATAAACGTCGAATTTCACCATCGTGAATGGCCTTCAAACTGAATCTCAGACAGTTCTATCCGTGAGGTAATTGGAAAAGAGTCGACAGGCTGCATCACTATCACTGTTCCAGACGACTAGCTCCCACTGCGGCCACGGGGCGAGCCACTTTCGCTGATGGCCGACTGTGACATTGGCAGTTGCCCCACTGCTTTGTCTAAGGCTCTCTCGTTAGTCAGGCCCTTGGTACATCATACCAACGTCTATCGTGCTGAACTGCCATCAACGACATGAATATACGCGTGCAGCATGACCGGAACCCTCTTACATGAGCTTCATCCACAGGCCCTATGTTTCTACCTTTTGTCTTGTCCAACCATCCGTGTCCCTTTCCATTGCGCCATCCTGACCAGTGGCTTACAGGTCAATCTATCAGAGTCGAACGTGAGTCACTCCGTACCGTATCCATCTCACGATCTTCATGCTCTGTTAACAGTCATCAGCGGAAAAAATCTCAAAGTCCCCTCTGAGCGCGTACCCGCAGGCACATATGTGTTCATCAAACTCGCCGAGACGAGACGCTAGAGATCAACTATCAGAGTCCTATCATCCGATCAATCTGTAGCGTGGGGCGATACTACCACCTTGTAAAGTCTCCACTGACGCTCTTGGATGCCACCCGAGGACTGACCTTCCATCTGCGGATCATTGCACGAGTCCCCTGAATTATCAGTAGAGATCAAGGCCTCTTTCGAGCTCGATTAGATGCTAGGCAATGGAGAAAACTCTATGTGTTATGGAATGAGCTACTTCATCATGAGGAGGAGGCTCCTGGTGAGTGATCTGCGCGCCGTTCATGGACATATACTGACTTCTTGTACATGTGTTCTTCCCTCGCACCAGCGGTGGTCGCTGGCTTCTCGACTCGGAACTCCACACTACGATCTCGTGTCTACGAATCCTGACTTAGCTCGAGGTTCTCAGAGCTCTGCAAGCGTTTTTCCGACGCTCAAGGTTCTATGGCCAGCACAGACTGAGCTGCAGCTGATCGGGCAGCAATACAATATAGGAGACTCGCGACACAGTGGGAAACTACGATGGCTGAAATCAAGGTTTCTTGCGATTCCTCCCCTACCATCGTACGACGACTTGCAAGTAGCAGCGAGTCATGGGCCGGTCATCATCCTCATTGCGAGCCAGTACTCATGCAACGCCCATTGTCGCAACGTCAGGCGAGCCCCACCATGTTCAAATCCCGCTTCTTACTCTCGCAGATGTTGAGACGCTCAAGGACGACTTCGACAGGGAAATACGGCATTATACTATGTGAGATTCTTTGCTCTTTCTCCTTATACTCATCCACGTCACCCAACTGGTCTTCAAACGAACACCATACACTTGCATGGCTGCATCCATACTGAAAGGTGGCGCACGAACTCTAGTCAATCGCAATGAGTAAAAGACAAGGTCGTGTCAGCCATGACCGAGTTCATGGGTGTCATGCATGTCATACCCCAACCGTCCTTCACGGTGACCAATAACATGCTGGTCAGCTGACTATATAGGAGATCTGGGAGTCGGAGATGGTGTATTCATTTCCCCGCTTAGGAATTCGTCCCTCCCATTACTGATTGCCTCCACTGCCAATGAGCGGTGGATCAAGGTCTCATTCGTTTCGAATTTGGCCAAGACTGGCGTTTCTCTCCGCTCTATCTCTGGAGCCACATGCAATTTCGTCACACAGGCTGATCATCAATTACGGATGGAACAGGAATCACTTTCAATGAATCGCGTTAGATTCCATGATTGAATCTACCCAGCAGAAGCGGTATCTAACATACCTCATACTCTTCTGACTATCCAAGGCAGTGCGCAATTAGTACGTATTGCTGTGTAACCCTATATATAAGTTCTATGCTTCATAGTGTCCATCAATTGAAGATCCTTCCGTTTCCTATTTCCCTTTGTGCTCGATACAATATCTGTTTCATGTCCAACGACCCATCAGATAGCTGTCTGGCTGTATTATGCACCTCCTGCTGTAGGTCAAACCGTCTAATCGTGCATCTAGTTTAAACTTGCACCAATAATTAGGTGTGATTATCGCGACTTCACTCCAGCAATGGTGTGATATCCGTGAGTCTTCCTTTATCTGTATCGTTCTTATCGGTCACGCTTACACAGTTACACTGCATACTTTTGGCGTAATTAGATGCATTAGGTGCTGATTGCAAATGTTGTGGTGGTCCACGCGGGTGCTGTAATAGTTGTTTCGAGTCGTCCTTGAACGAGGACAATTTTGAGAAACAACTCAAGAAAGACACGGAACGCAGAGAGGCTGCTGCTCGACGACTTGTTGATGCCCAGCCTGCGCCAACTGAAGACATGAACTCGGAAAGCTCCACAGACAAGCCGATCCCGGTGAAATGAGTGTAAGGCCGTGCTGGTTCTCATCCTCTGCACATATCCGAAACTGATGGTGAACCTCGAATCCGTTTCAGCCTGTGACATCGTACCACAAGAACTCATGGCATTGAAAGTTGTGTACGTTCAATAAGATGGCCTTAGTGAGATAACCATGAACTTGCGGGCCAGACTTAGGAAATTCCCCTCTCCTTCAATATGATAACGAATTGTGTTTCGCCTCGGCGATCAAAGTTTGGCTGGGGTAAATCAGAGCTACTAGCGTACAGCTTAGAAGCATCGGCAACGTAATATATATACGCGGGCACTCTCAGGTTACACTTAATTCCTATCTGCAACTCGGTGCTTTGTCCATTGCTTCACATTTATCGGTCATGTCAGATGCAGAATGTTTGGGTTCTCTGTGCGGAGGCTGCTGTACGCCAAAACGTGTTCCACTAATTTGAATCCATTGACCAAAATCATGTGTACATAGGCATCGTACTGCCAACAACTGCTCTAGGTTGCAAAGTAGATTGCAATGGGCGACTTGGGCCTCTCGCTTTCTGAAGTGTAATCATATCCATAGAAACTCACTACATCGAAAATCAACCACCAATCACATCCTCTTCAAGCATTGCGTCGTCGAACATCAACATAGAAGAATGACCTCCTCTGCCGCGAATTCGACCCAAGGGGATATTATTGTCCTGTGGCGATGTCTTCTTGCCCTTGATCGAGGATGACTTGAAGTACTCCATAATTTTATCGGGGAAGAAAAATGCAGGCCAAGCAACCCTCCGCCACATACCAGCTCCAGGCTTGTGGATTGTACTGTATGGTTGTAAAGTGATGACGATCCATGTCGTAACAGAAGTCATCAACAAAGTCACCCAAACATAGCGCGAGATCGTCTCTAGGGAGCCAGGGACGATTTCGCGCACGTGCATCCTAAAGACCGACTGTTCAATCAGTGAGCGCTTCTGTTCGTGTTATACGTCCAAACACATACAGCAGTTAAACTGGCGGGCAAAAAGACCATGGTCAGGTATGATATCTGCAAAAGGCATGAGCTCTGTCGGTGCACATGTAGCTGCCAGCGCACCAGTTTCATTGCTGCAGAGTCTCGAAGGGTCGCCTTCGTTAACCTGTGCGTCTGACGACTGTCCTCGATGTTTACGGCCGCGAATGCCAAATCTGTGGCATTCTTCAATCGCCTGATAAACATTGAGCATCTCTTGTGCAACCTGTCGATTTCAGAAAGGAGGTTCTTGCATTCTCGTCCCATCAGCTTTGCTGTAGTATCCCTATTTTCTGATTCTTCCATTGCAGGGTTTGGAGCATCCCTAACAAATTCGACCGATTTCTCGAAATCATGAAGGAGGGTTTGGTACTGAAGTAGGTGCGCCTGAAGGCCGTGGAGGCTATGATTGAGGTCGACTATAGCGGTGAAATTGTAGTCATTCAAGATTACCTCCTGCGCATGATGAGCCTTCCCCGCAAGGAGAACAGATTGCGAACGCACCATATCCTTGATGCGGCTATACAGCACTTCGAATGACTCATCCCACGCATACAGCGCGTACCACAAGATCGCCAGAAAGAAAAAGGTTGGATCTTCGGATGCCACGAATATTTTATTCCAGTAAACACTTCCGCCCGCGCGCTCCATGACCTGATGCAAGCGCTCGGCGGTAGTCCGATCGTGCAGCGCAGGATGATACGTTATGATCGTAGAGCAATTCTTCTCGCGGATCATGTGAACTGCCAGAAGGTCGATGAGAAGGACGTGTTCGCCTATGAAAGGACTCAGACAAAATCGTGGTGAAAGCAAGTACGGATTACCGTGTAGGTGAAGGGGTGCCATGACATCTATAGTGTTTTTCTTCTCATTCGGTTCTGTATGCTTTGTGATGAGAAGTAGTCAACTATTGAACAAATGACGAACTCATGTCCGATGAGCTAAAATGCGTCTTCTGCGTCTTCTCCGTGGTTCGAATAAAAGGAAGGATAACTGTGATGTCTAAGGAACAACAGATTAACAACCTCTGGACTAGAAGGCAATCATCAGACGTACGATCCCCCACTCCATGTCGAACATCTTCCCGGTATCGCGAAGGAATCCAGTTTGTGGAGGATGCAAAGAAGAATGGCTCGATGTTATACCTATAAGGAAATTTCAGTGGCGACTCGGAATTGGAAAGCATTCAGGCCGGAGCACGAACTTCGTACCCAACATCTTCAAAACGGATTCCGACAAGTTATCCACGAACAACGCTCGAACGCGGACGTCCTTCCGAACCTGGTTGTGGTCGTGATCACTCATTGATTTGGCGAAATGGGGTAAAAACTTTCCTCATCCTGTAATTTCGACCAGAATTCGTTTATCTTTTCTTCCGACACCTCAATGCGATGCAGCCCTGGCTCGCGTGTTTTGAATTGACCGTCGCCCATTACGTCCATGCCATATACGAAGCACGGTTTCACGGCGCGCGCACATTGAGTCAACATCTCGCTTCGTGCCACTGGAATTGGACTCCAGTTGCCGAAAAGTTCTTGCGGGTATCCGCGCCATTCATGTTCACCTGTTTGAAATGGCGGCTCAGAGGATGAAAGTTCGGTGTTGAAATCTACCCAAGGCCATGGTCCCGAGGGTGCTGCATGACGATATCTGAATGAAATCAAGAGGACAGCATCTTCCTGAATATTTGAGAGGTGGGAAAGATGAGAACTCTTACAGTGGTACTGGAATCGAAGATATCTGCGTGTCCAACGCCGCACTTGCTGTATTGCTGGATGACATGCCAGGGAACAGGTAGTAAAGGTCTACGTGCCTACTGGACCAGTGGAAGGGGGTGTCTTTAGGCTACGGTTGGGCGAAACGCTGCGTGCCTCAAATACCCATCCACTAGCGCCGGCCTTGGCACGGGACTCTCTCACATGAGTCACACTTAGCCGCCCAGCGCTGATTGACCAGCTGATTGACAGGATGGTTTGCAAGAATACTCTGTTTTGGCAGGTGACCTGTACTTGTACACCTCAGGCAGCACTTCTCGGTGGTATTAAAGGTCTGTGAGACGGTATTATTATGTTAGGATTAACACAATATCCTGGGGGTATGATATGATGAGCCTGCAGGCTGCCGCGCGCCATGACAGTCGGAAACTGCGTTGGATTTTCGGAGGCACTGCCATAATTTGCGAAAGTTATGTAAGCGATCTGCATCTAGCAAGTGCCGGAAGCAAAACATATATCGGAATTCGGAAGATGTGCTGCCACTTCGTGTATCTACCGTGTTGAACTCTACGCACCTTCACTCGACCAGCTGTCCTCACTTAGCTTGAACCTCGGTGTTAGAACGCAGAGAATCTACGCATTCTCCACCTATTGCGTTACGACCGACTTCGCAATCATCATTCAATCTAACCTGACTCTCCATTGGATTGGATTCTTCGACGAGTCACACTGGACCTCACTGGTGGACTTTCGGATACGTCGACAGGATACTCTACGAATTATTCGGGCATCTAATTTGCAAATATAATACCAAAGCATACGAATCAAGCCTTGACACTGTATACGTATTGCAGCCCCTGGAGTCTGGACAGTTGCTGTATTCCGAACCCACTTAATATTGATCGAGAGACTTAGGCGTAGAGATGGGGAACGTGCAGTCAGGTTCCACGCTTACACGGACAAGTGGAGCATTGGATTCATTTGTCACCGAATTGGGAGGGGACATCGTTTATGACAAGGGGTGAGTCGTCGTCCTATGCACCCCTCACATGCGCGTCCACTCTTGCTCATTTCCGCAGACTCAATCAGGCGCGTTTCCTCAAGACCGTCAAATGTAGACACAGAAATGGATACCTTGTTGTCAAGATATTCATCAAGCAAGACCCTGGAATCAGTCTCAGGACCTACCAAAGAAAGCTGAAGAGTATGTGGTTTCAAGGCACGATATGCAACCTGCTGAATTCGAGCAGCGGATAGGGAGGCCCTACTGGACATCCCAAATATCTATACTTATCAAACATTCTTTGAGACAGAGAAAGCGGGATATCTCATTCGGCAATGGGCCGCAAGTAATTTGTATGATCGTATAAGGTGCGACCTGAGACGCATGTGTTAGTGTTATGCTCATTTACGTAGTACTCGGCCATTTCTCTCTCTCATCGAGAAAAAGTGGATTGCTTACCAGCTTCTCACCGCACTCTCTCAAGCGCACCTGCACAAAACACCACATGGAGATATCAAGTCAACAAACATCCTGGTTACGTCGTCAAATTGGATCTACGTGACCGACTTTGCTGGGTCTTTGAAACCTACGCGACTCCCTCTAGATGATCCGTCGGATTTCTCGTTCTTCTTTGATACCAGTGGACGGCGGATTTGCTATGTCGCCCCAGAGCGGTTCTATAAGGTGGAGAAGGAGACAAGGAAAACATGGGCAAATGAAGAAGGTGAAATAAAGGAGCCCATGGTGACTGAGGCGATGGATGTCTTCAGTCTGGGCTGTGTCATCGCGGAAGTATTTCTTGAGGGTGCATCTCTTTTCTCGCTCAGCCAGCTGTTCAAATACCGTGAGGGAGAATACAGTGTGGAAGCTCAACTCTTGGCAATAGGTGACGAAGGTATACGAGTAAGTGACGACCAGTGCCAGTTTTCTTTGCAAGCTCATCTGTTTTCTATGATCTAGTCGATGATCAAACAGATGATTTCATTGGATCCTGCTGCGCGACCTACCTTTGATGTTCTCCTAGCGGGTGCACGAGGGACCATCTTGCCCGAGTGTTTTTATTCTTTCTTGCACGAGTATTTGGCTTCAGTTGGCGAGCGTCCTTCTTCCCTCCCCTTTCCCTCCTCGTCATTCTCCGTGTCAAACGCTCCTCCCTCTACCTATTTTCCAACAGCTACTCCGAATACAACGATCAAAGTGCCAAGTAAAGAGACAGTGGCAACAACTGCTGGCGCAACTGGGAATGACAGTGTACTTCCTAGTGATAGCGACCACAGATTGGAGCGAATTTGGGAGGAATATGAGCACGTGGATCCATACCTCGACGACACAGACGTCGAGAAGACTGTGATGGATGTCAAGGTTGAGTTCGGTAATAATGTTGCTGGACCATCCAAACCTTTCCAGGTATATTTTGCATTTATCGCCGGGCGAGCTGAAATTTATACATCGACTTACGTTACTCGTAGGATGTCTTTCCCGTCTCCATGCATATTCCATCTTATTCCGCAAATCGGTCTCCAACTCCTGCTGAAGATGGCCCCGCGCTCATACTTCTCTCCCTCGTTCTAGCCAATATCCGCAATTGCCTCCTCCCTTCGTCTCGCCTCCGTGCTCTAGATATATTACTCGCTCTATCGACTCGGCTGACTGATGAAGCCAAGCTTGATCGGGCCGTGCCATACATCGTAGAGCTGTTGCGTGACGAGGCTGCAGTAGTCAGGGCAGCAGCAGTGAGGACGTTGGTTCAGATTGTGCGTGCTCTTTATGTCTTCGATTACGTTGTACTCACGAGTAAATTCGTTGCAGCTGACTCAAGTAAATGTCATCACTCCCTCGAATGCATCAATAGTACCAGAGTATATCATTCCGAATGTGCGTTATCTTGTGCAAGATCCAGAGGTGTCGGTCCGGGCAATGTATGCGCAGTGCATCGCTCCCCTCGCTCAGACTGCCGACCGCTACCTCGAGATGGGGCAAGCTCTTAAGGCACACGGTGTTTCTCCTGGGATCAATGGTGACAGACAAGAATACGAGGAAATGCACTTCGAGGCAAGCCATATGAACACTCTTTGCTTCGCCTCATAGCTAAGTCTTGTTGATAGGTATCGTACGATGTCATGAAACAAGACCTCCTCCTCTCCATCCAGGAACAGTTATCAACGCTTCTAATGGATCCTTCTCCCATTGTTAAGAGAGCAGTGCTGCATAATATCAATGCGCTTTGCGTCTTTCTTGGCAGTCAAAGAACGAATGATGTCGTCTTGAGCCATATGATCACGTACTTGAACGACCGAGACTGGCTCCTCCGTCACGCATTTTTTGAGAGCATCGTCGATGTCGCGGCATGTGCTGGAGGTAGGAGCCTAGATGAATATATTCTGCCGCTGATGGTACAGGCACTTTCTGGTGAATTTCACTGCGCTCGTGGTGGAATGTTTCTGACACTTATGGTTTCAGATGTGGAAGAAACTGTAGTAGCACGGGTACTTGCTGCCCTCACTAGCCTTTGCGAGTTGGGTCTGTTTCAGAAGATGCGCATTTGGGAGCTGATGAGCGCTACTCTCCCATTTTTCTACCACCCCAATGTTTGGATACGGCAGGGTATGGTCTACACATCTTTTTGATCGACAAGAGACTCACAGTTTGTGCAAATTCAGGTGCAGCTTCCTTTATTGCTGCCGCAGCGAAATGTCTACCTCAAAGTGACGTCTGGTGTATTCTGTATCCTTCCTTGCGTCATCTGTTGCGTTCGGATGTGAAGGAGATTGAAGAACAGAGTCTTTTGTCGGCAATGAAGCCGCCGGTAAGCCGGATTTTCACGGACCTGGGTTCGCTGCTCATGATTTGAAGTTGCCACGTCCCGTTTTTGATGGTGCTGTCCAATGGGCAATGAGGGCGGAGAAAACAACCTTTTGGAGGGGACATCGTAGACTAGCATCTAAGGTGGAATCGCCGAGGGAAAGCATAGTTTCCATGAGAAAGGGGGGAAGCACGGCTGGTATTGGACGTAACAAGTCAGAAGAGTGAGTTTCTTGGTTTCAAGCCCCCGCGGGGCTAATATGTGCAAAAGGGATGAGGTGCAGTTGCTGAAACTGCAGAACCTTGGTATGACATCTGCTGATGAGGCGAAGCTCACGGCGATGCGGGATTACATCCTCAAGCTGGCTAATAATGCATCAAGGTTCGTTTTTCTTTTACCATCTGCTGGATTCTTTGATCGAACTTGTGGTAGTTTTCCATCCAGACCAAGAACAGAACCAGAGTTGGAAAGGAATCTTCATTCAATGGGAGACGTTGAACTGCAAAAGTTATCTGTTGTTCCTCAGACGGTCTTCCTCAAGTCGAAGTCCTCTTTGTCCGATCTGACGCCCAAATCTTCTCGCTTAGCGTCCTATTCACGCAGGCCAGGTGACTTCCCAGGACGCCTCGGTACACCACACATGAGCAGGGCTTCCAGTGTCGACCATGGAGCAACTAATCCTGCACTAGAAGACCTAAAGCGGAGATTAGCTGTCATTAACGGCTCTTCGTCATCACTTAACCTCACCGCTACTGCTCGGGAACGCCAGGCGCTTCCATCCCCTTCTCTTCCGCCTTCAACCTTGCAACCAGTAACCCTTGCACTTCCTGCTCAGCCCCTCGGACATGATCGCCCGAGCAGCCCGACAGATTCGGTAGTGTCTACTACTAATTCATCGACTATCCGGACTGCGCATCGGTTGCATGTTGGACGCACAGATGGGCAGAAGGCTGCTCCTGCGGTTGGCTCATCCAATACGAACGCAGTAGGTTTACTGGAGGCGCCATCTAAGATGCGTACAGAAGGTTCTCCAGAACGATCAGGAAGATCATCACCAATTTCACTTGCTGGAACTGCAAGAGGTGTGACCCGACCCCGTATGGCGTCCATGTTCCCTATCTCGACCTATGGTACGTTAGAAACCATCAAAGCAGCTCCCTGCTCGCGTGATTCCTGACATGGTCTGTAGATGGGCCGGAACCCGGCATCAATAATCTGCTCGAGAACATCTACTCGGACAACAACCGCGAGCTGCAGCATGACTTCGGTCCAAAGGTGCATGAAGGACCTGTTCGTCGACGCAATACAGCCAGACAAAGCTTTATTACGCGCGATAGCAGCAATCGGCGAACAGAATCCACCCTCATAGCTCATCTCCAATCTCACACTGACTGTGTCACTGGGTTGGCTGTATCTCCAGATCATGCGTTCTTTGTTTCATGTTCAGATGACATGTCTGTCAAAGTATGGGATACAGCACGGCTGGAACGCAGTGTGACGAGTAAGCCACGTCATACGTATAGCCAGCATCATGCGCGTGTCAAGAGTGTATGCATGCTGGAGGGCGTGCATTGTTTTGCTAGTGCAGCAGAGGACGGAAGCTTGCATGTCATCAGGGTGCACGTCAACCAAAGTGGGTCTTTGCCGAAGTATGCAAAACTTCAAACCATTCGAGAATATCGAGTGGACTCGCCTGGCGAATATGTTACATGCATGATTCACTACAATTCAGGTAAGACTTCGTCTAATTGCAGCCTGCTTGGTGAATCAATGTTTTATCAGATGTCGCCTCAAATCTTGTCTTTGCGACAACACACTCTGTCATCACCATCCTGGACTTGCGAACCATGCGAGTCTTACAACATATGCAAAACCCGCGTCATTTTGGACCCATCACTTGTATGTGTCTAGATCGCAAACGCACGTGGATTCTCGTGGGCACTTTTATGGGTGTGCTCTCACTCTGGGACCGACGTTTTGGCTTGCTTGTCAAGAGCTGGCAAGTTGGCAAGACTTCTTCGGGAAAGTCTGCGAGAGTAAACCAATGCATCATTCATCCAACAAAAGGGAAAGGGAGTTGGGTAATTGTTGCCGCCGAGAGCTGGAAGGGTAGTTCGGAGTCTTCACCCATAAGCCTTATCGAGGTTTGGGACATCAAAAATGGCGTTCTGGTGGAAAGCTATATGACAAGGACCACGTCTACGCCAACAGAGTGTGTTCCTGAACCTGTGGAGAATTCAGCAGTAGAGGCCTCGCAGAGCCCAGCTGCTGCCATTGCCGCTCTTGTGAATGCTAGATACCCGGGTGGAACTGCGCACGCCAACGCGAGCAAGAATGGAGGTCCATCTCATAGCCCTCAGCGTGATGAGGCGCTTCCGGCACCCTCGCATGATATTCGTGCAATCGTAGCTGGCGTCGATTTTGGACATTCCGGATTGCATAGGTCAGAAATCGTGGATTTGTCGGTTGATGTCCCCGCGTCGAACCGGAATTCTAGGGGCTTCATGGTAACAGGTTCAGAGGATAGAAGGATTAGACTGTGGGATCTCAGCAAACTCGAACGAACATCTGTGGTGGCTGGCCCAGAGTCAGAACATGACAGACCATCGTACAGGTGAGGGACTGCGCGGCTTTCACTAAAGATATCTTGCTCACTATGACTTGAAGCACTTTACGAGCCGCAGACGGCTCGCCGCATGTCAGTAACGTTGAGACATGGGCACATTCGTCTAGCTCAGCTAGTCAGAGTAATCGACCTCCGCAAAGGATGTCGATGATTACCCACAATCAACAGAACCTTCTCAAGTCACACCAGGATATCGTGACGTGTTTGGCTTGCATTGATTCCCCATTCCGAGGAGGCATTGTGAGTGCTGACAGAGCAGGGGTGATCAAAGTGTGGAGGGTCGGAAGCACTGACTAGTGATCTGCGTATTTATTTTGAGTACTATATATTGTTTACTCGCTTCCCTGCACCTTGCAGGATTCTACTGTAGTGTTTGTTAATTTCACCGAATTCCACGAAATTTGTCGCGAAGGGTGACTCGAAGAGCGCGCGCCTGATAGTATCATGCCAAAAACAGACTTGGTCCTGACTCGGATGCTTAGATCTCTGACTCGGGCTCCCTCATATCTGGCCCGTTGTAGCATCTACAGCTCACAAGTTCAAAGCTTTCTTCGCGTTTATTCGACATCCATGGCTACTCCAATCGCATCTTCTTCACAACCCGCCCAGATACCCGCCCTCGACGGACCACATGCTGGTAATGAGAAGAAACCAAAAGAGAAGAAGGTCAAAGCGGCGGCAGCAGCAGCATCTCAGTATGCACTTGAAGTCAGCTATCTTCATAAACGTTCTTTAAACTTTGACTGACTTATGAATAGCTCCAACCACCGCCAGGTTTTTTTGATCATCGCATCAAGCTGTTCGAAGAATTGCATGCAAAATACAATGAATTTGTGAAAAGTATGTATGACATCCATCTCAAGATCAATTATCCTGAATCACTGTCTCAGTTCAGCCGCGGGAGGAGATCGTTATCACGATGCCTGATGGTTCAGAGCGCAAGGGCACTAGTTGGGAGACTAGTCCCATGGATGTTGCAAAAGAAGTTTCAAAGAGTCTGTCGGAACGAATTGTGATCGCAAAGGTATGTGACTTCATTTCTTGATATTTGGATCATGATGTGATTCGCGCAGGTCAATGGTGATTTATGGGACTTAGAACGACCGCTGGAGGCTTCGTGCAAACTAGAATTATTAGACTTTGAACATCCAGAAGGTATGCTGGGGATCTACGCTGCATTTGCAAATTGTGATTAATTATTGCAGGCAAGAGGGTCTTCTGGCATTCGTCGGCACATGTTTTGGGTGAAGCTGCTGAGCGGCATTACGGTTGCCACCTATGCATTGGCCCCCCAACCGATGATGGTTTCTTCTACGAGATGGCTATCGAGGACAGGTAATCGGTCATAACTAATGCTGTAATAGTCAAGTACTGACTTCAGCAGAGCTGTTACCAATGCAGATTACCCCGCTCTGGAGAAGCTTTCAGAAAGTGCTGTCAAGGACAAGCAGAAATTCGAACGCCTCGTAGCGTCGAAAGAGGATCTACTGAAAATGTTCAGCGTATGTTCTTCGACATCTTCTAAAACACCCACCCATCTAATACCATCATAGTACAATAAATACAAAAAGCACTTGATCGAGACCAAGATTCCAGACGGCACCTCCACCACTGTGTATCGTTGTGGACCGATGGTAGATCTCTGTATCGGTCCTCATATACCACACACCGGCAAGATCAAGGCATTCATGGTCACCAAGGCAAATATATACCCAGAATTCGCTTGATATCGCTCTGACCAAGCCCTTGTAGAACTCTGCATCATATTTCCTGGGTGATGCAAAAAACGATTCATTGCAACGCATCTACGGTATCTCGTTCCCAGATAAAAAGCAGTTGACCGAATACAAAGCATTCTTGGTCGAAGCTGCGAAACGGGATCACCGCAAGATCGCTCGGGAACAAGAATTATTCTTCTTCAATGACCTCAGTCCTGGAAGTTGCTTCTTCCTCCCTCATGGTACTCGAATCTATAACACTCTGATTGAGTTGATGAGGGTGCGTTCAAGCCTGAAATAGTAGTAAGTTTAACTGACATCAGCACAGGCCGAGTACTGGAAACGTGGATACCAAGAAGGTGAGTTCATAGATTATTCGAACCACATCTGGTGCTGAGCAATCGGTTAGTCATCTCTCCGAACATGTACAACTCGAAGCTGTGGGAGACTTCTGGCCACTGGCAAAATTACAAGGACGACATGTTCGTCCTTGACGTGGAGAAAGAGAAGTGGGCATTGAAACCTATGAACTGCCCAGGTCACTGCCTCATCTTTGACTCCCGGGACCGGAGTTACAAGGAGCTTCCTATTCGCATGGCAGAATTTGGTATCATACACCGAAACGAGGCTTCTGGCGCTCTCACTGGTCTCACTCGTGTTCGGCGGTTCGTGCAGGATGACACGCATGTGTTCTGCCTGCCCTCGCAGATAGAAGATGAGATTGGTGCATTATTTGATTTCATGCAACACATCTATGGCCTTTTTGGGTTCGACTTCCACCTTGAGCTATCCACTCGCCCCGACAATTATCTTGGCACTATCGAGACTTGGAACACCGCGGAAGAGGTATGTTTCCCTTCACGGCGCACCATAAGTAGCTCACTTACCATCTCGGATGCATAGCAACTCACCAAAGCACTCGATAAGCAATATCCAGGCAAATGGCAAGTCAATCCTGGCGATGGCGCATTCTACGGCCCCAAGATCGACATCACCATCCGTGACGCCCTCCGCCGATCGTTCCAGTGTGCGACCATACAGCTCGATTTCCAACTCCCCGAGCGATTCGACTTGAAGTACCGCTCCGCGGACGAGATGACCACTAACCCTGATAAGCCCCCTTCACGTCCTGTCATGATTCATCGTGCGATTTTGGGAAGCTTGGAGCGCTTCATTGCGATCATCACGGAGCACTTTGCAGGAAAATGGTGAGTTCATGCTCCGTTTGTATTCTTTAACACTTGACTCATGACGAGTTAAGGCCATTTTGGCTTTCACCCCGTCAAGTGCTTGTTATTCCTGTTGCTGTGCCGTATGTGAGTATACTCTGATACAACGTAACAATCCAATGCTGACACGTATTATCTTCACAGAAAGAATATGCCCAAGAGATAGCCACTCGTCTGACTGATCTGGGTCTTTTCGCCGACGTCGATAACGGAGCAGACACTCTGCCGAAGAAGATCCGCAATGGTGAAATTGCACAATACAACTTCATCCTCGGTGAGAGAGCCTTTTTGTATTGCATTGTCCTGCTCGACATAGCATATTCACACACAACTTAGTGGTCGGGCAGGAAGAACTTGATAGCCATTCGGTTAACGTACGAAACCGGGATGACGTTGGCACCAAGTCCAAAGGCGAGATGGCGCCAATCGTAGAGATCGAGCAAAAGCTGTTGGCGCTGAAGAAGTCACGGAGTCTCGCAAACAAGTTGGTGTAATAGTGAACGTAGTCTGTAGCAAATCTGGAAGATAGGTAATTGTCAAATGATTGTACGAAAGGCATTGATCGGCGGCCATCGGCTAGACACAAGCTGTAGCACAGCATAGAACTTAGAAGGCAGCTATTTTTAGAAGGTTCCAGATAAATTTTCAGACATCCACTATGCTGAGATACCTCCCAAAAATTGATTGCGCTTTCGCCCGGAGCCGGTGAGTGAAGATGACCAAATAAGACTCGTATCAAACATACCAAATTCTGGATCGCTTCTCGCTCGGAAGGCGGCAAGCCATTGATCTGGTCTGGAGTTAAGCTGAGTACCTGCATTAGCATTTGCTGTGCATCCAGGTACGTGAGTTAAACATCTAGATCAAGTAAGGCAGATCAGGACAGACCCTTTGAGCCGGATCAATGTTTAGGTCGGGCATGGGAGCCGAGTGGGGCGGGGGGACGGCATGTAGCGGAGGCCGATACCAAGATTGTTGCTGCGGTGGAGCTGGCATGTGCGACGGGGGCTGTTGGTGCGGGAACATGCTCGGTGGAGCAGTTGACGCCGGCGGGGGGGCGGACATTGGCGGAGGCATGTGCGGTTGAGGCTGGTGCATAGGTGGAGGCTGCTGGTATTGCATTGGGTGATGAGGCTGTTGAGAAATTCCTGGACCTGGGAGAGCGCCGCTACCCGCAGTTGCTTGAAGCATGCGCTGTGCAATTGCCATTTTGCTCGACGTCACTCCACACCGAAATTATGAGTACACACCTGAAGAACACTCTGGTCTACTATTTTGTTCAGCAGCAATGCTTGGAACAATGCGTACGCATACTGCGGGTGCGCAACAAGCAGTGCCCTTGCTTGGTCCGGATGGGTGATCACAAAAGCCTACACAAACAAAATACGCGCATACATCATTAATTCTGTGTCACTCGCCGGTGCGAACCGCAGCACACCTTCATCTGGGCAAGCACCTCAACCAACTGAGCTGGGCTCATAGTTGCAAGTGTCTGACTGATAGTATCTAATGCAGTCGATCCAGGAGTTATGGGCACACCGGGTGGCAAACTTGACAAGAAAAAATTTGGGTCTTGAGATTTAGGTTGATCGCGAAGATTGTCGTATCGGTCGCGGTCTTGGTTCTCACGGTGATCACGCCAGCGGCCCCTTGGATCACTCCCATCGAGCAGCTCGCCTCGCACAGTGGTCTTGCCTTCGAGGAAGGGATCGGAGTCGGCGAGGTCAATTCGTAAAGGGCGGCCACCAACATCGGCATTATTGAGGTTCCGCACAGCAGATGCAGCGGTTTCATGATCTTCAAGGCACAATGCGAAAACACAAGTTTGAGTCCGTGTATACCGGTACGGGAAACACACAATGACAAGGTGAATCGAGAGAGACCCATTGAGAAGCACAGATTAGGCGGAATTGCGGAAAAGAGCCGATTTGAAGTCAGACATGCATCAAGGTGTACAAAAAGGAAAAATGAATTGGATGTACCAGCAAATTCACAGAAGCCATAACCTCTAGGTTTCCCTGTCTCTCTGTCAAAGACCAGTCTAAAAAAAGCATTGACGTGAGCTGATGTGCAGGCTAGGGAGAGCATCAAGACAAACCTGAAGCCCACAACTTGACCAACCGACTTAAAGACGTCGATGAGCTGTTCCTATACAAAAGGTTCAGTCGGAATGGTATCGCATGAAGGATAAATAACTTTCCTCCCCCATGTTGTAGGGGACATTTCCCACTGCAGAAAAGAACTTGTTAGTAAAAGCAACGCGACATTCAGTGTGTACCTACCGAAAACGACCTTACTCATTTCGAGACTCGAAGAAAGCAATATAGATTTGAGATGCTACCAGAACGGTGTCGAATGTTCGTGGCTTAAGCGCTCAAGTGATTTCGGACAAACGGTCACGGGATATGTGACATTGTAACATCTCATGACAATGAGTCTGACAAATCAATGACAAATCACTTTGCTGATTCATACTTACGAATTATTGCTCACTGGTCCACCGGCCGAGTCTTGTCTTGACTCTTGACTCATGAATACGACGGATGAATCGATGACTTGTTGTGGACAGACGTTGCCAGACGTTGCCGCTCACAGCGTGTGATTAAAGTCACTGTCACTTGCAGCTGTCGGACCAATCGTGAACTCGGATGAAGTCCGATGGACCCTGATGTCGGACCGAGTCATTCACGATCAGCCCAACCTGCGGAACCCGAGTCTTTCTCCGAGAACTCCTTGAATGCTGTGTGGGATCTGCGGACCCTGAGCCCCACTCATTGGGCTGTGTTATGCATCGGAGTGCACAGCATCCGGAGTCGAGTCGTTAGTTGACGAATGTCCATACTTATCATGCCGATCTCATCGGCAAGTTGCGAGACAATATAAAGAGTACAAAATCTGACCGACACATAACAAATCCAAATCATTCGCTAGCTACCTACATGACCGCCACCACTTCTACCCATCGCAAACTGTCTCACTCCCGGAATAACGACGAACAATTCCAAGCCTTGGATCGCGCCTTGGCAAGGAGATATGTCTTTCGTCTGCTTCACGAACAAAGGTTGCGTAGAATTCAAGAGCAACCTCAAGGCGACGTGATATTCAGACCAAGGTAATTGCATTCTACACTCATCGAACCCTTTTTTCTAACATTATATTTAGAGTGGAAATATGTGATGACCCATCTTCCTCACGTATCACCGCCACGCTTGAACTTCCTGGCATGAAAGCAGATGATGTGCGAGTCACACTCGAGCGCGATAACCTTCTCGCTATTTCAGGCGAACGCGTGTCCAAAGCACCTTCTGATCAGTCCGCGTCTGTCAACTTTCCTGTGAGGGAGATCAAGTACGGAAAGTTTCTTCGTACACTGGATGTTCCATCCGGTACAATGGTAAGTTCCATAGATGCATGACTTCTTCATTGCTTTCTGACCCTATTTGTCCAGATGAGTACCATATCAGCGGCAATGAGTGATGGCATGCTGCTCGTATCTTGGCCTCGTTTTCCTCCGGGCGCCACAACTCGTTCTCCGCAGTGATCCTTCTGCCACGCTGTGGCATCATGTTCTACCCTATCCGATCTCCTGGACTACTCTCCCAGCTTCTACATTATGATTTGTATGCTATGCACAATTTATAACCCTAGATGGATTTCTGATTTATACACAGTACAGGGGTTAATTGTTACCATAGATATCTTCGGCTTAGTATCATGCTTCTTGCTGTAGTTTTGATTGCCATCCCATCATATTTTGTGGACTTGTAGTATACACGCGTACCTAAAGTCATCCTTCCTGTGTTGTATGATAACACTGGATTGGCGCTTCAAATACTGTGCTCGTCTGTGGCAGATTCACATTGACAATGTATCAGTACAATTTTGGGCTTCGTCCACTTTGAGAGAACAATGTAAATGTATGGGATGAGTCACTATGATCCTGCTTAATTTCACAAGACCACGCTTTGCTAATTTCAAACGCACATCTGACAGCCTCCGTCGCAGGGTCTCTCCATATAGCTACTACTTACATTCGTCAGGTAGGACCATCCGGACTGGGTTGAAATCAGTGTCACGTACTACCCCCAGACTGGCCTAGCCTGTAAGTTCGCTAGTGCGTATGAAGGAAAGCTAGTAAACAATGAGCTCGGAAGCGAATGCGAGTTCGGCGGGCGTCTGGCGTAAATGTCGTAGAGTCATCGAAACTAAAATATCATCTCTATGAGCCTGTGCTTTTAGTCAAGATGGACCGAGTGGCATATTCTCACCCAATGTCAGTGCCATCAAACAGCATCCAGTTCTCCGCAGCATGTGCTACAGCGTCGGTATCGCTCGTTGAGTTGGGTGCGTTGTACCGATAAGGCCAAGCACTAGAATAAAGCGAAGAGGGGCTACCCATGGCCTGGCGCTGACGCATACAAATCGGGTGTTATTAGCATGACCTAAGGGACCATAGCAGTGTGAGGCTCAGACTTACACACCGCATATCAACCTGCAACCGCTGACTCGAACAATTAAATCCATCTACTGGATATAGCCACAAGAATTGCGTCTGTCCGCAATGGGAATTTTTTTAAGTCCCAGAGAAACGCTCGCTCTGCCAGAACAGGTCTCGTTGGACGTTTCGCTATAAAATGTTGTTACTGGCAGGATCCGGGAGCGCGGCACCGAAATGACTCGAGTGCCAACATACCCAACTAATATAAACGGAATATGAACGAATTCATTGCGCTGGAACTTTGACGTATGGCGTCCAGTAATCAGCACGCCACCTAAGACAGGATGGAATGTATTATACAACTCGGAACCACCTCCGGTCAGCTGCGGAAATGAGTGCTTTGCGCGAAGTGGACAGAACGGGCAATTTCCCCAGCATCCCACGCCCATGCGAGCGCGCTGTTGCTGGCACCACGGAGGCATGTCATTTGCTCTGCCACAGAACCCATTCCACACCATGCATAGAATTGGAAGAGGGGCTGTTGATGGGCGTTAGAATGGGCGCTCAGCGCTCATCCAGCAGGGCGCTTAACATACCTGCTGTTGTTCAGGGGTGGGAAGGCGCGTCCTGAAGGCGCTGTGCGCGATAGCGCCAGAAAAAAGCGCCTCGCCCTCGTTGGCAATCATGTGTAGCTCCACGGAGCTACCGCCAGCGCTCTGACCGTTGATGGTCACTTTTGTTGGGTCAGCCGCCGAATTTGCCAACGTATGACTTGACCCATTCAGGTGCCCGGACATGATTCTTGAAACCCACTTTGAAGTCGCTGTGTGTAGGGTCGGTGGACTCGGGAGTGGTTAGGAAGCCGAAAGAATGAAGATGGCAATAAACAGACACGATGATGACATTTGGACTTTGATTGATCTAGCTATCAAATGGCACACGGACATGTCGCAACGATGAGTAAATATGTACGGCCGTCCTTGTCACTTGAGAACACGACTTACCTCCGCCATGAATCTAGAATAGCACAGGCACTACATAGACCCATTAGAGGAGTAAGAAAATAGGTTATACTAATCTGAAACGTACAGTTATCGCCTTCTTCGGCACCGTAGGGTGAGTAGATATGTTGACCTTTCAGCAGTCCTCTGATCTTGCTCCTCCTGCTTCCATAGTACTTCGGGCCACGGCCCGAGTCAGTGAAAAGATCTACGTCGAAGGCAATTACACATACATACAACCGTGACCCGTTGTTTCCAGGGTAGTAGGTTGCATTGACCACCGCTTCCACGTTGAAGTTGTTCTCTTCATACACACGCGTCGTGTTCAGAGGGACAATTGCACGAAAGTGCAGGTCGCCTACAGGGGGCTCGGCATACGGTATGCCACCGTATTTGGGTATGACTGTTTCCCGGGATATGTCGCATACATACCCCACATCGACTATGGGGCCCATGGAGGTTGTGCAAGTGCACCATTTGATAAGGCAAGGTTCAGAAACGCGAACATTGCGCTGAGCATCCTCGAGTGGAGGAGATCGGAGAGTTGTCCGCCCTTGCAAGGATGGGTTTTTAAACCCCCTTCTGCGGAATGGTCCACTGTTTCATGGGAGTAAGTCACTGCTAAATCTCGATAGATAACACGAGCAGCCATCGAAGCTGGTGCAACACCGGGCTTATACTTTGAAGATCGTTTCAGGACACCGAGGATAGTGAAAGATCACCTCACTTTCGACGATTGAGCGCCAGGACATTTCGAAGGGGTTCGCGGTAACGAAGAAGTTGCGGCAACGCTAGCCACAGAGATTCAGTACAACAACAACCATTGCAAGATTCGCAACCACCTCTCACATTATCTCCGCGGACCGTTACAAAAACCTTCCTCTCCGCATCTCAGATCTCAGCCCTCAAATAAGTCATCGCCAAGAAACGCAATGTCATCTGGTCTCCGGTAAAAATCGCCGCATTCAACCCTCGGCGCATGTACAAACTGGACTCCTAAGTGATCATTCGCTCTTTCGTTGAACTCACCTCATTCCCGAATAAACTCACCATACTTCTTCGCTCGCGACACATTCCGCTCAACAAACACCCGCACCGATCGGGAAAGCTGCCTCCCCCTCACTGCCCATTATCCCCAATCCGGATCCGAGGGGCAGTGCGTCATTCCCGTTCGGCTGCTTTACGACGACGCGCCACAGCATGAAACGCCCTGTGACACAGACTTGGAAGCCGTATAATATGTAAGCGTCTTGGCGCTGTTCATTGGGAAATTACAGTTACACCGTGCTCACCGTATCAAGGACTTCAGCGAACCGAGACCCACGACCTTCCTTCTCCAACTCCAACTAGCTATATACATAATGATAGAAGTGATGAAAGGCTTAGCTTGATGTAATGTACGAACACATTAAAAATGAAAGTGCCAAATCAGTGATATAGTTACAGTACTCGAATCAACCGCATCGCACAGGACAGATGCAATCATTAATCAGTCAACGAGCTTGTGGACCGAGATGGGAAAAGTATCCTGGAGGAAGAGATGCACCATTTACGAAGGAGGACCACCTGTCTTCCAACATCATATCCCCTTGCTGGGAACCGTAAAGCGAGGGAGCGCACGGAGAACGAGAGTATAATGGCCCTGGAATCTCCTGGTGAAGCAATTCCAACTCAGACAGCACGACCACCCCTTCCCCAAGTGCATAATCCTGAACGTTAATAAGATGCGACTGATAATCGTTCCGTTGGTTTGGGGGATTGTTTTGAGTCGTTGGGGAACTCGCAAGTTGGATTGGATGTCGGGGAGACCTCAAAACTTGCTTTGTTATTAGTTGTGTCCGACCGCCAAACACCTCTAGTTCGTCAGGTTCATCCTCTGATTCAGAAGGCCTTGAAGATGGTTTGTGGCTGGCATGTTGAAGGGGATCCATCCTCGCATGGACCGCTTTTCGATGAAGTCGAAGTAAAATTGGCTTCGGAGGGATGATAATGAGTTCTGGTAACTGACAGATACCCTTACTCGAAACTTACCAGCGCCGTTTTGGCGCGGCTACAAGTCTGCGCCGCATCGCGAAATAATGAGCACGCCTTTTCTAGTTGCTCAAATGGGTCCGGATTTAATTTTATGCCAAGTCTTCGGATGGCGACGGTGCCAACTACGACCTCAACGAATCTTGTCAGCACAACCCGCCGAGTGAGACATAGATTCGCGTACTGCTGCTGAGAATGCAAAGGACCATATTCGCCACATTCGGGAACATAACACGGGCTGTAGCTTGAATTGGTCGATAGTTGCTGTGATCATTGTACTGGCACATTGGTAGACAACCATGAATGATCGGCCTACAGGGCTTCTAATTGGATCCGAAGGAAAGTCTTCCATGGCCTGTGCAAAGAAACCTCTGTGCAAGAACAAGAGCGCTTCGCACTTCAAGTCAGTCAATAGGAATGTGTGAAAGCACCGCAACACGCACTTAGCTCTTTGTAACATGATCGGCCAAAAAAGCGCATCCTCCCGGGGGCATAGTCGAAATGAGTCGAATCTGGACGTACAGGCATGGAAAATTCCCGTATTTTGCGGTCCAACTCGAGGATGGTTTGGTAGTTAGGTGGCTTTACAGCCTGAACCACTTCAATGACCGGTGCTAGACACTCCATTGTGAACTGAGAACTCCAATTGCCAACTTTGCAACGGATTAGAGCTCTTTCCCATACAGTTATGTGGCGAAATGACCTTACATTCAATGGGGAGTTCTTGCGACTGGTACGTAGTCTCGTCAAAATCACTCGGGATCTGGCAGTCGACGACAGCTGGCATAATCACGGGAGGGCGTCCAGTAGCTAGGCTTTGCCAGAGAGTTTGGGAAAAGAGAGCCCAGAAATATGAACGGCGTTCGTAGGCTTCTCTCCCCTCAAAACCCCATCGTGAAGGATCCTTATCTACATGGTGACATTAGCCACGTATTCATGGTTGCCTTGCGACATAACATACGGAACCCAATCTAATGATGCTCGTCAGAAGTCGGTCGGATGATTGTGATACATGTAGCTCGGAACTAACCTGGAGTGCGGCTTGACTAGCAAGGTTGAGAAAGGAATAACACAGCTCCGCGTTACTCTCGATGCCACTCATACCGAAGTACATACTCATGAGATGCAATGCCTTAAGTGTGACCACAGACCGCTCCGAAAATACAGATTGTAAACACAAGGCGGCGCGCGCCACTCTTTGATAGTGACGAGCTTCAGCATTGTACGGGGGAAGGGCGGGATCAACCAACGCTCCGAGCGCTAGTATACTGAATAGCAAGGCCAGGTCGTGTGGACCATAACGTGGCCGCTCCAATGATTTTATCCCCGGTCTGTATATCAATGGAATGAGATGGTCAATAATTTGCCGTCGCGTAACTATTTGGAACACCCATGAGAGAGACTTCAGGAAAGTCTCACATAACGAAACAGCGCGTTGGATTTCCGGTAGGTAGGATTCTATCATCTCTCGGATGTGTTCTTTAGGGAGCCCTGAGGGGGTGAAAGGGAAAGCCTGGTCAAGGTTGCTGATGTAAGATGGCAGGTAATCAACCTCGATTTCTTGTGTCTTGGTCAATGGCGACAGAGTTTCAGGGATAGCTTGTTTTTCAGCCTGTGTGGTCATTGTTGGCTAGGCGCTCTAAAAGAGCGAATAAGACAAACCAGCAATAAACTCTGAGGCTCAAGTAAGTGTCTTAGCGTGTCATGGGCAAACGTCCGGTACGTACCTCAGAACCTCCGGAAGGTCCGAAGAAACAAGCAGCACCAGATTGTGGATCACCATCAAGGTACAAAGAGCCTAAGGCATCTATCAGACCATGTCGGTCGGATTCTGCCGTCGTAGGTGTGGTGTTCACGCTGCTCCCGCTATCAGCCTCTTCAGTTGACCGTATTTTGGTCAGCAATGGGTGTGGCTGAGTGGAAGTATTGACCTGCAGGATTGCAAGAGCGTCCTCGAGTGAACGCATTCGTTCTTCCAGCTTGGCGGCCTTGTGACGTAGATATTCTTCAGCAACACCGACGAAGCTGATGGAGGAAATGTCATCTTCAGACTTGGCGCACCTATGCATGTGGCAGCACCATGCTTACCGGCTACCTTTTCCTGGAGGCATCGTGCCTACGCGTCATTCGTATTGAAGATTTGCATGTTCGACGTCATGAATGAATTCTTACCATTAGGGCAAAGCATACTGCATCCTCTTTTGACGCAAGTAGAGCATGGCACTAGTATGGGTACGATTAGTCCGATGTCCAGGACAACTTTAAAGTAAAAGATTTACCTTGCCTGTCACATCGGGCTTTCAGTCTGATGGGTCATCATGAAAAGTAAATATCCCAACAAAGCGATAAATGTGACGGAAAACGAACCTACGACACTCTGCGCATGCTATCTCCCCTCTTGTTCGCTGTCTTTCCTTGCTGCTGCTCATCACAGAACAGAAGAATTGAAACCAACGTCGGAGTTCTGACTAGTACTAGTACCCCATTGAATGTCGCGGTTTAAATGAGATCCTCGGACTCGGGTGAAACGACATTAAATAGGATCAGTTCCTGACGAATTCAAAACGGTGACTTGAAATCGAAGATCGCTATTGAGTTCCCGGGCACTGTTATTATGGCATGAAGGGACAGAGTTTGGCATGCCTTCAGATAAACGGTTGCTCGGAAAATCATTCCAGCGACCATGATGAAAGTTTCTTCCACACTAGTAATGTGTTTCAAGGGTGGATTTCCAGTGAGATCGGTGAACACTTTCTATTAAGATCTGCCTCAATATTACGATTATATCATTTAGTAGGACCCTGATGGCTTAACCCGAGTCTCTTAGTGCTCAAACGATGACGCTATTATATACTCAGCTAGTAGGTATTACCGAAATCAAGGTCGCGGTTATTACCGGGCTTTAGCTTCAAGTTTCCTGGACAGGTCGAAAACACGCGTGGGCCTCATGGACAAGAATAGAACCTCCGCTCTCCTGCGCTCCACTCTCTTTGCTGGCACCATCGGATTGGTGAGTACCAGTGACTACCCCCCTGGAGGTTACAGGCACTCAGTAAGATTGAAGCCACTGCCTCCTTTATGGATCCGTAATGTTATATTGAGATAACCCACGAGGGTCAGACTGTATCATATCCCTGATGCGGCGGCCTCTGATAAATCGCCTTCAACATACTATCCCCTTGTGATAGCCAATGATGTTTTTACCGCCAAGACTTTGCAGGGTACAGGACCCCGAGTCGGCAGAATACGTTCGTTGTTAATCTTCCCCGGAGCGATGCCTCCTGCTATTATGTCGCTCGCGGAAACGTTCTTTGACCCACTCAGTCACTGAGCTATGAGCATGATTTGTTATGAGACAGCATAGCGCCGCACTGCCACAGCTGGCCATGCTATGGGAACATTCGCGCGACACGCGTTCTGAAGAACTTCCGACTCGGACGGTCGTTCAACGTGCCATTCCTGCAATTACGATTACTTACTCAATGTGAAGTCATTGTCACTATGCCGTATCCAGTAGACTAGTACAAAGTCGAGCCGGTCGAAAAGCGCTTGAAGTCAAAGTTCAAATATGTTTTTGGACTTATCTTTACACGACTTACTCCAAGCGAGCTGAAATTCCAAAGGCTGTGTTTGGGCGCGTCCGAGTCCTCCACGGACCAGAGGTAGCCTATGTGCATAGAAACCAATTAGTGATCACTTGAGTGCTGTTGCTGAATGACAAATGAAGTAAATCCACACCGGAACTTCTAAACTGCCAGGTATAGCTGTTGATCAAGTTTTTGGCCATCATAATCGAGTCGGCGACCGCCGACAACAGAATAAAAAATATTTTATCTCAGTCGTGGTTAAAGACTGGTGCAGGGTGAGTAATCGGTACCCTGTAGAAAAATCATACTCTATCAAGTCACGGTTAGGATCGTGTATAGCTAGGAAATTTTTATATCAAGGCAGCTCACATCTCAGTCGATTAGTACTACCGATGCTAGAAGACAATATCATGTTCGTGCGCGGGGAGGTCGACAGAATTGGAAAACTAGAATGTCTAGAAAAATGTATTATCAGTCCGATCCAGCATTACACGTCAATTGCTCCGCTTACTACTTGCCGGCTGACCAAAAACACATGATGAAAGCTCGTGTGGAACTTTGTAACGAATTTGCAATTTTCACCGTCTGGGGCCTACGAGAGTCCACTGGGGTCCACTGCTCAACTTACAGGTTTCCCAGTAAGTTCTCAATGTACCAGTGAGACGTCAGCAGCTGATTCGAAGACGTTCTGTGTACAACGTTGTAACGAATTTGCAATTTCAGCGCTCGAATGAGATGGTCCATGGGATGAATATATAACCCTGTAATTTGCGCCAGTGGTTCGGTGGCTTGGAGATGGGAGATAAGGATAATGTGATTAGTACACAAAACACCTGGCTCTTGGAACAATGTTTTATTCCTGGTCTATGGGATGCACTGATGCGTAGACGGTTACCTCGTCTACGACATTCCTTATTTCAATAAAATGTCCCGCTGGCGTGTGGACATTCGGGGAGCATCCTTAAGGCCAACGTAAGGCAATGAGAAAAGTAGGCGGTTGCTGTGGCGGCGGCGGCGGCGGCGATGGACAAGGTGATTTGTCTGGTCTTGGCTTGCCGCATCATGAACGATACTACTAGGTGTTGTCTAGCTTTGGTCTGAGTTTCAAATCCCTTCTCCATCTTCCCTATTATGTAATATCTGTGCAGGGTGAAAGCACTTGGGAGGTCATGATGTTCGCGGGAACATAAGCGCTATCAAGCGGCCGTATCATATAGTTCAAGTGGTCGTATTCACAGCAGCCGAAATGAAGATTATTGCCTGTGAAGTTGGAAGAAGTTGGGTGGAATTATAATACATGAGCGGCGCGGTGTTATGATTCAAACAATTTCATTGCTAGTGATGCGGCATGCCATGCATAGATGAAGTACTGTGACTGTACTCCTCTTGGGAAGAACTAATGAATCGAAGTTCCGCGCTGGCAATGAAATGAATATTTGGAACTCGTGATGATTGCCCAGTGAGAGATAGGCTCATTGCCAATACCTCGGGATCGAGCGAAATAATTGTCGACGTCAACGACTTAATAACGTACTTGCTTCGGAAATGGCGATCATGGTGTCGCTGTAAGTTGGTGTGCGAAGGAGTGTAGTCATACCTAGTCGTACACCTTCGTAAATAGCGTCCACCAGAGATTTCGAATATTCGGACGCTTCAATTTCATCTGGAAAAACCCTTGTTACGTGGTACCAAAAGATTAGCGCAACGAGGGTAGCAAGCAGAGTGAGCATACATATCGTGCGTCGCCTGCTGTGCAAAGGCGGACTGTTGTTCCTGTCTGCGCCTCAGCTCGCACCATCATCAGCACAGCCACCGACTTGCTACTAGTTGGTTAGACAGCGACGGAGGAGCGCTAGCCTCGAATTTTCAAAGTGGATACCCTCTCAATGATGCGGTACTGAATACAAGGCTTTCACAGGCATAGACTGCACACCCTAGACAGACTGGATAGAACGAAGGAAGTCCTGTCTTCTTTATTATGCTGACTGTCTGGAGAATGGGTACTGAAATTTAAAATGTCATGGAACAGAAAATTTCTTGTGGTTTGTTTCGCCTAAGTGCTGATATTGTTGCTCAGCATGGATAGACATCGATCATTTTGACATTACCCTCGGAGGTCGGACGACACTGGTTGGATGGAAGGAGCCTTGCTGTAGGAAAATGAACACATTGCGACCGTGACGACTGGGAAAACCTAAAACCATGCACATGCATAAGGTGGTGAATTAGATGGCAGGCAGTAATTTATGGGCTCTCGGGGAAGACGGAAAAGCCTAAAACCACGCGCATGTGTAAGGCAGCAGTTTGGGCGACAAGTAGTAACTTACGGGGATGGATTCACAGTTACGGTCAAGTATCTCCGTGGATTTGGACAATGTCTTCACCAACTTCTACTGCTTATCTTATCAGATATGGTGCAGTGCGGGCGTTAAATGACCGTGAGTTCTTGCAGGCGCCAGAGGTGAATATGCGACATGCCAAACGGGAGCAGTTACGAGCATGGTAAACGTACACCAACATTTGAGGAGGTAGCCGCACCTAGAACAGGGATGACAAGTGGGTCTGACCCACACCAAATCGTAACGAACCGGAGCATACATCTTGGCGATCGCCACGGAGACTAATAGACTATTAGTATGTATTAGTGGTCCTGGTGGTCTGTTGGATTCACTGCGAGGAGGGGATCAGATCGTGATGACGGACAAGGTTAATTGCACCGACGAATCGATGTTCGAGGATCACTAACGTTATTCTGGAGAAGATCTTCGGGAAAGCGGATGGCATGGGGGTTTGGGTGTATTTGTGTTCGCAGCGTGGACCCGTTAAGTCCGTTAAATGTCAGGTCCCTTGGGGGTGTCATCTTTTTTCGGATCGGCGGGTACATGCGGAGGCACTTCTTCATTCCTTCATTCCATGGTGTTCCATCGATTATAGCGATTGTTGAGATAGTATAGAGGACTGCTAGACATCGTTGGAGACGGTGTTGAGAGTAACGCCACAGCAAGCTGAGAGTTAGCGTGACGTGTGACAGGGAAGTGTGACTGTACATTGTGTTGACTGTTGGCTTGTTTTTTCGCGCAAGCAGGCAAGACACGACGACCATTGGCGACCTGTCACTACGCCATTCTAGCCTTTAGTTCAAGGCATTACAGGATAACACAAGAGGTCTCAAATTTACTACTTTAACGCTTCCAGTTGGTCTGTGCGTTGTTCTTTTGCCGAGTTTCGTTCCCTGGGAACAGCTCCGCAGCAGTCGTTCCGAGTTACTTTTGAGTCGCAGGACAGGTTTTTTGTTGGTAAGTGAAATCCATTGGTACAATCAAAAGTAAACGCAGGAGCATGCCCGCGCTTTCCGGCCGGTCAATAAAATCTCATCATATCCATTTTCTCGTTTAGCATTTGTTATCACAGATCTTCGACGCTATCTCTCGATCCGAAATCCTCTAACTTGGTCAGAACCTGTTGTAAAACGTAAGCTCCACTTGCCCCCTCTACCGTCCCTCCATGTTAACCATATATTCCCCTCTAGCACCAACGTCTGGGTCGGGCGCTAACGACCCTAAACTCGTGCGTCTCTCATGCACGCCTTAGTCGGACACCCTGTCCTCATCATCTAATAAATTAGACGATTCACAATGAACTACCCCCCGCAATTAGCACCGCAACCCGGTTCAACTCAACTAGGTCACAACCAATTCTCTCAACGACCTACCTCCTCCAGCATGCCTTTCGGAATGCCCATGAACACCAACTCCGGCATCCCTCAAATGAACGGTGCAAACATGCCCATGAATCCCGGCAACAACATGGGTGTACCCATGAACCCAGCCATGTCGATGAATCCGCACAACATGGTTATGAACAACATGCCAATGAACATGAACATGAACAACATCAATCCATCCATCCTCGCCGCTTTTCAGAACTCCCAAAATTCGCAGAATGGCATGATGGCCAAATTTCCAAACTACCAGGCCTCTCAGCAGTCCATCCCCCCTTCCACGCCTAATCTTGGTTCTACGCAGGGCCAGGGCCAGTCCATATCGCCCTCGCAGCTCATGTCAGCTTCCCCGTCACAGCTTATGGCTCAACAATCACATTCACAAGGCTCTAATTTGACGCTCACCCCCGCGCAGCTCCTTCAACAGCAGCAAGGCGGCATGGGCCAAGCCTCTATGGGCACCATGCACCCGGCTATGAACGGAATGGCAGGGATGAACATGGGTGCCGGTGGAATGCAGAATTTGAACATCGGCAACGCCATGCCCAACATCAGCGGAGGTGCGATGAACATGCCTGCCGGTATGCAGAACATGAGCGGGAACATGGGCATGTCCAATATGATGAGCGGTATGCCAAACCTCAGCAACCCTCAGGTGCGCATGACCATAACGCCTCAGCGTTGGGCGCAGATGTCACCGCAGGATCGTGCCCTCTTCCAACAACAACGGCATCAACTTGGCCTAGCTCAACCGCCAAGCGCTCCTAATCAACAACACCACGAGCGGGGCCCAAGCCTGACGCACGACCGCCCACCGAGCCAGCATGGGAGACACGACCGTGCTTCAAGTCAATCCCATGACAGGCAGCCCAGCCAGCAGCCCCAGGACGTTACTCAGCTTACCGACCGTCCCTCCTCATCCGCTTCTATTCGCTCCCACCACTCCCATCATAACCTTGACTCTGGCCTGATGCCCCCGCCATCTTCTCGACCCGGTACTTCCAGCGGCGGCATGGGTGTTCCAAACGTTAATCCACGAATGAATCAGCAATCCATGAATTTAAATCCGCACCTTAACATGACGCCCGGTGCCAACATCAACCCTAATGTCATGAACGCCAGCATTAACATCAACCCTCACATGAACCAGGCCTCGAATATCAACCCTGCGATGAACCCAACTCAGGCCCAGCAGAACATGAATTCCGTCATGCACATGAACATGGCTCCGTCGAACATTAATCCCGCGATGAACCAGGTGCAGAATCTGAATCCGCATCTGAATCGCCCTCCCACGAGAGCGGATTCTGCGCATGGACTTACTGCGTCGCCAAAGCAATCGCCGAGGATGTCGGGGATGATGAATCTTGCTGGTGGCCCTCCTGGAGGCATGCCCGGTAGCATGGGTGGCCAGGTCAACCTTGGAATGATGGGTATGCCAAGCGGTGCGATGGGAATGCATGGTTCCCCTATGAGTGGCGCCCCTGGTGGTGGCATGAGCATGAGCATAGGCGGCAATATGAACGCAGCCATGGGAACGATGGGCAACGCTGGTGTAGGTAGCATGGGGAATGTACCCAGCATCGGCAGCATGAGTAATCTTGGCTCGGTGAACATGAATGCCAGCACTATTGGCGGTTTAGGAGCCGGCGGCAGCATGCTAGGCGGAGCCGGCGGAGGTCTAATGGGCCCCCCTGTGATTCCTCAATCCATGCAGCGGCCAGACAGAGACCAGATGATGCAAAGAGAGCGCTCGAGCTCGCTCCATGGACGTGAACAGGTGAGAGGTGCACCTCCGTTCTTCACGTATCGTGAACTGACTTGGCAAATGTTCTTTTACCCGTTAATAATGTGTTATCGCCCACTGTCGTGCTCCAGAGTATACCTCCGGCGTCTGTTGCACCGTTTATGGGTCAGGGTCTTGATAACGCCAGTATCCAGGGATTGGGAAATATGGCTGGTGGCATGGGTGGCATGCCTCGGCAGCAATCCCAACCACCAATCAACACGCATCAGCAATCGCCTGCCCGCCAAATACCCCCAGGCCACCCCTCCCCCATGCCTCTTCGCAAAGCCGGGGAGATACCCGCCACACCGGCGCTTTCTGGCACCCCAAACCCCGTCGCACCACATCCAGGCGCAGCTGCGGTCCCGAAACTCCCCCCTCACCTTGCAGGACTCAATCCCGCCGTAACCAAGATTTCGTTCATCCCTTACACCGTACACTCGAAACCCGAAGCAACTAACGATGGCGAAGACGAGAAGGTGCCTGTCGAAGGTGCGACTGATTCCGAAGACGCTGGTGCTTCCTTGCAGGTCAAAGTCGAAGATCCAGTCAAACTGCTGACCCCATCGGAGATCACCACGTTGAAGGAAATTATGAAACGTGATGCAGCATACGATGCACTGCACCGTACCAAACAAGCACGTATGGCCCAGGAGTTGCGCACGCATGGTCCTGCGTCGCGAAGCGCCTGGTGGGAACGTGATCATGCTTCGACCATGGGCATGAACCGTAGACCCGAACGCTTTGATGTGAGATATCCAAGAGCACCCAATGCGGACCGGGGCTCGAATATTAATTCGAGGAAGAAGGGTGTGAGGAGAGAAGGCATTCGGATGTGAGTTCTTATTGTGTCTTCTTTTTGTTTTTGGGGATTGATTGATTCCCGCGGGTTTAATAGCCCTAGGAAACTTCCTCCTCAGCTGGCCAACCGCCCTGAGCAACTCGTGCCGATCAGACTCGAGTTCGATGTGGAGCATCATAAGATGCGCGAGACCTTTGTATGGAATCTGAATGGTAGGCCTTTTGCCTAGAGTGGCTTTCGTTGCTGACGTCGTTGTTTAGATCCCGTCATCACTCCCGAGCATTTTGCGCAGACGCTCATTGAGGATTATGCACTGCCCCAGAGTTACCACGGTGTCATCACGAGAGCGATTCAGGAGCAGCTGAGCGACTTTAAAGCTCACATTGCCAGCGTGGACGGCGACTGGAAACCTCCATCCTCAGCGAGGGAGATTGCGACGATGGATGGCTACAAAGCAGACGAAGAAGACGGGAATGACGCGGACGTGCGGGAGACAGACGCTGAAGACGTTACCGATGACTATAATCGCAAGCTTCTTGAAGATGATGACCTGACCATGGTGGACCGGGGTAGTCTTGACGACGAGGACGTGAAATGGTGGGAATCCTGGCGCAAGCGATCGCGGCAAGAAAGTACATTTACTCGCAGCATATCCTTGAGGAATCAACGTAAACGTCGCAAGGTGGCCTCGGTCAAGGTGGAGGAAAGCGACGCATGCGAGACTGACAAGGAAATGCCACACACTGCGGATGAGATTGAGGTCGATGAGAAGATGGTGCATGAGGATTTACGGATCTTGATCAAGGTATTTGATTGATCCCCGGTTGCATTTCGTGAACCGGTGCTAATCTTTTGATCCTAGCTCGACATCATCGTCGGATCTATGAAGCTGGATGATCAGTTTGAATGGGATCTTGAAAATGTGGATGCTTCCCCTGAGCAATTCGCGGATGTGTATGCGAAAGAGTTGGGCCTTGGTGGGGAATTCAAGTGCGTATGGTTGCGTGTCCATGACGTCGTCACTGACCTCTTCTCTAGAACGGCCATCGCCCATTGCATACGCGAACAAGTTCAAATTTATCAAAAGTCGCTGTTCCTTGTTGGCCACCCCTCGGATGGTTCTACTGTCCAAGACGATGACCTGCGCATGTCCTTCCTGCCCAGCCTCGCATCCGGCGCTAGAGCAATGGATCAAGTACAATCGTTCACACCACTGCTCAACTATCTCAGCGACGGCGAGATTGAACGTAGTGAGAAGGAGAGGGAGAAGGAGCTCACCAAGCGCAGGAAGCGGAATACTCGAGGACGTCGAGGTATCGCTTTGCCTGATCGGGAGCCTAATCGCACGTACCGCACACCTGCCTTGGGTTTCCCAGAGCTGGATGCTGCAACCCTTGCGTTGGCCGCCGCGAACGCGCCGACTTCGAGACGTGCTGCGGCCGCCGCCGCCTCTCTCACGATTGCCAACATGGTTGCCTCAGAAAATGGCACGAGCATCTTGCCGTTGCAGCTGCCTCCCCAGCAGATCATATCTACTGCTGTCGCTACAGGAAAAGAGAAGAAACCTAAAGGGTTGTTCAAGGCGCCTTCGTATCCATCTTCCGTACTTCGGCCTCGTGCTCAGGTCACTGCTCCTACGCCATCAACAGCGGTTGAATCGACGTCGATGTTGCCTTCATCGTTTCTTGATACTGAAGCACCTACCTCTTCGGTTAGTATCCCTGCCCCCGATTTGCGAGCCGTCGCAAAGAAAGCCAAGGAGCTCGAAAGGGAGGCTAAAGAAAAAGAGTTTGTTGATGGACAGCATGCTAATGTGATCAATGGGGTGTGGCATTGCTCCAACTGCGGCTGTCCGGAGAGCGTTGCTATCGGACGAAGAAAGGGCCCTTTGGGCGACAAATCGCAATGTGGCACATGTGGTGCGTTGATACTATGGGCTAATCAATAATACACTTCTTCCTGACGCTTCATCGTTATTCAGGTAAATTCTGGCATCGACACCGCAGACCCCGCCCTGTGACATATAACCAAGATCCCGATTATCATTTGAGCCTAAGGCGCGAAACAGAACAGGTTAAAATTGGGGTGAAACGAAAAGGACGAGCGCCGAATTCTCAGTTGGCTGCTGACGGCCAAGATACGCCTAGTCGACAGAAATCAGACCTCTTCGTCGATATCTCTACTCGACTGCCCATACCGGCTTCCGAAGACGACAGAGCCATGTCGCCAGTATCGACTGCCTCTAGTGATACAGAAGCTCCTCTTGCCCAACGCGTCACAAAAGTCAACGGCGCCAATCACGCAGGACTTGCGTCGTCATCTGGGACACCTCCTCCAACAAGCAATGGGATTGCACGTCCCAAGTCACCTAGGGAAAGTAGTGCTCCAATCTCAAACGGCTCATACGTGAGCGTTTTCCCTCTGAGACCAGGATCTTATTGATGCTGAATGTTAAGTGAACAGGCCGCTCCGCCATGGCTAACTACAGCAATTCGTTCGCTTCAAGAACAATACCCAGATGACAAGTTCGAAGCAATCCTGCGTCGAGCTGCCCCGCGTGCTATACCAGAATGGAGGATGAAATGTCTGGATTGCCCCGGCAAGGTTCGTCCGCACCACTAGACCTGGACCAACACAGACTTAAAATTCGGTTTGCAGCTATATAACTCTGGGCCTGGGGATACGCTGCAGAACTATGAAGTCCATCTTAGAAACCGACAACATCGCTTACGGGTGAATGCTCGTCTGACGCAGGCGCCATCATCATAACGGACGGTTTGCATTGCATTGGCTGGCTCGCGCTATTTTAGTATTTTCTTTGTGCCATCTGTTGTGCTCATCTGCTATCTGTATAAAGTATATACCTTTGCTTGTAATCGCTATTGGATTACCAAACCCAAATCAAACAGTTCGTCCACCCGGATCAATCAAGCGCCCATTTGCACATGGGGTCCTTGTGACGGCCCTTTATCTTTCTACTCTGACCATGCCTGACAGTCAGACATGATAGTTTGGCGACCAGAAGATGATCCAAATGTCAGACCCCTGCTTCAGGAAGGTCAGGTATACACTGGCAGACCAGACATACTCAATGTGATTGAGACATCACTTGATGGACTGAGCGGGGAGCTGAGGGCGCTAAGTCTTGATATCCATGGTAATCATTGTGCTTCCATTTTGTATCAATGTTCGAAAGACCATTCAGAGCTGAGGTTTGAAGCAAAGTGTGTTGTATCCCATCACACCATGTGCCATAGCTATTTGCAAATGCTAAGAGCAATGTCATAGATATGCCTATGACACATACACTGCATTCATGTCACAGTCACCAAAAATTATCATCTTGACTCTTGAGTCTTGAGACTGCCTGGGTGGCTACATACATACACCCATGGACAGGGAGGGCACATTTTGGGAGTCAACTCTGAGATGGATGTGCTCCCTGGAATTGGACATGCTTGTGGACACAATCTTATTGGGATATCCGGAGTAGCAGTAGCCCTTGCAGCTAAGGCTGCTATGGAGAGGGTGAAAATCAATGGAAAGGTGATTCTGCTGGGTACACCTGGTGTGTCATGTCTGCATTCATGATGTCAACTGCAGAATAACATGGGACAGCTGAGGAGGGTGGATTTGGCAAGATCTTGCTGTATGAAAGGGGGGCATATGACAAGATGGATGTGTGCCTCATGCATCAGGAAGCTGGCGAGAAGAAGGTTTTCATAGTTATATATGACAGAATCAGATCAAAAATCCATGAAAATATTTATATTTATATTCTAAGACAGAGTTATACATAAGTGGGAGCAACGTGACTTTGAATTACAAGAAAATTATAAGTCTGATGTCGGTATGCAAGAAGGTTGCAAGTGTGACCTATGGTAGATAAACATTGATAGATGATTGCTGAAATTGCAATATTATGTGATATCAAGCTAGGCCCCTGGAAGCTCCGCCATATGTCTGTCCGGGGAATAGCAGATTTCAGAGCGAAAATTGACCAAATGTCTGTCCAAAGATAGCAGATTTGAGGCTGAGCTGGCCTGGGGTCTGTCCATAGATACCAGATTTTTGACAACCGACCGGCAACCATGTGGGTCCTGTTAGGTGCTGTCAAACCTTTGAGCAATTGCAAAATATAGGAAAATGGCTGACAGACAGCAGAATTTGAGACCAGTGCCTGCCATATTTTCAATTCTGTGCTTCTCACAGCCTTCTCAAGCTATTCATGGATGTACCAATACCTCCAACGCTCAATATCAAGTCTGAAGGATTCACAACATTGAGCTAGTGTACAGTGATCTACGCGGCTTGATTTCCGGAGGCACAAAAATACCTGGCACAACGATGAATGCTTTTGGTGCAGCCCTCCAGCAAAATGATGAGGCAGCAGACTATGCTATTCTCTCCTCCTATCTTGACCCTGTAGTTTTGAGGCCGAGTTCAGAGACTTGTGCATTTGGTACCCTAAGAGGGCATATTGAAGTGGCAGTCAATCCCCTGGACTGTGCACATATTTCATAAATATTTACCTCAGTATAGTGTGCTTCTGCCTCACCAGAAGAAATCCTCTCTTGTCCATGGTGGATAATTCTTCTCTGCAGTAGCAAGCCTTTGCATTGGGTGCTAACTTGGATCCACCTATCCAAGCATGAGGTTGGCATGTTCGATAGCATCCCTGCACTGCATTCCAAAGCCTGGGCAATACCAGTAAGCACATTTCTACCTTTTGGTTAAATTAGATTCACTTACTTTGTGATAAAGTTACTAGAAAAAATTGTCAATGCGATCCTGAATCACTTGGGGAGTCAACCCATCAGCTGCAATGACGGGTTATGGAAAAGAGTTCTTATGTACCCACCTACACTCGAACAACAGATGGACTCGTGGTCATGTGGTTTGTTTATGATGATGGCAATGGAAGCATATATCCAAGGCATATCATTAGAGCTTGTTGAAGACAGCCAAAAAGACAGCATGTGCCGAAGAGTGCTTTCCCTTCTCATTCAGTTGCCATGAGTGACAAAATGTGACTGCAAATCACAAGCTTACATGAGTTGCAGTGTCATTCGAGAAATGTCACCCAAGGCAGATGTTGACAACATCACGGAACCAATCATGTATGACAACGTGCAGCACACGCATGACTTGCCGAAAAGCACTGTGGCGGCATCATGTATCACGACAAACCCTGTCATCATCCCGCCAAGTAATGTCACAGCATCTAAAATTATTAATTTTAGTGACAAGCGCAAACAAAAAGATGAAGACAGCTACAGTACTGATGACGAAGCTTGTTATAAAAAGTGTTCAAAAGCCGCATCTGGACATTGTGCGCCAAAGCGAACAGAAAATGAGCGTCAAAAATGTCTGGAGCAAGATCTGTGGTGCACTAATGTCGAGCCCCATGCTGTACATTGTAAAGGCTGCCACAGGCGCATCAAGCTTCACCCTTCCACAAAATATGGTGATGGCAAATGGAAAGCTCACAAGGATAGGTGTGACCAAATAACTGGCATGAAGAAGGTCCATACAAGCAGGATTACTGAGTCAGCAGTAGCACTGGTATGTGTCATGTCCATGCTATGTGTGATGACTACTAATGATCCATCAGTCTTCACATCAAGGGTCCCTTTTGCGATTTTTCAACAAACATACCAGGGTGGCCAGCATCAAGAAAGAAGCAGATACGGAACCTGTTGTGCAGGGACCCAAGACTCTCCCCACGAAACCAAAAATCACCTACAAGTCAACAATCATCCTTATGTCTAGACACCAAGCATTGCGAATGTGTTCAAAAAACTTGAGGTCACCTCTGAGGTGACTTTGACGAAGCCTCTTGCTGCCAAAGATACGGTGCCAGCTGAACCTCTACTACCAAAGGATGAGACAAGAGTGTGTCAGCAGGTTACCAGACAGGAATATGAAGAGTACATACTGCGCTCTCAAACCCGCATGCTTGGTGGGATATCGTCCAAATTTTGTGTGCACATAATGCGCTGTTTGTTCCCATACAAGCCATTCAATGATCTGGAGAAGACCAGCAAGAAGATGCCAGCTATAAGTTCTACATGAGGGTTGACAAAAAAGAATGATTTGGCGAAGGAGAAGGATTGGACTGATGATGAAAGACGGTTGTTCATCAAGACACTTAGAGCATTTGCAAGATGGGAAGTGGATTATGCAAATTTGGTCATTCGTTCACCACATTGCGAAGGGAAGACAACGGAACCAGGGTGGATTTGCAAAGCATGTCAGGCAGTCATGAATGACCCATCATTCAAACATGCAGTATGAAGGGTAAGCCTGATAATGGATTCATGCAGGCTGGCAGCTGATCATTAGTTGGAGTAGAAAGAAGCGGAAGCAAAATTGCCGCTCAACATACAACACGAGAAGCAATTATCATGTGGAAAGTTCACGCCGCACAATCTCAGCAGTGCCAAAACCCGTGACCTTCAGGATAAACTCAATGATCCAATAGTCTTTGATGTCTTCAATTGTCTCGAGCATGGTCAGGATGGCACTGAGTGTTTTTTGGCACTGTATAAGGCCACACGGGAGGGTAAGCTCTCAAAGTCGCAAACCTTTATGGATATATGCAGTGTTTTCGAAGAGAAGCTTTGGCGTGCATCATCATCCAATCCCAACTCAAAATTCGGTATCCACTACAACAAAAACTACAAGAACTTCATGATTTTGATGTGAGGGTATGGTGGGAACTCAGCAAGACAATATAGTATCCTCCAGTCGCAGATAGGGGGACCAAGCATGTGGTCCGTAAGGCATGTATGTTGCTTACTACAAATCAACTTATATTGATACAACATTTAGGTTGTTGGTTGCAAAATTCGATGATGCTTTACAAAACCCAGACCTCATTTTTGAGAATGTTGTATGTGTAAAGCGGCTGCTCGACATTATCAAGTATGAGAGACCTGTATCTGTGGGAAGTGACTGCACCAAGGTCCGCGCACGATTGAGCTATTCTCAAGATTTCGGCAGCCACATCCTAGGGTCTGTATTACCCATGGACCAGTGCGAAGTTAATGATGCAGAGGACATAGAAGTTGTCATCAACAATGTCAAGGAGGCAATGGCAATGGCAACCCAAGTACGGGCAGTGTGTGAAGGTAGTACTACTGACACAATGTTTGCGAAACTCAGTTACTGACATGTCTTTCATATTCCGACAGCCTGCAATACCCAAAACCCCTATGATTGTTGTCGCACTGCTTGCAACTGATGGCAAGGACACCGGCCAGAAGATCCATGAACTACAGATGCTCTTCTTGCGGATGGCTGCGAGGTTGTCCCTGAAAGTCATCACCTTCTCTGCTGATGGTGCAGCATCGGAGCTGGTGGCACAAGCACTAATGGATTATGAAGTTTCATGAGAGGAACCACTCAAATACGACTATCCACTATATGGAGTTCACCTTTGAGCACCCGTTTTCGAGCAGACTGGCCCATTGATTCCAGTGACAGACCCTCCTCATGCACGAAAGACATCTCGCAACCAGCCTCAGCATGGGACTCACACAGCGAGTTTAGGCATAGACTATGTCGTGAACAGGTCACTTGTTGATCTGTATGAAATCAAATCTTCTGGGCTGGTGAAATGAGATGTCGAGAATGTCAATAAACAAGATGATGGTGCTGCTCATTGTATATACTTGTATGAAGCACTCGCAGCAACTTGTGAGCTGAAAGATGGCAAGACAGAGATACGGGAGGGTTTCAAAGGCCTGTTTGTTTGGTTATTCATGTTCAGTGTGTCTATTATGTGGCTAGTGTATGTTTCGGTGACTCATGGACTATCTTCACAGGAACTTTGTTTGAAGCTTGGCTAAATGTCAACATGCCAGCAGCTGAACGTGTATTTGCAGCATTACATGCATGAATGTGGCTTCAGCTATGGTATCAGCATGTTGTGGACCTATCTTCCACATACCCTGACTTATGCTCAACCACACGATCATTCATCTCCCCAGCTAGTTATCAAATTTTCATATGACTCTGCGACTCTCTTGTGCTTCTCGCACTTGCCTATGCCAAGTTTTACCTGAACATCCCTTTTTGTCCTTGGTTGCTTGGCACAGAGTTCATTGAGCATTTTTTCGGTCTCGCACAGATGTTCCTCCAAATTTTGCATATGCTGAACTGGTCAAGATGGTTCAGACTATCATGCTATGGCAGAAGATATTGATGATGCAGAAGTTTCAAGAGGGCCTCAAGAAGGATTCAGCTGCGGGGTATTCATTTACCTATGGCCCATCACTGCTGACAGATGACCATCGCCACACTGCCCTTTTGCAACTTACTACTCAACAACTTAATGGGATTGTTGAGGTTGCCTACCATGAGGCTGCCCAGATTTGCAAGCAGATCCTCTGCATCTGAGTGCCCATCTTGGCAAATGGCAAGACATTCATGCTCACTCCACTGCAAGCCCCACATCTATTGAGCAATCATCAACAGCAAGCACCAGATGACCATGATGATACCGACCTTGATGACCTTGACGACATGGCCGACGACAATGCAGATGATGAAGATAGTTCAGGTGTGGGCCATTCACAGACTGCTGAGAGTGCTGCGCGAGAAGTCACCGCATATTCCGCACTGTGTGACGACCTTGAGGAGGCTGTGGTAGCACTTGCCTCCAGTGGCATGTCATCTTCTTCCCTACCAAGCTCAGCTCCCAAAGTCTTAGTTTCAATACCAGTGCTATTTAGAATTGCTGAATGTTGCTACCAAAAATATATCTAGCCTCTTTCCCCTTAAACATGGCTCCTATGTGATTATGCATACTGCTGTATGGTTCTACATCGGCGAGGTACTTGACTTGTACAGGAAAGGCTCCAACAGTCGTTATGGTTCCATGCAATCTACAATGAGTGTCTCCACATTGTCCTTTCTCTCACTTCAAGTTTACCTTCCACTGGAGACTTCAGTGAGTAAATTCCACATTGCAATATTTGTTCTAACACTTTTCCTGTTTCAGGCTGCTGCTTCTGATGCCGACGAGACGCTCTATGAAGACGACACAGATGTGTGTTGCCCGATGCTGTCCCATCATTTTCCTGTCTTCCCAGCTGCTACCAGTACAAGATTCATACACATGCACCTGCAAGCAGCATTCTCTATCACATTGGCAAAAGGGCTCTCAAAGGAACAAACATGTGGGCATTAGAACTGTCCAATGCTAATGCTCGCCACTGGATAGCACTGACTGCACCACAGGTTAAGCAAAAATTGCCTAGACTCAAGATTTCTGGGGGCAGGATCATGAAAGCTTAATGATATATCACAGATATGTACAATGGGTGTGCTTGGGATGCATCTGTCATTAAATACCGCTCCTGTTCACTGAGATACTATGTGTTCTTTGTCGTATCACATCTCACTGGGGTGTCACATATGTCAGACCATGTGACATGTGACATGTCTGTCCAGAATAGCAGATTTTACATCCAAAAAATAGCAGATTTGAGAGCCAAAATGGGTTGCTGGGCGGACAGACATATGGGGGAGCTTCTGGGGGCCTATCAAACTGCTCAGCATGCTTACTAATACTAAGGCAGGTGTGTACCGTGGGAGCAGGGGTTTGAAAAATTTTCACTGAAGTCCTTGAGCTCACTCTGACATCTCTGTCTCGTCTTCTACTCAAAAGCAAGACTTTTTTTTTTGGTGTACCCTCCTTCCAGCTCCCTCTCATTGGTGGACCCTCCTCCCTGACCTTCTTTGGTGGACCCTCCTCCTTGGCCTTTTTTGGTGGACCCTTCTCCCTGGCTCCTTCATGGACCCTCCTCTCTGGCCTTCTTTGGTGGTCCCTCCTTCCTGGCTCCTTCATGGACCTCCTCTCCAGCCTTCTTTGGTGGTCCCTCCTTCATGGTCTCCTCCTCCCTGGCTCTCTTTCATAGTCCCTCCAAGTATTACTCCCCTCACCCTTTTCTTGTTTCATATCCCACTGTATATCACTATGTAGCACATGTACTAGTATACATTTATAAATAAAATTGGTTTTTGAAAATAAATCATCAAAATTTCCACACTTTTGAGTCATTGGTAAGTTTGTCTGAAGGACTCTAGGCTTCTAAAGCTTGGTAGATATTTGCCAACTTGATAGGTCATTGCAAATTGACTGTCAAGATTGTACCTTTGGTAGTTTCCATCCAACTTAGTCCGGGTATTCAAAGCTTTGTCATTTGAAGTACAATTGTGATATATATTGCATGAATTTTACTTTAGATAAAACTTTCTAATACTTTACCATTTTCACATCAGTTTCCTGATGTGTTAGTTTTTTAACCAGTGGTTCATATCAAATGTACTTGACCTACTCTGGAGGTGCCATCCTGCACCTGGCCCTCGCCAATCCATTAGTTTGACTAGCTGCTTGGCTCTTGCTTTCATCACTGTGGAGTATCAAGGTCATATATGAGCATCTTTCATACTTTTGATCAACTAGTGGTAGTGATGTTCAAGGCCTGGCTTGGCTCAAAAGCCGAGACCATGGCTCAGCCTTGGAGGGCTGGGGCTTGCTTCAAACCACAGCCAAGCCCTATGGTAGGGCTCAGGCTTGGCTCGGCTGGGGCTCAGCTCGGGCCTAGGGCCTTGTGATACAAAAAATGTAGCAAGTAAATCAAATTTCATTCAACATTTGAATAAAAACATCTTTGTCGTCTGATTCTAACAGCTCCTCATTCTCACCTAAATCCTTGGCAACATCATCCCACCCATCATCTTCATTGAGAGCATCAGCAGGAGTCTTATCTTTGGACGATGCATCATCTACGGACTTACTTGCAACAGATGGGTCCTTAAGAAACAGAAGATCATGTTTGATCATGCATTTCAAGCACTGCAGTGCTTCGACAATGTCGTGTTTGAGACGATTTCGGTGCTTGGAGATAGTAATACCTGCAGATGAGAATGCACATTCACTGGACACAGATGTGGCCATGATGGAAAGGAAGTCGCGTGTGAGTGACACTCAGACTGGGTATCGAGGTGCATTGATGCCCCACCACTGCACAATAGTCATATCTCCAAGGTGGTCCTTGGAGTTGAGGTAAGCATGAAAGTCTTGCCACCACGGCTCATTTGCAGCTTTGGAGGGAGTAACAGAACTTGTGCGAGAGATTAGGGTGGGCTGCAGCATTGAGTCACTGTCATCCTCGCTGTCAGAGAGCTTTTGCAGCAGAGTATCAAGTTTGCGATTCCCCATCTTCCTGACCTTGACTTTGGCACCATTCCTAGAGTTGGGATTGTTGCCATACATATCAAGATACTGTTCTTTGTACTAGATGTAACATTAGTTTGTTGTGATGACAGCTTCAGGAATTGTAGTCACCATCTCCTCTGCATGTGTGCATGCTTCAGCAAGCAATTCCTTGCCCAAATACTTGCGAATATGAGTCCCCTTTTGTGACAGATCAAGAACTGTCATTGGAAAGTCAGTGGGAGTAATATGTGCATGAAAGAATGACACACACATGGCCATAATATGGGCATCAAAACTGCTCGACTTCTCATAATACTTTGCAATCTTCTCAATACCAGCATCCAGGCCCTTCGCAAAATTGAGATACTTAATGCATCCAGAACGTGACGACCATGCACTGTGCAACGTCTCTAATGTAGGCAATGCTAAGTGAAGCATTGGTCCTTGTTCAGACAAGAAGGACTGCTGCGACAACTCGGCATACTGTAGTTTCAACATGAGCCATGATTCAAGTTGTAAGATAAAAATATGTACACTGAGGATTGAGAGCAGACATTGAACACGGGTCCACTGTTGAGATGATAGCTCAAGGTCCATAATCTTTTTCCGTATAGCTGAGTCCTTCTCTTGCAAACCGAGCCAGCCCACAAAATAGTCAACTTCCTAATATACATCAGCGGGCACAACATTGACATCCTAAATTGAACTTAGATCTCGCAGCTCAAATGCACATTGAAGCATAGTGTATGTTGAGGACCACCTTACTTTCATGTCGAGAAGTAACTGTCATGGATGTTTGATTGGCGTGTGGCCATCTTCATCTCAATGCTGGACATCTGAAAAAGATCCTTTCATTGAGCTGAGGAGTGCTCCTACAATGAATGATGTCAACATAATATATGTGCATTTGACGGACAGCAAACCTTGACACAGATTGATCGGACTAATCAAACCTCATCTCGTTCAAGTGTGGAGTGAGTCGCGGGGGCTAGCAAATCTTTGTTAGGTTGGGTGGCATCATAGTGTCTTGACTTGCTGCATGTGGACAACGGCGCCTGAGTTGTGAGGTTGATAATGTGGGCCAAGCACCTGAATATATATGTGAGAATTGGTAGTAATAAACAAGACATAGAAACTCTTATCAAAGGCGCCGTTTTTTATGATCAAATGTCTTCTTGGTGTGTGCCTCAATGTGGACTGCAAAATGTTCCATCATGGTATCATTGTTGGCTGCATTGTCGCACGTAATATAGCCAATCTGAAACTTCATTGGCGCCACACTGTTATGAAGCTAGAATTTTACTTACCTTATGTGCAATCCCAACATGTTTAACTAATTTGGGCCAAGATGGACACCATTGTGAGCGTTGTTCAGTCAAGTAAAGCCAAGAAGGGCACTTTGAACAGTCCAAACACCAACTGTTGTTTCTTCAATCCAGTGACCAGTGAGGGCAAAATAGCCATCAACATTTGATGCTTGTCAGGCGTCGCATGTCAGATTGATCCATCCTTTCACAGTGTCGCTCTTGTTGTGGTTTTAATTAGAAATAATGACAAAAAAAATCAACAACTGACTTACAAGTAACCGTTGGCGAAGGTTGGTGAGATTACAATTGAAGAGGTCGATAATGGCTCGGTGCGTCTTTGGTTGACTAGGTAGTTTGACACCATTGGTAGCTCGTGCTGCTACATCAATCATGTATTTGAAGGACTTGTGGTTGAGTGCGTCAATAGGCTGCAGTGAACTGATAAGTGTCCAATTGCCAGAATTAAATAAAAAAAAACATACCTGGTCAGTTTCAATCAACCATTCAATGGCAGCCTCACAGAAGATTGCATCTGAGTATGGGATGATCCGTTCCTTTGGTTGTGGCTCATGGAGGTGGGTGTCGAGTTGTGCTTGAGAGTCACTGGCAGCAGCAGCATCTAGCTTGCGGCACTTGGTGTCTCTTGGTAACACCGAGACAAATTTCTTGGCTTTGGCCCATGTAAGATATTCACTCTGTGAATGTACAGTTAGTGGCATGTTTTCTCGGGTTGGCAATACTTACCCTGTGCGAAGCATCCATATGGCATCGCATAGTTGTCACCTCATTGACAAAAGCAACAGGTTTTTTTTTTTGATTTCCTTGCTATCACATAGTCAGTACAATGTGCGTGAGACAGAAATGTAAATTTACCTGCACAGTCAACAATTCTGGTGCTTCTTGCCTTTGTCAGTGTAAGGCTCAGAAAAAAATGTGGTGATGTCTTGACTTCGCTGCTCTTGATGTGGGTTTTCAGAGGCCTCATTGATGCTCGTGACTTGAACATCCTTGAGGAAGCCGTCAGCATCAACTTCATCAGAATGGTTTGCTGAACTAGTTGCATGCAGTGTGTTGACTACATATGTCAATTGGGATTCAGAGGTATTGCCACAGAAATGATGGAAGGAGCTTTGGCAGCACAACTTGCATCATTGTGAGCTCACCTGTGTGAAGCTAATTCTTGATCAGCAGCATTATCCACAGCGACATGTTTAGGGCGTGCCGTACTGGTAGGTGGTTCCTTGCCATTAGAATAGACGTGCAGCACCATATGTGGATGACCTGTTGAAAATTCAAAAACTCAAATTAGTTTATCCCAGACAGAGGCAACATTTGAAACTATTGCAGTTTCATGGCCATTGCTGACTGAATGAAAATGTACGTGAAAGCCGTGGCCTGAAAGCTCGGCTCTGGCCTAGTCACAACTCAAGCCAGGCCCAAAGCCTTCATAGGCCGTCTACAAAGCCCAGCTGGGCCTGGCCTAAGTGGGCCTGGCAAGGCCTGGCTCACAGCCTGAAGCCGGGCCTTGAACATCACTAACTAGTGGGGTCTAATTCTTTACATTAACAGTGCTTATGCTGGGTTGAGCCCTTGAGAGGGACAAAATGCTCTCAATGCGGCTGTCCTAGCATATAATAACATCTCTCTCCTTCGGCAGCAGATTAAACCTAACCATCGCATGCATGGCATCTTTGAAGGAAAGGATTGGGCTCAGTTCCAAATGAACTATACTAATCATTTTGTTCAAGCCATCCCGACCATTCCAGATGGCAGAAACCATACCCCAGCATTCATCAAAGCTGCACATTCCAAAGTATCCCATGATGCCTGTTTGGTGGTATCAAAGGCACTTCTGGCCATAGGTATGCAAGTGTTGATTGATGAGGTTTTCCTCCAGAAAGTATGTGTTATGCATTGTTCATGTAACTTTGTTTTGACTCTGCACCTCATATGTTCACAGCTCACAGCACAAACTCACAGCATGATTCCCCATGCTATCCACAGCTATTGCAACATGAGGTGACACTTTCTGGCGCATTGCACGACGTGCGCACAACATTCCCGCGCTTAGCAACACGTAGGTGCGCGTGCTTTCCTGTGCTTTTGTTGCCCTTCATCCAGGAGCATCCATCTATAGTCCAGCAAGTCTCACTGGTATGTATTTTTGCATTTTATCTATTATTGCACCATATTATAGCATGGACCCTGACTTACACACCCATTACATATCTTATCTGGTACTCGGCTCGGCTCAGCTTCACATAGAGACATCTATAGGTCCACATTTTGGACATTTCTCATCACCTTATGTTAGGTTGGTTTTCCCCCACCACATCTGTAGCTAGAGTTCAAGCTATTAGCAGCTCAACAATCATCTTACCACCACTCAGTCTTCATCTAAAACACATCTCTGTCGCATTCCCACCCTTTCACACTCATAACACACGACTTTCCCACACGCCCATCACCCTGTCGCACAATCATTGCACATTCCTGGATTTGCCTACTTGCTTCCCCTTGGGTCGAATGTGCTTGTCAGTTGCAAGCACAGCAGACTAGGCATTGCACTTTGACCAACATATCAACCCTTGTGTCGGCCACCCACTTTGAAGACCTTGAGTTGAGTTGAGTAACCTTCAACGGAACATACACATAATAATGCGACACAGCTCAGTGGAGTGTTGCATATGAATTCAAACCATTATTTAATTGTCTCATCTCATTCATTCATTCATTCCTCAGTTCATTGTTTATGACTGAGGGTATGTCTTCTATTTTGTTGTATGATACCTAGACACTAACACATCTACGATAGTCTGACATCTGTCTAGGATTCACATACTCATGGACAGTTCTTTGAAGGTTCATATGAGCATCCTAGCCAGAGTGGTTACTACAACAGACAACAGAATTGAAATCTGTTTCTCTTGGATGGTGCAGGTTCTAAACCTGCCAATCATTGGCAATGTTTGTTCTGTTGAAACACACCTTGATATTCACTCATGGATGGTTTCTATAGAGGACAATCTTAACTGGGACTAGTCAAGTGGTTACCCCAACAGATTCAAAATCTGTTTCTCTTGGACTGCGTAGGTTTGAAACCTGCCAAACAACATGTTTTTCTGTTGCAACACACCTTGAGGATTTGCTCATGATGGTTTTTATGGGGGACAATCCTAACTGGGTCTAGCCAAGTGGTTACCACAACAGATTCAAAATCTGTTTCTCTTGGACTGCATAGGTTTGAAACCTGCCAAATAGCATTTTATTTTTTTTCTATTTTTTCTATTGCAACACACCTTGAAGATTTACTCATGATGGTTTCTATGGAAGACAATCCTAACTGGGCCTATCCAAGTGGTTACCACAACAGATTCAAAATCTGTTTCTCTTGGACTGCGTAGGTTTGAAACCTGCTAAACAACATTTTTTTCTATTTTTTCTATTGCAACACACCTTCAAGATTTTCTCATGATGGTTTCTATGGGGGACTGTCTGAACTGGGCCTAGCCAAGTGGTTACCACCACAGATTCAAAATCTGTTGATCTTGGACTGCGTAGGTTTGAAACCTGCCAAACAACATTTTTTTCTATTGCAACACACCTTGAAGATTTGCTCATGATGGTTTCTATGGAGGTCTATCTTAACTGGGCTCAGCTAAGTGGTCACCTCATTGGCACTGTTCCAGTACTCAGTGCAGGTTCAAAATCTGCCAACATGACAAGGTTTTTTTTCTATTGGAACATGCTTTGAAGATTCACTCATGGATGGTCTTTGTGGAGGTCCATCTGAACTGGTCTTAGCCAGGTGGTGACCACAACAGAATCAAAACATATCTGAACTTGTCTTGAAGATTCACTCATGGACAGTTCCTTGGAAGTTTATCTGCACTGGTCTTAGCCAAGTGGTTACCAGAGTCAAAATCTGTTCCTCTTGGACTGTGCAGGTTTGAAACCTGTTGACAACAAGGTTTCTTTTTCTATTGGAACATACCTTGACAATCACTCATGAATGGTTTCCTCAGATGCTATTTTATCCAGTATATTATCCAAGTGGTCACCACAACAGAATCCAAATCTGTTTCTCTTGGACTATGCAGGTTTAAAACCTGCCAAATGACAGTTTTTTTTCTATTGGAACACACCTTGACACTAGGGGGTTGGTGTTGCATTTGAGAAGCATGGTATCAAAATGCCATGAAAATCTGGCTGCTGAAGAAGAGGAATCTGGACTGTGTGTGAAAGCTCAGTTACAGGGTGGTCTACAGTCAATCCTGTGCGCGAGTGTTAAGTCGGCCCAAAGGACAGCAACTGAGTAAGGGAAATCCTCTGATAAAATAGAGGGAGACTCTAATACTGGTGGGTAAGAGAAAGGCATGCGAAGCACAAGAGATGCAACAGGCGATAGACGAACATGCAAGTGCAAAAGGTGACAAGAGCGTGCACGACGAAAGTAGCACGCGCGACTGTGAAATCAAGTGTTGAGACTAAGGGTTGTTTCCTTAGAGGGAGGAGAGAGTCTGAGATGCGATGTGACGGGCGATATGAAGGCATGCGAACGAGCAAAGAGTTTGTTAGAGAAATTAGATTGTCACTTGGGGATGAGCTGGATATAGTGGGAGTACATGGCTGGAATCGATCCCCAACCAAATCCTAAGACATGAGCTATAAGTAATGCTAAGCGGCGCTTGGAGTGCTGAACCGAGCCAAGTAAGCTAAAGATAGACATATAGGTAATAATGGTCTGTAGTGCGCTGTCATGCATGGTATGCAATTGATACCATACCGGTTGTATAGAAAGTGTGATAAGGAAGGTCCATCTGATGCAATCATGCTTAGTAAGGGGAATTCCAAAAATGTATAAAAGGACCCCCTTTTGCCACCCAAAAATATAACTTCCCACTTCAACACCATCTCCAACGAGTGAGATTACATAAGAACTAAAGTGCAGGCCTACGAGTTGCCTTGAAGTAAGACCAAGACACATCTATCTAAAGTTATATACTACCTTACAGGGGTACACTATATAATTCTTGTTAACAGTTAACTGAGCTAAGCTTTACGTGTAAAAGAACACTCTCTCTTACAGTAAGAGAGACATGAGTCAAGAGAAACTTCACAGGTTGAGACACGACCTACTAGGGTGTAACACACCTAACAGACAATTCCTATACAAAGGAAACACAGACACATTCAGTAAGGATTTCTTTCAACAACAAGAGGTAACTTGTTTACTCTTTGACCACCAATGAACACTGCATTATCAACCGAGAAGTAGAAAATCTGTTGACCATGAACTTGAGGAGCTGGCAACTTTTGTCTTATCTAAGTGTAGTTGTGTTGTCACTGCATTTTGCACACTTTTCATATAAGACCCTCAAGTAGCAAGACATCACTGAAGCCCAACTGCAAGGGTGGCTTTTGTTGTTTTTACAAAAAGAAATCATTGTATTCTCGCAAAAGTTGGTATACTGAGACATTCACTGAACTTTCTTCGAGACACCAAATCATTTATCATTGTATTTTCGCAAAAGTTGGTATACTGAGACAATCACCGAACTTTCTTCGAATTGTTTACTATAATTCAACTCATATATAGGATTACAACATGATGACACTCTCCATGTTGACAATGCCTAACCCGGGTACCAAAGCAGCACCGGCAAAATTTAAAGGGAGTTATTCAGAAGTCAAGGGATTAATGTTGCGGATGCATACAATGCGTCCAACATATTTTTTGTACACCCCACATCTATCAAAGAGCCTCCAATGTACTCCGACTCGAGTGCATCACTCTTGAGCGTGTTTCCTCACACGCCCCCAAATTCTAATGCTAGCCTAGTCAAATCCAATGAATTTATGGCATCTCTATTGCTGTCGCGTTTTTTTGAGTCAAAGCTTAACAGCTCTACTTTGACTGAGTCTGATGTGAGAGGCTCGAGAGCCATTGAGACTGACGATGATGTGCCCATGAATCATTTGTCCGAAATTCTGAAAGTGCCTACTGATGGTACTATCCCTTATCGTGGTCTTTCCTGTGCTGACGGAAAGTCATGTATCACCTTCGAAGGACTAACCAAGTCCGAAGCCAAGGCATACCAGCTGACTGAGCATTCGCAGTATAACAACTATCACTCAGTCTACATGCCTAACATTGTTCAGGCCATTGAATCTTACTGTTTCTGCCAGGATGAGCTCATTGCAAATGGTTGGAACGTCCATATTTTCCACAAAGGCTCATATCTGGGACACCCTGTTATAGCTGGGGGAGCCAAACTCCCTACTGGAGGTCCACACCAGCTATGTATTTTTATGGCTGTCATATTCTCATTTTCCCTTTCTGTGCTTTGCCTCACGAGATTGTCTTTGCTTGTCGTTGTCTCAAGTGTTTCTACTTATATTCATAACACACAATGCAGGCTTTCTCAAAGAATCATATTTCACTCCATACATTATTCCCACTGTGCCACATGTGCCCTGGGAATACAAAAATATTCCTATCCCACCTGGGATATGTCAAAAAGTTATTGAACTACTTGAATCTTAAATTAATGCTGGAGTATATATTTGCTGGAGCTCAGTGTTACACTGTATTTGATTTATTCTGGGGATTTGATGCATGAAAAATGCACCTAGAAAGCCAAGATCTTACAGCCTTCCTAACACCATTAGGATTGCTACGATTAACAGCCTTACCAATGGGATATACAAATGCACCTGCAGAATTTCAGAAATGTACTAGCTTCATTCTGCAGGATGAAATTCCACATGTTGCCAATGCTTTTATTGATGATCTTCCGGTCAAAGGACCGAAGACTATCTATCCTGACAATGAAGGTAATCCTGAGGTCTTAAAAGAAAATCCAGGGATTAGATGATTTATTTGGGAACATGCTAATGATGTTCACCGTGTTATGCACTGTATAAAAGACGTAGGTGCAATGTTCTCCGCTACAAAAATTCAGTAATGCCTTCTGGACGTCCTTGTTATTGGACAATGTTGTACTCCAGAAGGAAGACTACCTGACACAGAAAAAGTATCCAAAATTCTTAACTGGCCAATTCCCACCACAATTAAAGAAGCTCGAGGTTTTATGGGACTTTGTGGAACAGTTCGTATATGGACATTAGGATTCTCTGAGCTAGCAAAGTCAATTACCCAGCTCTGGAGAAAAGACACCCTTTTCATTTGGGGGGAGAAACAAGACATTGCATTTGAAACTTTGAAGAAACGTGTATATTCAGCCCCAGCAATGAGAAGTATTGACTACACCTCTTCCAACCCTGTTTATCTTTCGGTTGATTCCAGCTTTATAGCTGTCATCAGTGAATCCAAAAGTCCTTGATTTTGTAGCTACAAGAATTATAGATATATAGAAATTTGCTTTTGCTAAATATGAGCTTTTATATATCAATAAATTTGATATCTTGGTACATAGGCATGTACGTCTACAAATTGAGGTTGCCTCGGGGCACTCATGACAAGGGCGCGATACATCAACATAACAACCAGCAAGGTTTTGTTTTGTAATCATGTCCCTATTGTCAGGTATTCTCATTTTTAGTTTTTAATTTTAGAATTACAAAGCTATCTATGATTTTATCATGCAAAGTGGGATCAGCATCAGAAATAAAAAAACATAATAGTATGAGCGCATGTGAACATGTGATGACGTTGCACCATCATGACCAGCAAGGAAATGTAGCACAATTATATCCTGGTTGTTGATCGTTCTTATTTTGTACTCTTATGTGTTAAATTGAAAGGCTAATGGACAGTGGCTTTTGCATTAGCTATCAAATTTATGTTAACATGAAAGCATGTGACCTGGTCGCGACTTCGTGACTTCACAATTGTCAAGCGATCATAGTGTATTTGTACTACCGTTTCTGTTATTGAAAGGTTATCTATCTTTTGAAAGGGCCATTCAAGGCTTTTTCATAGAAGCTGTGTTTTACACTGGCCATCATATAGAGATCACTATGCAATTGTGTGACATAATTGTCACTGTGTAACGTGACAGTAGTAGAGGGATGATAGCAAACTTGTGTTACCCTTTTGCTCGTGTTCTGTAATTGAGGGATCATTTGAATTCTTTCTTTTTGAAAAAGCAGTTCAAGGCCTTTCCATGGAAGCTGCTTTGTGTGATAGTTTACAGTATAGAAATTATCATGCAACTATATGGCACTGTCATGACTTTGTACTGCAACAGTGTACCCAACAAATGGTCCAACAATCAACCAAGTAGCAATGATTGATTAGCCTTGTGGCAGCAGGTTGTCCAAACTTCAAAGAATCCGAACTTGAATGTGCCAAGCTGCGAGTTCTTGTGACACCCGGTAGCAGCAAGTCATGGTCCTAGTACTAGTAGTAGTACTACAAGTTGTTGGCTCGACGATATCATTCCTGAAGCTGATGACAGGCTTGTAGTATGTAGTGAGTTAGTAAGAAGGAAAAAAATGGTTGATAAAGTGAGGAAGAGTTTGAGTCAAAGATATGGAGTGATCATGATAAATTTAAAACAAAAGGGTGTCCTCAAACACGTTCTCAACAACTTCATTGTCCCTCTCCCAATCTTCTTCGTCTTCGTCTCCTAGCTCATCGTCATCAATCTCATCGCATTCCTCCTCTTTATCATCACATACTTTGTGATCTTCATCACCGCTGACATCTTCATCTGCTGCATCATCCATGGTGTTGGCTGGTCCGCCGGGAGCCACCAAGGTGGAGCCAAAACAGTCTCTGGCTATTTTCGACAGGATTACTGGATGGCCAACTCCGAGGTCAGTATATCACATAAACATATCGCGATCAGTGGATCTAGCTCAAAGGTCAAGAATTAATACACCATAAGTTAGGATAATATTTACACTCACATGCCAATATAATGAAATTCCCAGTCATCTAGCCCACCGTCAGGACACGCTAACGATGTTCCATAGTGAAGCGAGCCTGTCCCACGTCCTGCGGCAAATGCGGGAATCAAATGGGCGCCTCAAATCACCTGCCCTGGATCAAGAAACCCACATGCGTCAGGGTCTGATTCATCTACGAACACGACTTTTGGAAGATGGGCGTACTTCATCCCGGACTTATGACTTTGCAATGGCGCCAGCCATCTGACCCAGAGAACTTCAAGGTGTTGTTTGATAGGTTGTTCTCCATTGTTGACCCATGTCTCCATGTGATATATACCTAATACATGTGCATACCAGTACAGATGACTAGGTGTAGTCTCCCCCAAAAGCACCATGACATCAGTGTGCATTCGGGGGTTGATGGTGTCGTACTCGCGCCTGAGATCGTATGTGGTCTAATGCACCTGCATGGTCTGGACTGAGTAGATTGTGTGGTTAGGAATGATTATCAAATTGTGCTCTTCATCCGTGGAAGTGTGATAGTAATGGCTGACATCTAGCTTCCATATCCTATAAAGGACGTGGTCCTTCAATCTCGGTATGAAATTCTGACAGCCATTGTGAGAAAAAATATAAGGGTGTTCTGACACTCCTACCTTGACAGCCGGATCACCATCGTGTTCTCGAAGGAATGCGAATATATTGATTGGATTACTTTGATTAGTCGCAATATGGTGATGGTTTCCAAACAACGTCAAAGAGGGGGCATCGGCGGGCGATTGTTTGTCAGAGGATGATTTACCGCCTGCTTCTGCTACCCATCGAAGTATGCGACACCTATGCTCATGCTTGGCCAACTGGGTCGGTGTGTCTAACTTGCTCGTCAGAGGATAAAAGGCCTTCAGAGCCCTGTGTGCAAGCTCCCCCTGGCCAAACATAACTTCAGATGAGCAATGGACACACTTCAGATACTTGCCATCTGAGTGGTAAATGAATCTGTCGTCCCAAAGAACTTGATCGTGCTCACATAATCTGCCATCACATGAAACTTGTAGGTGTTCAGGTTGAACATCTTCTTCCTTGCTCCGCTTGATTCCTGAGGGGTGGCATTATTTTGTGAGTGCTGAGTAAACCTTCGTTGGCGAGCTTGTTTCTCTTTTGGTAACTCTACAGTATCGAACACAATACACGTATCATGTCGAAACTTCCACAGCGCCTGAGAGAGCTTCTTAAATGTGCCTTCAAGAAAAGCCACTGTAGATTCTGAGTGAATCCTGAGTTTGGCGAGTGCGTGCCACTGTGCAAACCGATACAACAGGGACTGCACGGCCATGTCATGGTTGGGGGGAAACAACCCTTCGAAAACCGGAATAGCACACTAGTGAAGGGGAATACATCAGCCATCTCAGTAACATAGAATTATGGATAGCGCGAAAACCTGTAGGATATCTTTGAAGTCACGCACCGCCAATTTTTTCATCTCCGAGGTATTGTTTGTGAATTTTCAAATTACGTCATTTCCAAATGTTGGAACCTGGCGAAACCTACAGTGAATTTGAGAGGTGACAACTAGTTAGTATATAACAGCACTCTGCATGAACTCCCTGTACCTCGTGTCAAGGGCCGTGACAAGCCGATCACCCCCAGGAAGGGCATAAAGAAGTCTGAGAAGGTGGGTGAAGAGCACCTTCCAAGTGCCCAATTCGCATTCATGCATGAAGTCGATGACCAGCATGGAGAATGGGTCCAGACCGAGCGGCCCAAGCTTCTTAGCAAATTGATTCTGCGAGTAGCAGGTTTAAGCTGATTTGACATTGTGAAAACCCGATTGAGCTTACTATGGTGGGCACCCATGAACCCTCTCCAAGAATTTGTTCAACCTTTGAACCATCTACCGTATTTCCACACTTGTAGATAAACTCACGAGCCTTCAAAACCTTCACCAAGGCATACACTCGGAGGTTGGCCATACGACTTTGCATGTCCTTCAGTAGACCAAGAGAGTTGAATGAGCTTTTTGGCATGAGACAGCGGGGGCATGCACATGAGCCCATATCCTTCATAGCCGCGATTAAAACCCTTGGAAATTGTCAGTGATCTGGTTTGAATCAGGCAAAGGAGAAGGATACTTTTCAGGATAGTCAGCCGAATACGTGAACAGTCGGGGAAATATTCTCCGCAATACTCCATCAGTGCATTTCAGAACAATTCCATGGCGATACACATGAACAAAGTCTTCATCAAGCAGAATGTCCCAACATGCATGGAACAAATCTCTGCGACAGTGAGTCTGAAGCGAGGCCATGCCGGTCTTGGATATGCGAGATAGGCTGTTCAGCGTATCCTTGATACGGTCAGGAAGCTGACAGGGTTGGCGTTCAACATGGCATTATAGTAATTAGGAGAACTCACTGAAGGCAGAAATCCGACTAGATGGCATGCTCCTGACTGAGGCATTGATCACATGTATTTCATCAGATTCCTGAAATAGAGATAAAGTGGCCAAGCCTTTGCGGTTCCAAAGTTTGCGAGGTGCGTGGCATCGGAAAATAACATAAGACCTGCTATAACACATTCTAACGAACAACCAGGCTCTTTCGGCAGCTTCTGCACATTGTCCTGAGCTTTAAGCCAGGCATTGGAGGTGTACAGCTTGTCGATTATTCGCTCCTGATGGCCATCCAAAGGGTCCTTCCATAGCTGTTTGAAGGGAAAGAGGTGGAATGCGCTGGCCTGAACGTCCGCGAACGCTGAGCGGATGACTTCAACAAGGGGTCGATAATGGAACCCAGGAACGGTATATGCCTTAGAGCCTTCCACCGCTGACTTCATTGGAATGGAAATGGTAATGTTAGTCTCAATCCAGCCATCTGGGAAAGTGACCTTCTCGCCATTCTGATCCTCAGGCTTATCTAATTCTCTCAGACTCCTCCTCACCGAAAACCCCTCCAGATGCTTGATATCGAAGTCGTCCGCCTGTAGGACATCCTTGACAAGGCGCTGGATCTCAGCTTTCGATTTCTGATGAGGACCCAAATTCATCCAGGATATAATGCGATAAATCGACATGTTAGGAAAGGGGTAGGGTGGCAGAAAGACCTTGGGCGACGAGTCCGTTCCTTCAACCGTTGGACACAATCCTGCAAGTGACGAGGATGGGATATATTTGTTCGGCTCGAAGGAAGGACGACGAGGGTACAGTCGGCAGAATCCGACTGAGTCGAAGGTCGTCTGGAGAGTATCCCTTAGTATTAAAAGGACATGTTTGATTCTGGACCGAGCTGGTAGTGTCGGGAGGTTAACATTATCACAGATATTGAGATCCTCAGGCAAATACTTGATATCGTTGAAAGCCCTAGGAATACGCCTCCTAGGAGGTGCAGGTTCTTCTGAAACAATTAAGGAGACGAATCAGATACAACTGTTACAAGATACAAATGCAAAGCATTACGGTCAAATTCATTTTGAAAATTGGAATCCTCCAGATCCATTGGTACATCGTCACAATGGAGTTGTCCCATCTCTGAGTCTGAGCCAAGAGGGTGCTGTGAAGCCACGAAAGCGGGGGCATATAACGCACTGCCACAACAGACCTAGGGTTTGCTAGGATGTTGCAAGGGGCAATTGGTCTTCGATGAGACCTCGCATGGCCGGACCTCACAGGTGATATTCTCTAAGAATGTGAGTTGAAGAATGAGTGGTATTCGCATTTAGTAAGTGTTTAATTTTGCCAAGGTTGCATCCCTCGCTTGTTGTTGCCTCTTCTGTGTTGCAATGATGCTGGACCTTCTGAAAAAACGACAACTTGTGTGATGCCTACTAAGTCCCCGAGTGTCTGTATTTTTCTCCCAAGAGCAACCTTGAGCACCGCAAGAGACCATGGAAATAAATAGAAGCAGGATAGTGAGAGCTTCCATGAGCCACATGAATGAATTCCAGTCAGTGACTCCTCATGTAAGTTGCACTCGTGAGGTGGTGTGGCATACACTCAGGCTGGTGTTTGCATTGAGACGGACATTACTATATTTGGTCACATGCCACGGGTTTTCTGTACATAGTAAGATTCTGTAGTACATACTAAGGGCCAACTTGAACGGTCTATTGGAGTAGCAAGAAATTGCGAGTATATAAGGTATCAGTGGCTAGTGAGGCAGGTGAAGGATGTCTGGAGATGCAACTCGAGACATTTTGCAGAGGCTCTGAATAAATCTGAGTCCATGTCACGATCTTTCAATGGTGTCCACATTTGGCTGTGTTCTTGAGGTTCAAGTTGATGGTCCTTGATGGGAGTCAAGTGAAAAATGCTGCATGAGGGATACAAGTGTGCTGCTGCCGCTAGCAAGATATGTACCGGTAAGCATGAAACCACTGGCACCATGCAAATACTCTCTGTAGAGAATTCAGACATCGATCGTTCAGTTTTGGAAGACGGAGAAAGACACCTTGCTAAATATCGCTGAGGTATGAAGTTCTTCCGGGTCTCGATTTTTCTGTCAATGCGTGGACAGAAGCAGGCAAGACTGTGACAGTATCCTTTATGATGGTATTACTCTGACTGGTACACCCAAGAAAATTTACTGTGATTGTGCCATTAGCCTGAGATGCCCTTGAGGCCCGTGATCAGCCCGAGGTATGAACAAATTGGCGGTGTGGCTCACAAAGCTGCAATGACGAAAAATGTTCACAAGATGAAGGTATTCTGCTGGCTGCTCAGTTGTCAACATTGAATTGCAACCGCAATCGCTCAAACACATGTATGAGTAGGGCTTGTTTGTATTACTCTCTGTCATCAAATCAGAGTAGAAAGGAGGCTCGCCGCCAGTCGAGTAGAAGGTTCCGGGCGTGGGCCAAGTGAGCCCAAAGCCGAACTGAGTATCAAGGTTGGCCTCGAGGCCTGCTGCTCCATGATAGCCCTGGTTGTTCTTGCCACCTGCGAAGCACAACAATAAAGTGTCGCCGACAGTAACTCAATCTCGACATACCATGAATGGACACAAACTTTGAAGATCTATGTTATTTGTAGACTCATTAAGATGACCAGTGATACTAAGAGCATTGCTGTTCGTAGCAGACATGTTATAATCCACCACATTATATAGCTGTCTCAAGCACAAAATGGTAATCATGCTGTTGCAACTCGCATCAACCTGGTTGCCTGCAGGCCCTGTGATCGTTGAACCAGACGGGCTCGAGTCCGTAGGCCGCGTATGATTGGTCCAGTGCAGTGTGCTCTTGAATGCCTTGAAACTAGCAAACATGGTAGTGGGCTGAATAAGATTGACATGGTCGTGCAAGATCTCAGGGAGACTGTAGCTCGGATGATACTCTCTCCAGTATGAGCGTGCTTGTAAACATGATAATCCTAGGCATCTAGCAATCAATACAGATCTTTGCAAATGGTAGTCACTTGCTCACAGTAGTCAGCATCTCTTCAGCAAGACCAACGGGGACACGGATAGTAACCCAATCATCTGCAGATGATTGGGTGATATTTTCTTCCGCTAGACCGTGCAAGGCAAGCCATTTTCCGACAACGTCCACAGTCTCAGGGTGGGGAGCCATGAGTGCTTCGATCTCCTGCTTCGACAGGTGCGCCCCGTAACGTGCATGGCTTGGGTCGCTTACTTCCCAGAGGTGTTGCTCAAGTTCTGGGAACTTGGGCTGAGGCAGAGCGATCTTGAGCTTGAGAATGTGGTGCTTTTACCGGCGGCAGCTAAGCAAAGACTTCACCAGCCTCGAGGTACCGGTGATGATTCATATTGCAATTTGTTTAGCATAGTAGTACGACAACAGTGTTGGAAGCTGGAATTGAGGCTCAACGCTATGCGCATTGCAAAGGTGCGGGATTACTTGTTGGGCGAGCTATAAGAGGCAAATCAGCGGCAAATCATCCTCAAAAGTGGGCGTGAAAACACTAACAAAGCTATCAATATTGAATAGCTCGGAAGCTGCATTGCTAACTCGAGTCTTAAGCTGCGGCAGAACGAGATGTGCATGGACATACCTTTAGAGCCTCATACGATATTTCATTTAAAAATGCCTAAGTTCGTGATCTTCAATGTGATTTGCTGGTTGTACAATGTTCTGTTCTGCGACCTGCAACACACCTGATCCGCTGTTTGTCGAGACACAATCCGCGATTTTGAATGCTGACGTGAACGTCACAAAGCAACACATGAACGAATAGAGATGAGTGAGGTAGACCAGTGTAGTAGAGGGTGTGGAAAGATCGGGAGTAAGTGATTCAAGCGTATACATGTGGTTTGCGTCTGGGAAACTCATAGTTAGTCCATAGTAGATGCACGAGGGATAATCAAACACTGTTAGTAGCGCATACCTCGTGACCAAGCCTAAGATCTCACTAGGACAAGCCCACCTGCATGTCCTCTCGTGCACCATTTGCAGCATAGTCGTACCTGCAAGATAATGATAGGACCGTCTTCCGATATCACCCACCACAAAACTTGAGATTTGATGTTGATGGATCAGATCAACTTGTCAGGAAGCTGGAATTGAGCCTTAGCGCTACGAGCATCGCCAAGGTGCGGAATTACTTGTTTAATGAGCTGTAAGTGGGCAAATCAGCAGGATCTTTAGGAAGGACAAGATCAATGACGACCTTTGGTATACTCTAGCCAGAAAAGAGGCCACCATCTTAGTAGGCTGTCGTATCATTGCATTGACTCGGAGGCGCAATGGTGTCAATATTTCAAGTTGGAGTCGCATCGCAGAAGTAGTGGTGGCGGGAGGTGTGGTAAATGTGTCAGCATTGGCCTTGAGAGGGTACTAGTAAGTGGGCAAATTAGCAGTCATCTTCAAAAGGCGTGAAAACACTACTAGTAACGGAGACCAAATTGACTAGCTGACAGAACAAACCGATCAAGGTCACCTATCCTCTACAAGGACGTGATAGAAGGCCTCTGAATGATGGTGAATTTAAGGTGGTTGATGCTTGCTGCAAGATCTCAGTATGCTGTATTTTGGTGCGAAGCAAATAGAAAGGCTTTGGGATCAAATGATTTGGAAGACTCGGACGACTCTAACTTGTGCGCTGGAAACAGCCGAACAAGGACCCTGTGAGCACATGAGTGAGCTATTCACAGCGCTTGATCGAGTCAGTGTTGTCCAATGCCATCAGTGTCACACTGTTTCAAACAATCTAATGGGCCTTGCAGGATATATTGAGGTGTACCAGCACTGGTGTAGCGGAGCCAGCTGATGTTGAAGACTAATGGTGCAACACCACAAATAAGTAGGGCTGCACGTGACCATTGCTGTCATAGACAGTTTGTACAGTGACCATTGACTGCCATACTGGTGGGCCTGCCAAGGGAGGAAGATAGGTACAGTGTATGGCCAAACCATACACCATAGAAGCTGTATTCCATACGGCCATCAATGGTACCTTTATAGCATATAAGTACAGTCACATCAGGGAAAACCTCCTTCCCAAAATCAAGGTAATTTCAGGAAATTCCTCATAATTTTAGCAGGTCCAGATTTCCTAACCTCAGTCACAGTTACTTGTAATTTCATTGAATTTTTCTCAATTATCTCGAATTCGGTCAAAGTCAAGATACATGAACATTAATTAAATTGTAATTAAACAAAAGTATCACCACTGAAAGACGTGACAAGATGAGTACTTCGATTTATTCTTCAACCATTGCATCGATATCAAGATAGTCGCAAGTGTTCAATGAGCTAGTGGACGCCGTGTTCTCCACAGCACTGGTTTTGAGTTAGTCAGTGCGCAACAATGAAATAAAGCACACACCTGACTGCCTTGTAAAGTCGTGCCATCAGTGCATGGTACTTCTTTCGACTACCAGCAAAGATGTGTGAGAGAGTCGCGTGGTGAGCTCTGTAAACACCAATGTTGGACGAGGCATTGAATGATTTGACTTGTGCACTCGAAGGTGGGTTGCCACTACTCCAATCCTTCAATATCACATGAATCTGTGGAGAATGTTATGTAGTGAGTATACAGAGTTTGGAACAGTATCACGGCTGGTGCCTACAATAGTTGCAATCAAACACACCATGGCCACAGGTAGCTCAGGCTCGTCATTTCCATCTAAGACAGAAACAAAATCCTTACAGCACTGGATGCCAATTGAGTTCTCACCATTGAACAATGACGATCGAATGGTGTCAATCATAGCCTCATCACAAAATGGTTGGTCCCTGAGGACCTTACCCTGGGTAGTGGATGAGAATCAGACAAATGAAGAGACAGATAATGAAATACTGAACAGACCTTGGTGTCAGTCGGAAAAATATACTTGTGACTCTTAAGAAGTTCTTCTACCTCGTCAGCACAGCCTTTCTTGAGTCCAAAATGAGAGGCAACAATTTGATGTGCGAGTTTCTTGAGATTGGTGTGGAAGGAGCTCATTCGTCCCTCCAGCTTGTAAGCATATTAGTCTCATCCAAATAAACATTAAAAAAGGGTACATATGACTCTGGCAAAAGCCAGCGCATAATCAAAGTTGTGCTTCATCCTCTTCCCTATCGCATATTCCTTGTGCTTCCCAGTAGCGATATGAACTGCTTCCAGAGCTATCTTTCGCTTCTGAGTGATGTTGGGAAATGCATTGTCAAAGAGAGAGGCTTTCTTGAGTTTGAATATGGCAGTCTTCAACAAATTCTGAATCCTGGTGTCTTGAGCCTTGAGGTTGATAGAGCCGTCCGCTGAGTAGACTAGATCTGTGAATACAGGCCATGTAAAGGAATAATCAGACACTTTATCATCCAACTCTGAGTCAGAAATTGCCGAGTCATGAGCAGTATCTGCTGACAGGGCTTCGTCTTTCGACTCTGCAAATCTGGGCCTCTACAAAGTGTGATGTGAGACAGAATGATGGGAGTGTGTAGTAGAACACATCACCTCAACTTCTTATCATGCTTCTGCCTTGCTCCTTTTCTTCTTGCCTGGCTGGTGTTTGGTGACTGTTGATGAAGCCTCATGGTAATAAGACTTGGAATGACTATCAGAGTCTTTGTCAGCAAACTGCATCTCTGAGTCAGTGACATCATCAGGAACACCGCTAGTCATCGTCAACCATTCAGATACATCGCTGCTGATTCATGAATGTGCACTGGCAGCTCTAGCTGTGCAAGGAGGCACAAATGGGGAATCTTTGTCAAAAGGTCAGCCTCAATTTCTCATTGTTCTTGATGGGGTTAGTACGAACCTCTTTAACAAGTTCCTCCTGGGAGAGCAAGTCAAAATCATCGTCTTCAGGAACCTCCATATCATCATCTGATTTTTCAGAGTCATTGTCACTGTCTTTGTATTCACTGACAGTGTCATTATCCTCAATTGACACTTTGGGCTGACTTCGACTTGCAGGAATTTAGAGAGTGTGCTGATTTCTCGTGACCTTGACTTTGACCTTCTTGCTTTTTTGCAGGTGTCTTCCATGCTAACTTGGCTGCAGGTACTGATTGCAGTGCGGTTACTGTGGGTGCATGCTTATGACTATTGGTTGTTGTCTCATTCCAAACTGAAATCAGGTACATTAGTAACCACTTTCTAACTATGCATGCACTGACCTTTCCGCTCTAAGGCCTTTATCTTTGATGTCCATTGCATGGGTTCTTGATGATGGTGAGTCTCTCACAAATTTCTTACTTTATGTATGTACTACTTACTATCATCCATATCACATTTTTTTTCACTAGTGGCAGATTCTTGACTTGCCTTCACCTTTGTTTTGCTGTTCCACTTACGGGCGGCTATCTCTGATGGCATTGAAGTGGACCAGGGAGCATACTGATGAGGGAGGGGGGGGCAAACTTTTTGCCTTGACTGAAGTTGGGGGCAAGGAGGAAATACTGAAAAAAACAGAAGGTTCATAGTCTGCTGTCATTTTGCAGTTCACAAGTTTGTTTGTTGCTGTGCTGTATGTCACATCAATTCTTTCAACTAATCCTTTCCTGACTTAGATGTCTCAAGACTTTGGGCAGTCCTCAAAGGATTCAGCTCGATCTCCAAACCTGTCTACAAACAAGCCTCCAAATTTATGTTCAGCTTCAAAGTAATTAAGGTAAACTGCATTAATGTCATTGTCAATCCCCAGTAATTCCCTGTTTATCCAGCTCGATCTCTGAATCCGCTTACCAACAAGCCTCCAAATTTATGTTCAGCTTCAAAGTAACCAAAGTAAACTCCATTAATGTTGTCGTCAAGTCCTTCTAGATAATCCACTCAAGCTTGTCCTATCTGGTCTTCTTAATATTTACTCTCTCATTTCACCACTCCATATTCTTTTCAATCTGCTCATCTCTATGGTTCGCACCAACACCAATGTCACATTCACACGCTCAGGTCCTATTATTTGTTTCAACTAAACCTTTCCTGACTTAGATCATCACCAACAGTACACGCACACTGTTTTGGATACCTTTGTCTCTTTTATCTACCGCCTGTTTCTCTACTATCAGAATGAACACTTGTCCAGGTTGCACTAAAAAGTTTGAGCATACCAGATATTCTCATCACCTAGCCAAGACCACGAATCCGTCATGCGCGGCTCTATTACAACATGCTAGCCTTTTTCCTGAGTTGGAGGATGGAGACTCTGATGGTCTTGATGGCGGAGGTGATGATTTTTTTTCTTGTCATCTATCAGAATTTACAGGAGAATACTTTGGCTACTATAATGAACAAGACCTGAAACGGTCAAACAATAACTGTGATGAGCCCAGGACCCCTTTGGAATCTGATGAAGAGGAGGAAGAGGATCCTGATGCAGAGCTTGAGCATGGGTGGGAACAACCTGCAGATCCTGTACTGCAGGATGTTGATGGTGGGGATGATTTTGAGAACTCGGATGCACAACCACACCCATCTGAATGACAAGAAGCAGAGGCACTCCTTGGTCGCCAGCCCATTGTTGAGAAATTTCCACAGCACCACACAGGTGCTCCAGTGCATCTCTCCCGCACTACAGCTTTCAAGTCTTACAAGGATGTACTGCAAGGTGCAGAAAATGTTTGGGCTCCCTTTGTGTCTTGCATAGACTACGAGGTTGCAAAGTGGGCAAAACTTTGTGGTTCTGGCTCAACCGCTTTTTCAGAACTGCTCACAATCAATGGCATGAGCTTTCTCAATTGGGTCATGATGGGCCAACATTTTTAACAATGTTTATGTAGCTTCACGATGCCTTGGGTCTTTCATACCGAAATACCCATGAACTCAATCAAATCATTGACCGACAGTTACTGTGCAGACGACCACATTTCAAACATGAAGAAATCATTGTTGCAGATGAGGCATTTGATGTTTACTCGCGCGACATCATGGAGTGTGTCAAAGCCCTTTATTCGGATTTCAAATTTTTGCAACATCTCAACTATGCTCCTGAACACCATTATGTTGACATTGACAAGACTATCTGAATGTACCATGATCTCCATACTGGCAAGTGGTAGTGGTCCACCCAGGCAAGTCGCCACAAAATTTGCTTGAATCATATTGAACTTACCATGACATTATTTAGAAAGAACTTGAAGCCAAGAAACCTGGAGCAACAGTCATACCCATCATCCTTGTTGGACTCTGCTCCATAGCCCCTATCCAGCTATAGTAAAGCTGGACACCGGACTTATTATCCAGACCTAGATTTCCGGCTATGGTATAGTTTTCTGATCCGGTTCTATGACGAGTTTTCTGGATTATATGCACAGCTCCGCTTACTTACCTGAACTTTGTGATGCAGACTAATCTTCATGTAGGATATTGTACAGCTACCTACTCCACATTTATTTTGTATAAGTACAGTCACTAAATACAAGTTACAGTCGTCGAAATAAGATATCTATTTTGTGTTCTGGTTACTCTACTGCTCGCCTATCTACCAACCTCAAAACTTGATCATATCACGAACAAGGCTGCAAGGCGTCAGACAGCAACAAATTTATTTCATGCCTGTTTGCATCACATTCTAGAGCCTCTGAAAGTCCCTGGCGAGGATGGTGTTGCTATCGCTAGTGGAGATGGAGTTGTGTGTCATTGATGGGTACAGATGTGGTTTAGGGTCATCATACCAGCGGGTTGAACCCTAGTTGTGTGTACTGTAGCCCAAAAAAAGCAAAAAGCACATGGCAAGTCACCAATTGAACAAATGTGCAAATTTCACAATGAGTTCCAAATGGGCCATGTTAATAGGACACCAAAATGGGCAGACTTCACAACAGGTACCAAAACGGGCAACATCAAATTTGTCACCGTGTGAATGGTACTAATCCCAGATTTCATGGTGTGACATTGTTGTTTCTAGGTTGTAGGTACCATTGGTTTCCATAAACAGGTCTTTATTTGTCGTTATTTTGCAATTGACCTACTAGGTGCTCCACATGGCAACAAACAAACAAACCTCGCTGCTGCCAATTGACTACTAGGATCTGTCAATCTGGAAGTACTAGGGGAGCTGCATGCGCAGGACGCCGTGGTGGAGTCCGAGTAAGTGTTACTGTTGCAGCGGCAGCTTCACCGATAACTTCAGCACCTTCAAGTTGACTCCGAGTCCGAGTCGGACCTCCACTGTCACTGGTTACGGTATTTTTTCTTCCAGTTTTGTCTACTACCATGACTTGGACCGACTACTTGGAGTTCCAGTTCAGAGTCCTATGAAAGACCTATGCAGAAACAGTCAGAATGCCAATCATGATGCGCTGGCCGCAGGTTGGAGTCATCTTCGTCGACATCCAACTTGAGTCAAAGTCCTCAAAATCAAGAAAACCATCTCCGAGTCAGGATAAGATAAGTATCTTGGTGGGTATACTAGTCTGCATTAAGTCAACAGGAGGTGACTAGTATAGTACTAATATGTCACTAGGGGTACCTCCTGGTACCTAGTACTAGTAGTACACCAGTGATTAAATGCACAGGTCCTTGCATATACTAGTAATACTACTGCCTTTCTTCCTTGCTCTGACTTTTAGAGTCTGAAAGCCAACAATAGTAATAGCCTGGGCATAAATGTTTTTTCCAGATCGAAGTGCAACGTGTCAAACTGTTGCCTAAAGAAGTTTCAACTTTTCCCGGCGACCAGGACCATCAAGTAGGGCCTTGGACTAAGGAGCAAATCTTCATAAGCCTGGGTATTTCGGCATTCAACTGTCTTAACTCTTGTCGTGATTCTGTCACCACGCTAAGGCTGAGTGAATATCCCTCAGCCTGCCTCACAGAAATGCACACTTGTATTATTCCTCCCTCGAACTTTGCGTCTATCAGAAGATTGAGTCCTGACTATCATCATGATAATGAAGCCAGGAATGTCACTTCTAGTTTCCATCCTGTCACCTGTGTTCAGAAAACATTGCAGCAGGACAACACTGCCAATTTTTCTGATGGTTCACCAACCAAACGCACAGGACCCAGTTCACCACCATCATCATCATCATCATCATCATCATCATCATCATCATCATCATCTCCTACCATCACCAATGATTTTTTAGATGATGATACAAATGCACCCGCATCCCTCCCCCCGTAGTCAGGCATCTGGCTTCTGTTGTGAAACACGCAAAAGAGAAGTATAAGCCCTACACCCAGGAATGTCCCAGAACAATGGAGCTCCGCTTCACCAAAAAGTATATTGGGCCCAGTGGTATGGGCCCAGTAGATGTTCAAAGAGTAAGTTAATCTATGATTATGCTCCTATTGTTTTGATAGAATTATTTCAGGGCAAAGTTCTAGCTGAGCATGGCTTGAAACACTTTTCCTGTGAGGCCATTGCTCAAGCTGTCCTTACAAAGGAAGCTGACCTTGAATTGAAGTATTCTGATCCTCAAACAGCTAGTACTCAGGTAAGTATTGTTTTCAATTGGTGTAGAGTCACACACTGACTGAAAGCACCTGTGTTCCTATATCGATGTGTCAGGGATCAAGTTGGCCAGTCTGGATCAATGTACGGGCTAGCTCATCAAAGATGACATCATCCAGCCTCACTCACAGGTGCTCCGATATAGTGCCCCCCTCAATAACCAACTTGCTCCTTAATGCGGTACAAGAAGATGGGCGGGCAGGCATGAGGCAGATCACATGCCAACGAGATTGTAGGTGGCGGCGGGCACATTGGCAGGGATAGATATTCGACATGTCGAGGCATAATATACAAAGGATCACCGTCGGCTGCTGTGACCTGTCATGTCCCAGACTTGGCCTGCAGCGATTTCAGCCGGGATTGATGTATGACAGCGTGCTCACCATGTTGCATTATGGTAGCCAAAAGGCTCCCACTGTCGACCCCATGGGACAGTGAGCAAGTGTGAGAGACAGTGATGAAATTTATACTCCGCTTGCGGGGACTTGGTCCCAGACTCCAGCCTGTAAAGGCTGTAATACTCAACGGCCCAAGTTGTCGCAAACGGCAAAGAAGTCCTCCAACAGTGGTGTCAAACCTTTTGACCACGAACAGGACAAGTTGATGCGTCTACAACACATGATGTTACCTGGCCAGATGTCAATCAACTCAACCCTACAACCCAGATTGTTGAGTCATTATTTCTTTGTTTATTCAGAACAGCCGCTGTACTCACCTAGCTCAAGATATGCATTTTTGCGTTCTTCTCTGGGTAAAGATATTCCACCCACATGAACACCTGGTGATCAGCTGACCGCACTAATTGAGAGAACTGTCAACAACAAGATCGGCACCAAGCCGCGTACTCTTTGGAACTTCATCATGCAATCATGATGATTGAGCCATGCGGTGTTCTACGTTGGTTCTTATCTGCAAGTTCTTCTTTTCTTTTCCCACCGGTCTCCATCCTTAATTCTTACCCAGCACAATCAATATCCACCCTGGCCGGGTGCTGGCTGATTTGTCATTACCTCAGGTGCTCTTCTCGGCGTCACAGCTGCGTTCCTCTGGACCGCTCAAGAGGACACTATTAGATGGTGGTGAGAGCAGCTGAAGCGGACTTGGTGTAGGGATTGTGGGTGCTTTAATCATGAAGGCACGTGTACCAGGCGTTTTTCTGCCTTCGACACACTCACATGCCCTCATGGTCCAGTTCTTGGTTCGGACCCTTGCTGAACCTGATCTGGACCATTATCAGACCGAATCACCAAGGTTTTTTTAAAATCTCTATTACTGCAAGTGAGATAACGCCCATATATTTTGGGAGTTCTGTGGAGTTGAAGTCCTTTTTCCGTGGGTATCTCTGGCTGCTGATTTTTGATGATTTTGTGTAATACTTTTCTGTAAAAGGAATTTGACCGTTACTCCATTGTAGCCTTTCAATTACCTATTCTGAATATCAGGAATAGCAGTCCAATTGATTTATTTGGATGGTGCCTACTTCATAGGTCCCGATTGGTCCTCGGTGAGCGGGCCGCGACAACATGGCGAGAAATTGGTTCCATCTGGAGTCAGCGAATAACGCCACGATGCCACGATAATCTTTTCCAATCAATCAGAGACGACGACGTAAGTAAAAGTCAGTTTAAACCCCATCTCTTGACTAATAATCAAAACATATGATAAGACTTGGTGGACATAATGGTGTTGGCCTTACCCTGCCTGCCGCTGACCCTCCACTCGACTATCATTACCACTACTGCCTGTTGCAATCAAACATGACTCGAACTCGAATGATCAGTGAGCTTCAATGGTAAGTACGCATTAACTCATAGTACTGCAATCTGATTCTGACTTCTAGTTGTACTAGTAGCAGGCATTGAAGATTATGGCTGATTGGCTCAACTGAACGCTCAGATGGCCTGCTCAGCTGGTCACTGCCGCAAGGTTGGGTACCAGCGAGCGGGGGGAGCGAGTCTCCGGGCCACAACGAGCCTGACTTGGAGGACCATGATACCATCCAACCTGATCAACACATCACAGCCTTTCCTGAGTATCAGAATAACTTGAACAACTCCAACTACAACAACACCGGTGTATGGCCCCCACAAAATCTACCTCAGGCTGATCCGCCTAATCACACTCTACACCCAACTAATGAGGCTCCCACTCATTTTTTTGGGCTGGGCGCCAGCCACTGCCAACCCGCCTAGTCATAATTTGCCCCATGCCAATGAGCCTTCCACTCATTTGCTTGACCTGGGTGTCAGCCACGCTGACCCGCCTAATCAAAATCTACCCTCGTCTAACGAGGTTCCCACTCATTTGCTCAGGCTGGGCGCCAGCCACTCTACCAATCAATTCCAAGTTCCCCCCGACACTGTACTTGACTGCGTTGACTTAAAGATCAACATGGGGTCTAGACAGGCAGGGCGCGAGCATCTTCCCGGACCCACCATACCCCATGAACCATTGTCGTCCATACTGGCTGACGCACGTTCACACAATTTGCCAGTGGAGTTAGTCGAACAAGTGAAGGTGGACACTGAGGTATTCATGGTAAGGCTCATATTCGAGACCACTTTCTTTCCTGTCGATGCCGTTTTGACTCGGATGGCGACCGAAGCACTTTCCATCGTGGCCGCTAGGCAACATAACGGTAGCTACTTTCTCCCTTTTGGTTTGGTAGCTTATTGATGAAACCCAGTGGACCTCGACTGGTGGAAGGAGCGCACAGGAGGTTTGCAAGAGGTGGAGAGATTGAAGGGGACTGTGACCACCATTCTGAAGGATTTCGAGATGGTGGCACGATTCTCAGTGCTACTGGCATACGAACTTTGTCTCGTGCTTTCCAGGCATGGGGACATGCTGACCAAGAAGCGCGTCAAAACAATTTCCTCATTGTTGTTGAATGACGCATTTCTCGATGATCTGATAGATGTATGTGAATCATCACTCAATTTTCTTCTTCATTTAACATTTCCTATTAGCTGGAGGGGAGTGATGGTCAGGTTCATAAGTTCCTCGTACCCTTCACGCATCCCACCATCATCAGGCTAGTCGAAATCATTCTGTTGGAACTTCAATACCACCGATTCATAGTCTTTGACCATACGGAGAAGTGGAAAACCTGCCTTACGAATTTTCACGCTATTGCAGGGACATTATGCAGGTGGCTCCTGAGGCAATACTCGACAGGCTACTTCATCGCCACTGAGTTCGTGACCGAGGACAATGCATCTTACTACGACAGTCTCATATATGTAATTGGTTGGTTTGACCCTGATAAAAGGTGTTTTTTCGATGGATTACTGACTGATACTTGTGGTCTCCTAGGTATAGTGGTTCGCTCACACTAGTTACTTCAACATTTCTTTTCGAGATTCGCCACTGGGATCATATTAGTGAGTATCTGCTTGACTCGGATATACATTCTGTATGTGATATACATGCTCTACTTGATACATATTCTCTTGGAAAGTCATTGATACTTAGTATATTACCTGTCGTGATCATTCGACGACTTGACTTCTGAACTGCCAATGGCCCTACTATTTCTGCATTTACTACTAGTAGTACACTTGCAGAAGGATTCTCACGATCTGCGATGCGACTCCAACTTGAAATATTGACACCATTGCGCCTCCGAGTCAATGCAATGATACGACAGCCTACTAAGATGGTGGCCTCTTTTCTGGCTAGAGTATACCAAAGGTCGTCATTGATCTTGTCCTTCCTAAAGATCCTGCTGATTTGCCCACTTACAGCTCATTAAACAAGTAATTCCGCACCTTGGCGATGCTCGTAGCGCTAAGGCTCAATTCCAGCTTCCTGACAAGTTGATCTGATCCATCAACATCAAATCTCAAGTTTTGTGGTGGGTGATATCGGAAGACGGTCCTATCATTATCTTGCAGGTACGACTATGCTGCAAATGGTGCACGAGAGGACATGCAGGTGGGCTTGTCCTAGTGAGATCTTAGGCTTGGTCACGAGGTATGCGCTACTAACAGTGTTTGATTATCCCTCGTGCATCTACTATGGACTAACTATGAGTTTCCCAGACGCAAACCACATGTATACGCTTGAATCACTTACTCCCGATCTTTCCACACCCTCTACTACACTGGTCTACCTCACTCATCTCTATTCGTTCATGTGTTGCTTTGTGACGTTCACGTCAGCATTCAAAATCGCGGATTGTGTCTCGACAAACAGCGGATCAGGTGTGTTGCAGGTCGCAGAACAGAACATTGTACAACCAGCAAATCACATTGAAGATCACGAACTTAGGCATTTTTAAATGAAATATTGTATGAGGCTCTAAAGGTATGTCCATGCACATCTCGTTCTGCCGCAGCTTAAGACTCGAGTTAGCAATGCAGCTTCCGAGCTATTCAATATTGATAGCTTTGTTAGTGTTTTCACGCCCACTTTCGAGGATGATTTGCCGCTGATTTGCCTCTTATAGCTCGCCCAACAAGTAATCCCGCACCTTTGCAATGCGCATAGCGTTGAGCCTCAATTCCAGCTTCCAACACTGTTGTCGTACTACTATGCTAAACAAATTGCAATATGAATCATCACCGGTACCTCGAGGCTGGTGAAGTCTTTGCTTAGCTGCCGCCGGTAAAAGCACCACATTCTCAAGCTCAAGATCGCTCTGCCTCAGCCCAAGTTCCCAGAACTTGAGCAACACCTCTGGGAAGTAAGCGACCCAAGCCACGCACGTTACGGGGCGCACCTGTCGAAGCAGGAGATCAAAGCACTCATGGCTCCCCACCCTGAGACTGTGGACGTCGTCGGAAAATGGCTTGCCTTGCACGGTCTAGCGGAAGAAAATATCACCCAATCATCTGCAGATGATTGGGTTACTATCCGTGTCCCCGTTGGTCTTGCTGAAGAGATGCTGACTACTGTGAGCAAGTGACTACCATTTGCAAAGATCTGTATTGATTGCTAGATGCCTAGGATTATCATGTTTACAAGCACGCTCATACTGGAGAGAGTATCATCCGAGCTACAGTCTCCCTGAGATCTTGCACGACCATGTCAATCTTATTCAGCCCACTACCATGTTTGCTAGTTTCAAGGCATTCAAGAGCACACTGCACTGGACCAATCATACGCGGCCTACGGACTCGAGCCCGTCTGGTTCAACGATCACAGGGCCTGCAGGCAACCAGGTTGATGCGAGTTGCAACAGCATGATTACCATTTTGTGCTTGAGACAGCTATATAATGTGGTGGATTATAACATGTCTGCTACGAACAGCAATGCTCTTAGTATCACTGGTCATCTTAATGAGTCTACAAATAACATAGATCTTCAAAGTTTGTGTCCATTCATGGTATGTCGAGATTGAGTTACTGTCGGCGACACTTTATTGTTGTGCTTCGCAGGTGGCAAGAACAACCAGGGCTATCATGGAGCAGCAGGCCTCGAGGGATGTCTGAATTCTCTACAGAGAGTATTTGCATGATGCCAATGGTTTTTCCAAGCTATTCAACGTTGATATCATTGTTAGTGTTTTCACGCCCACTTTCAAGTTTGAGGATGATTTGCCGCTGATTTGCCTCTTATAGCTAGCCACCCAACAAGTAATCCCACACCTTGACGACGCTGGTAGCGCCAAGTCTCAACTGCTTGAAGTGTTAGCTGGCTAGATTCGGAAGCGAGAAAAATGGCATGTTCCTTGCACTAACCTGAATTCTGAAAACATTACTCAAAGCAGCTTGATTTTCAGCTTCACTGTTTCCCAAAAGGCACTATATATATGCATTCGATTAATCCCCATTTTCACTAGTGCTTCCTTATGGGCATTTTTTTGTCAAAGCAGTTGCCTTTACCGGCCTGGGCCAAGCTGGATGGCCACATCATATAAAGCTGGCGCTGCCAGTGTATCCGGTCAGCCTTATCCTTCTACTCTCAAATCCAATCTTCCTGTTTATCATGAACCCTCATGTCTCAGACGGTGGATGACTCCCCGGCCCAACCTCCATCGCCGTCCCAACCCTCTTCAGTGACAGTGTCCATGGCGGTGACGGCATCTGAGAGTGCTCGCCAGAGGCGCAAAATTGCTGCTCTTGAAGAGAAACTACAAGTCCTTGAGGCAGGGCATGCGACAAAACAAAGGTATGAGCCTCATTGAAATCTATCTAGTCCAGCTCGCTAACCATTGTCAGGGAGACAAACTACTACATGTCCCAAGGATGAGCTATCAGGTGCATAGTCACTTTATATGATTCCATTGAAGACTTAATTTGCGAGGACAACAGGAGGTGTGAAACCGACAGCGAAGATGTGACCATTGAGTAAGTCGCCCACCCCTACATCTTTACGGTGTCGAATGATACTAATAGTACTCATGGGTTTTTTAACACAGTCAGGATCATTTACAGACGGGATATGGATATGCCACCCTTAGCAATAACATCCTGTGGCTGAATGAAAGGGCTTCAGAGTTAGAACATGATGATTACGTGCAGATGCTAAAAAAGGTGCGCTTCAGTGGTATGAATCATTGACCTTGTGTTGAGCCATCATCCAGCTTAGGCAGGGGGCCGACAGTGCTCGAGGAGATGACACCTCGAAACTCAAGAATCTCGTCCCCGATTGGATCAATCGTGAATTTAAGCCTAATCCTCTGGTCAATCGTGAGGATAAAAACTGCCATGGATTTGTCCATGATGCTTGTGGCAGACTTCTCTGTCCGACAGAGCTTGACTGGCAGAACCCAGTGTAAGTTATATTGTACTCAATATTCCGCAATGCTAACTGTTCATTAGCGTCAAAACGGGAATTTGGGATTGCGTGGATGGCTATATTGTAACGGAAATGTCCTGGCCCACATTTCTGTATGAAAAATATATTGCCGATCAGAATGATTTAGAACAGGGTCTTTTCAAAAGTGCTCTTCTACTTCAGGTATTCCATTCTTACTAAGTCATTGACAACATCTCACTTGCGGCAGGCTTTCAAAGCTATTTTTACCTCTCCTTCCTCCGCAAAAGATGTTGATGGCAAAGGTGATGGCGCTAATATCATTGAAAATAACAGATGTGCTCGGAGGGATACATCCGGCAGGAAAGTCAAGACGCACGTAGCGCAAATCATCAAGATGCATAAAGTCTTGCCCCGTTCAATCACGTATGTAGCATGTCAAGTAAGTTGTTTTTTCTTCAATTCCTTCCCAGGCCTCAGTAACAATATTTATTCTTACAGTTATGATTTGCACTCTCTTCTGTTACTTCATGGCACTCAATTGATGGGGACTTCGACTACATCCAGTTCTGGCGCAATATTGTAGACTTCTTTGAATGAGCCCCCGGTCGAGTAGCACAGCGCAATGTTAAGCAACTACTGACATGGTGGACGAGGTACGTTTTTTCACAACACAAATAGTCCCTAAGTCATATCTCTACTTCTCAGGAAAATCTTCGGGACAAGTCACCATGCAGACATCAGTGACGCGACAGTGTCCAACATGTCCGTGAACGCTCTTGCGAGGCAGCGGGCACAATGAGATGATACCCTCTTTAATTCTGATTAGTTCGTTTATCTTCTGGGGTGCGCCTTCCACAAATGACGAGTCTTGTCAATTCGCCTCAATAGCTTCTATACATTTAGTCACACCGTTCATCACTATAATCTAAATCATAACAGCAGCTTGCCGTTTTAATACCATGATGATTTAAACATACTTTTCCGGTGTGAAACTCGAGTAGACAGTGAAATAATAATTGAATTGCCAGCTCGCCTCACAAACAGTGTAGTAGACATCAGAAACAAATGAATAAATGCAACATGATTTTCTGTTCTCTGTTTCAATCACGGGCTAGAAAGCATGGAATTGCGGGGCGACAAATATTTGAATTCTTATACCCTTCACAGACAGAAGGCATGGATGTACGAACTAACGGAACATAGCTCGAGGGCAGTGGTATCTGTATTGTTTGGTCCTCGTGTCCGTCTCATACACAAGGCATAGATGGACGAAGTGATGAAACACAGCGCGATAAGGGCAAAATTTTTATCTTCTACTTCTCGTGTTCATCTCGGGCGAAAAGCATGGATGTGCGAGGTGACGGAATGCAACTCGAGAGCCTTGATACTTGTATCGTCTAGTTATCATGTCCGTCTCAGAAACAAAGCATCGACTTACAAGATGATGGAGCACAGCTTGAGAGTGGTGATATATGTATCGTTTGATTCTCATGTTCGCCTCAGATACAAAGTATAGACATGTGAGGTGAGAACCCATAATCTTGATAGCGGTGATATTTGGACTTTGTAAAAACATTCGAAATTACAGTACCACATATGGCACATAGGGTAGTCAGAACATTGTTTTCATCTGCGGGCTTTCGATGGTGGTCTCTTCGGTTTCAGGAGGTTTGCATAAATGCCTGGTGTTACCAAGGAATAGCATAATTCTTGAAATTGATAATGCACACACAAATGTTCCAAATGCAAGGACAAACAATTACTAATGTTGTGAGACAACAACAAACAACTTTACCGACAATGCGAGATGATGGCAATTAAGTGTAGAACTGCGAGATGACAATAATCATAAAACAAATTGAAATGAGTACTGAGGTGAGCCATGAGCCACTGTGCCCAAGTCTTTAGCGGATTGTCTATGTTATGAAAATGTACCACTCACACAAAATGAAGTTTCCATATACGCACATGAGATGTGATCTAGGCAAGGCGCAATGACATACTATATTATGGCCAATGCGAAGGGAGAACAATTAGCAGGAGTCCGAGAGCTTGGAGCAACTGGAAAACATGCTGGCATTACAGCCTCGTCCATCGCATATGGGACAGTTAGAATATTTAGTTTGGTAATGGCCGCATAAAAAATTACTGAAGGAGGGGATCGAGACACTCATTTTCACTCACACTGGCACAACAGACAACATGTTTATCATGCGGAAAGTTGGATGTTACAGAATGAAAATATACATTTATGAGAGACGGCCAAAAGACCTGAATAAATATATAAAAAGGTTTTTGTGCGCTTAGCCCAGACATTATCGACTCATCTGCAAGATACTGACTTTGCACTTACCTTCCAAATTGCGAACCTTGGTCCCGATGTTACAAATATGAATTATTGATGCTAATCACGAGCCATTGGCCCATCTACCACTTGCATTCGATTTCAACGAATCAAATTGGTTCTTCTGCAATCAGTACACCAATTATCGTGCTTGCAAGAGACTTTTTTCAGACTAACCTTCCGAATTGAGGACACTGGCCTCGATGTGGTGGGGATGAATCGTTAAGACAGACCATGAGCATTTGTTGCATCTATCACTCGATTTCGAGTTGCACAGTTTTCTGAGTTTTTGGCAGGTCGCAAACCTGCTTACATCGATTACAAACTCGTCTTTCCTCTATAAACTCATGCTTGACTATGTGATAGCCAATAGCAGAATTATACTGATGCTCATGATTACTATCTATATAAGGCAATACATGTCTTTCTCAGGTTTCCCTCGGTTCACTGATGGTAGGAATCATTCTTTCACAAATTGATGATGATGGAAAAAGATGTCCAGCACGATATGGTTCTCTACCTATGGGAGATGCTGAATCATGCTACTCTCGGTCAAAAGTAGAGCTCTATGGACTTTTCCATGCATTAAGACATTATCGACTCTACATTATTGGAGTACAAAATCTTCACGTTGAAGTTGACGCAAAATATATCAAGGGCATGCTAAATGAGCCTGACCTTCAACCAAATGCAACAATAAATAGATGGATACAAGGAATCCTCCTATTCAATTTTACACTTCACCACTGTACCAGCAACCAGTTTTAAACGACCAGATGGACTATCTAGGCGCCCTCTGGGGGAAAATGAAGAAATCCCACCTGAAGATGACTCTTGGTTGGATGACACAGCCTTATTTTCATCCCTCTCAGCATCTTCAAAATTTCAGTACCATCCAAGTAACCTGCCATCTGTATTCCTGTCATCTGCTGATCAGGAGCAGACTTTGACAGATATCTACAAATTTCTTATGACATTAAAAGCTCCTAGCTTCGACACTACCGCAAAATGTGCCAAGTTTGTCAAGCGAACCAGTAGGTTTTTCATCCAGAAGGGCAAGATGAATAAACACCTGCTTGATAGACCACCTCTACTCGTAATTTTCGACGCATACAAGAGTATCTCTATACTCACTGGTGCACATGAAGACTTAGGCCACAAAGGAGTACAGTCTACCTTTGAAACCATACATTACCAATTTTTCTGGCCTCACATGTATACTGACGTCAAGCATCATGTGCAGTCTTGCCATGATTGCCAAATTTGTACCACTAAGAAAATGCATATTCCTATTACTGTTTCTACACCAGCTACTATCTTCACCAAAATTTATATTGATATACTTAAGATGCCTGCCAGTAATGGTATGAAGCATCTGGTGTTAGCTCGAGATGATCTCTCACGTTTTGTAGAAGGAAGAGCATTACGTTCTGCATCCGCTAAAGCTACGGCCAAGTTCTTCTGGGAAGACTTGTATTGCCACTATGATGTCATAGGACAGATTGTCACAGACAATGGCTCCAAAGTCAAGGGAGCATTCCAACAATTTACTCCTGCAAGTAGACATTCCACAGATTCAAATCACACCCTACAATTCACAAGCAAATGGGGTAGTCGAACATGGACATTTTAACATAAGAGAAGCAATCGTTAAAAGCTGTAAAAAACATATCTCACATTGGCCTGAGAAGGTTCCTCAGGCACTCTTTGCTGAAAATATCACAACCAGCCATGCAACTGGATTTTCACCATTTTACCTCCTACATGGAGTACATCCCATTTTACCTTTTGACTTAAGTGAAGCTACAATCCTTGTTGAAGGATTTCACACAAATATGAATCCCGTTGACTTCCTTGCATTACGAATATGCCAAATCAAAAGAAGACCTGAAGACTTGAGACATGCTGCAAAGACCTTGAAAAAGGCAAGATTTAACTCCAAGCTTCAGTTTGAACAAAAATATCACCTCAGGATGCATAAGAAATCTTTCACTCCTGGTGATTTAGTATTAGTCCATAACACCCAGATCGAAAAAGGGTTGAATCGTAAAACAAAGCCAAGATACTTAGGACCCTTTGTTGTTGAGAGACAAACAAAAGGAGGATCTTACATATTAAAATAAATGAATGGAACACTGTCTAGATGTGGTGTAGCTGCCTTTAGACTAATTCTGTATATAAGCTGAAGTGACCCTACCTTGCAAGAAATTGCAGACACCCTTGTCGATGCTCAACACTCCGAGGAAAATTTTATCACCGTCCAACTCCGATTCTTCTTCCCTCTCAGAGGACGATTAACACAATGAATGGTAAAGACCACATATATGAATCCAGTTGGCAACATCAAATTTCCAGTTTCTTTGACATTCTCCTGAAGGACTGTGATGAACTTCATGAGGATTTCATTTTCCAAGACATTAGCATTCATTATCAACAAATGTTATACTACGTTGATGCATGGGCGGCGCCACCAGCCATGCAAGGAGATTGGATGTATTAGATGTAAGTAGCAAAGTGTCGAGTGTATGTACTATTTAGCTATTAACTATATTATTCCAAAGTCTATGTGAGTGCTTTTTCCACAACAGGAAGAGTGTGGGCTGCATGCCAGTTCAGAGCTCGGTATTGACGTGCAGGGCTGGTGGTGTATTCAACATCTTTTTCGCTGTCACCAAAACTGCCGTCTATGCAACTGAGATCATTGCCAAGAGACCCGATGGATTCATGATCTAGGTAAGTATCATCATCGTTAGGGCAATCCGACACGAATGCTGAGTAGCGGTTGGGAAGATGCGGTGGATTGGACTCATTGTGAGCTGCCAGCGTGTCTCTGGTGATATATGTTGGAAGTGATGTCCTCTCTGAGTTGTAATCAATGATCATATTCACTGATTCGAAGTTGGTAGGAGCAAGCGGCACAGTTCTTTCAACATTCGAGAAAATTTCCATATCAGCAAGGACACGAGACACAGGTGATGTGCGAGTTGGCAAGCTAGCATCTCTGACAGTGATATATGTTTCATCTCCAGCTCCAGCACATATGTCAGTCGAGGCCCGCATAGAGGCAAGGGGAGTCTGGACAAAAAGCTGTCAATCAGTGCTCCGAAGCATGCCACAAAAAGGTAACATTAAACTCACGCTCAAGTTTTGGTTCTCTTTGTTCATCTCGCGTAGACCCGGCTCTTGACGTCTGCATCGAAGATTTGCAATGCTTGCGCGGTTCCTCTTGCTGCATGGAGCCATCTTGGTGAGGGTAATGGAACCGGATGAGGTGGAACGTAATCGCCGGCCAATGGTGGTGCAAATTTTTTGGCAAACTTACTTTGATAAATGCCACAATCCCATCTAATGTCCATAAGTCACGCTACATGCACTTTTTAATGAATCGGGTCCCTGTGAACTGTACTACATAGTGTGCTCCATCATTCACAGGTTTCCGATTTTCTCTCCTTCATGTTATCCTAGAGCCTTCATCACTTTGCAATTCTGTCACACTTTCAATACATTTGTCATGTGATGTTGGTCGATTTTGTAGTAGCCCTACCTTACTTGGTGAAAAGTAACTGAAAGGTGTGGGCTCAAGTATACCTCTGGGTAGCGAGTATGAAATTCGTCCCAAGGAGATTGCTACTGAGAAATGTTCCAGCAAAGATGTGGAGGGAACCAAATTGCTGATGCTTTGAGCTTGATTTTCTACAGTGTGTGCGAGAGCGTGAGTTAGGGAGCGAAGGACGGAAGTCGTGCAATAATGAAGTGCGCAATGTTTATAGAGCGCGCAGGAATACGAATGTAGAGACGGAGATGTGAAGTTCGAGTGTGATGAGGTGCTAACTTCAAGAATAAGCAGAGGTTTTCTGATTTTCACTCTAACTGATACTGAGATGATGGTGGAAGGTAAGTAAGTAAGTAAAATGAACCGCCAGACATGTAAGTCTGAATAAGTGTGGTTCCCAGGGCGCGGTGTCTTGCTACTTGAGGGTCTTATATGAAAAGTGTGCAAAATGCAGTGACAACACAACTACACTTAGATAAGACAAAAGTTGCCAGCTCCTCAAGTTCATGGTCAACAGATTTTCTACTTCTCGGTTGATAATGCATTGTTCATTGGTGGTCAAAGAGTAAACAAGTTACCTCTTGTTGTTGAAAGAAATCCTTACTGAATGTGTCTGTGTTTCCTTTGTATAGGAATTGTCTGTTAGGTGTGTTACACCCTAGTAGGTCGTGTCTCAACCTGTGAAAGTCTGTTTCAACTTTGTTGTGTTTCTCTTGACTCATGTCTCTCTTACTGTAAGAGAGAGCGTTCTTTTACACGTAAAGCTTAGCGCAGTTAACTGTTAACAAGAATTATATAGTGTACCCCTGTAAGGTAGTATATAACTTTAGATAGATGTGTCTTGGTCTTACTTCAAGGCAACTCATAGGCCTGCACTTTAGTTCTTATGTAATCTCACTCGTTGGAGATGGTGTTGAAGTGGGAAGTTATATTTTTGGGTGGCAAAAGGGGGTCCTTTTATACATTTTTGGAATTCCCCTTACTAAGCATGATTGCATCAGATGGACCTTCCTTATCACACTTTCTATACAACCGGTATGTGTTACAGTCAGTGTTACCCCTATACATTTTCTCTTATCATTTACCATTGTACTACGTCATGGTCGCACACAGCCGCCACTAGACTCTTATTGTTCTATTGTCTTATGCGTACTTCAGCTTATGCATCCTGTTTCCTTTCTTGGTTATCCTGAAACCTGTTGTAATTATATTGCTTACGTGTTCTCTTGGTCCGTGCACTCCATATGGACTATTTAAGCATGTAGTTGTCATTGTATTTCTTCACTTTAATCTTACTAGGTTTTACCTGGAACTTCCTTGCTTAGAACCTCCAATTCTAAGTCGTCTTGATCTATCTCAAGTCTAAGACACTCTCTTAGTTCTGTCCTAGCTGAACGTTGTGCTTATTGCACTTCATATCAAACCTCACTTGACGTTAAACTCTTATTGAGTTATCTTGTGTTAGAACTTTCCTAGTTCATAACAAAAGATTAAAGTCTACATCCCCGTGTCGCCATCAAGCTTCGCCAGAACCCAGACAACAGAACAGATAAACCCTAGGCATCAAGAAAGATAGCACTATGTCCCCATAAGCCTGAACTTCAGGAACGAAGCAGACAAGCCACTCTGACGACTCTAACACCGCTAGTTGCCACGTTAAACTTAGGCGCAGTACCACCGTTACCGCCACTACCCCCACCAATGTCCACCAAAGATAAACCCACTGAGTTAAAGATCAGTGCACCTCCTTCGTACAATGGAGATAGGGAACTATCCGAAAGTTTCATGATGCACTGCATCTTGTACCTCGACATCAATGGAGAACTATACAAAGAAGAGAAACAGAAGATTATCTACATCCTGTCATATATGACTGAAGGAAACGCAAGATTGTGGAAGGACGACTTCCTTCGTTTAGCCCAGAATCCCAATCACAAAGATAGTACAGGAAATTCCATTGGATATGGAATCTGGAAGGATTTTTATAACGACTTCACCAAAGTGTTTAAACCCCTTGACCCTGCAGGATCGGCACTCGCTAAACTCCGAGGACTCAAACAAGAAGGAACAACACTCGGAACATACATCCACAACTTCCAGGCGCTTGCTTCAAAATCTGGAATTGAAGGGGATGTTGCGCTGAAATAATTCTTCCTTGATGGATTACACCCCGGGCTACTTGGAAGGTTGTACAACTCTCCATCAGTCCCTGATGATATTGACGGAGTTATTGAAAGATGCACCGAACTTGACAATAACTGACTCCACCTCCTTGCTATGTGCAATAGTGGAAGACCCCAGAAGAAGAAGCAATATGGAGATTACCAATACAACTCCTCACACGACCCCAATGCAATGGTCGTAGACCGACTCACAGAAGAACAAAAGAATGAACATTTCCGTACAGGAAAATGCTTCTTTTGCCACAAAGTTGGGCATGTCTCACATGTCTGCCCTGAGAAGAAGAAGGATGGAAAGGTCCCCGTCCGCCGCAAGGAAGAAGCCGAAGATGATGAAGAAGAAGTCCGTTGTATCAACAAGGATTTTTAATGTGGAAGACTGGATCAACGTCAGACCCTTCCAATGTACCAATTAGACTTGTTTGAGCTGTTGGAATAAGAAAGGAACTTCGGGTTCCCATTATGCTCATCTCAAAAACTTGTCTCAAAACCGTTGAAACAACCGCCGTCGTCGACTCCGGAGCAGCCGGAACATTCATATCCGAAGAGTTCGTGAAACTCCATAAAATTCGCACACATCAACTCAGTAAACCATTTCGCGTAACCACCGCTGATGGAAGCTATGCAAGAGGAGGCGCTATCCGAAGATATTGTGTACTCACTGTCAAAATTGACGAATGAACTATGATTGGAAAATTCAATATCGCTCCATTGAGCAAACACGATCAGATCCTTCTAGGAATCCCTTGGCTTCGAGCAATGGACCCCTTTATTAGCTGGAAAGCTGAAACCCTCCTACTCCCCCAAACAGAACGAAGCAACCAAATAGAACAAGAAGTCGATAAGGAACGGGAACGCAACAAACTTCCACCTCTTTTCACAATAAACCCTGATGTCAAATGGAAGAATTCCCGCTTAAAGAAATCTGAAATGATAGAACCATCACCAGAAACTCTCACACCCGCATCTTTCTGTGCTTCTATTGAAGAAATCCCAGATGAAGAAGATATCCCTATTCCTAAACTTGATCCTATCCCCGACGATGATGACGACACCTTCAATACCAAAGAAGATGTTTGGTCTCAGGAAAACTTTGCCCCTGAAGTCTGAGAAATTACTACCTATGATCTCGATGATGACGAATTCTTAGTAGAATATTCCTCTGATGCCACAGAACTTCGTGTTATCACCAACGTCTCTTTGGACACCCCACTCATTATGGATGGAACCAGCAAAATGGAACAAAAACCTACAGTCTCACCTTTGCCACGACCTACCGAGTATACCAAAGTTAGTAACAAAGCCCAACAGTTCGCCTTAGCAACAGGCTTGGAACAGAAGAAGAAATCATTCGAAGAACTAGTTCCTTCTTACCTCCACGACTTTGCTGATATATTTGCCAAAGATGGTCTTAATCAACTTCCTCCTGAACGACCTGGCATCGATCATTGCATTGAAACAAAACCTGGTTTTATTCCCAAAACATCAAAGATCTACCCATTATCTGAAGCCGAATGAAATGCAGTAAAAGCATTTATCAATGAAAATGTTAAAAAGGGATACGACATTGCTGCATCCACTGCTTATCATCCTCAAACAGATGGACAAACTGAACGACTTAATCAGGAACTAGAAACCTATCTTCGAATCTATTGCCGCAACAACCCAGAAAATTGGGTAGAACACCTCACGATGGCCGAATTTGTCCATAATCACCGAAAACACGACTCTCACAATGCATCCCCATTCTTCCTAATGATGGGATACGAACCACACGCACTCCCACACGTACTCCCTGACTCCACTGTCCCAGCTGCAGAAGAAAGAATCCGCCTTCTTCAGAAATCTCGCGAAGAAGCAATTTCATGTCACAATCTTGCTATGCAGCAAATGGCAGAACACTCTCATGGAAAGAAATACCAACCATGGAAGATCGGAGATAAGGTTTGGTTATCTGGAAAGAACCTAATCACTCCGTTGCCATCCAGAAAACTAGCCCCTAAACATTATGGTCCTTTTACCATCACTGCAGTACTATCCCCGATCACATTCACACTCCAGTTACCGAACCAATGGAAAGTTCACCCCACATTCCACGCTTCCGAATTATCATCCTATGACGAAACAGAAATCCATGGTCCGAACTTCATAGAACCACCTCCTGACATCATAGATAACGAAGAAGAATACGAAGTCGAAGCAATCCTTTCCCACAAAGGAATGGATAAACGAAGACGCTATCTCATATCATGGATCGGATATTCCTCGGCTAGCAATGAATGGCTTCCTGAAGAGAATCTCTCTCATGCTACAGAATTGCTACAAACCTATAAGAAGACCCATCGCCTTTGAACTACAAAACCATTCCCTTCGAAACAAATATGTCTATGAATAATGATATCACCGAAACCACTATTCTTCACGCTACTACCACTGCTCCTCCCAGAACTCCAGCACCCTCTGATTCTGTTGAACAATATTTCCGTCTCCTTCAACAAATAGAAGATCAAGCCCTTATCAAATCCGCTATACTCTGCCCCACACACGCCCTTGAACTAGAACGAATTCTTCTTGAGAAAGAACGATTTGGAACTGCAGTCGTTATCAATATCATTCACACCGCTCACCTTGTTGAAAGAACTGCACGAATAGTAGAAGATGCCGGCCACAGACAGGTTCTCCACCACCTTCAGGAACACATTTGTACTATGTCAATGCACCTTATTCCTAATGACGTCCGTGAAAGTATCATGGAAGCTATTCACATCGTCGCAGAAAGATCTGCAGGCGTCGCTTGACCCCCATCACCCATGCCACCGCCACCATACATTATTCCAATTCCTGTACCTTCGCCGCATGTGCAAGAAATTGCCACTGAGTATCCAATTACTCCTCGCGTTGAGCCTGTGGTACCTGATGTTCAGGTATCACCTATCCCTGTTACAGAGGCAGCTGAGACATCGCCCTCTTCTCCCACCCAACGAATCTCCTGTCCTATCAAACGATACCCACGACGAAAGTCGGTAAAGAAACCGGCGAGAAGTACTTCCCCACCGATTCGTAACCTCAGAGATCGTACACCTACACCACCAGCACCCTCCAGTTCTTCTACCAGTTATGTTGTTAGAACCGAAACTTGTGACAATTTCACCTGTCGTAACTGCCACATTGTAGGACACCGCCACAAGAACTGTCCTACTTATCATTGTCATGTCTGTCGCAATCTTGCACCCGGACATCTTTCAGTATTCTGCAAAGAGTTAAACGGAAAAGTCATCATGCCCACAAAATTTGACGATCCGAGATTCTATGACGCTCTCAAAGAATGGGAGAAAGAGATTGATGAACAGGAACACTGTACCCTGGAACAAGACGAACTTTTACATGGTCGTGCGGAAGCTGACCCTTGCTATTATGAGAATCTAGATAACTAGTTGACGTCGATGACTTCAACGATAAAAACGGGGTAATGTTACAGTCAGTGTTACCCCTATACATTTTCTCTTATCATTTACCATTGTACTACGTCATGGTCGCACACAGCCGCCACTAGACTCTTATTGTTCTATTGTCTTATGCGTAGGATAGTTCTAACACAAGATAACTCAATAAGAGTTTAACGTCAAGTGAGGTTTGATATGAAGTGCAATAAGCACAACGTTCAGCTAGGACAAGACTAAGAGAGTGTCTTAGACTTGAGATAGATCAAGATGACTTAGAATTGGAGGTTCTAAGCAAGGAAGTTCCAGGTAAAACCTAGTAAGATTAAAGTGAAGAAATACAATGACAACTACGTGCTTAAATAGTCCATATGGAGCGCACGGACCAAGAGAACACGTAAGCAATATAATTACAACAGGTTTCAGGATAACCAAGAAAGGAAACAGGATGCATAAGCTGAAGTAGTTCTTAACAGTATGGTATCAATTGCATACCATGCATGACAGCGCACTACAGACCATTATTACCTATATGTCTATCTTTAGCTTACTTGGCTCGGTTCAGCACTCCAAGCGCCGCTTAGCATTACTTATAGCTCATGTCTTAGGATTTGGTTGGGGATCGATTCAAGCCATGTACTCCCACTATATCCAGCTCATCCCCAAGTGACAATCTAATTTCTCTAACAAACTCTTTGCTCGTTCGCATGCCTTCATATCGCCCGTCACATCGCATCTCAGACTCTCTCCTCCCTCTAAGGAAACAACCCTTAGTCTCAACACTTGATTTCACAGTCGCGTGTGCTACTTTCGTCGTGCACGCTCTTGTCACCTTTTGCACTTGCATGTTCGTCTATCGCCTGTTGCATCTCTTGTGCTTCGCATGCCTTTCTCTTACCCACCAGTATTAGAGTCTCCCTCTATTTTATCAGAGGATTTCCCTTACTCAGTTGCTGTCCTTTGGGCCGACTTAACACTCGCGCACAGGATTGACTGTAGACCACCCTGTAACTGAGCTTTCACACACAGTCCAGATTCCTCTTCTTCAGCAGCCAGATTTTCATGGCATTTTGATACCATGCTTCTCAAATGCAACACCAACCCCCTAGTGTCAAGGTGTGTTCCAATAGAAAAAAAACTGTCATTTGGCAGGTTTTAAACCTGCATAGTCCAAGAGAAACAGATTTGGATTCTGTTGTGGTGACCACTTGGATAATATACTGGATAAAATAGCATCTGAGGAAACCATTCATGAGTGATTGTCAAGGTATGTTCCAATAGAAAAAGAAACCTTGTTGTCAACAGGTTTCAAACCTGCACAGTCCAAGAGGAACAGATTTTGACTCTGGTAACCACTTGGCTAAGACCAGTGCAGATAAACTTCCAAGGAACTGTCCATGAGTGAATCTTCAAGACAAGTTCAGATATGTTTTGATTCTGTTGTGGTCACCACCTGGCTAAGACCAGTTCAGATGGACCTCCACAAAGACCATCCATGAGTGAATCTTCAAAGCATGTTCCAATAGAAAAAAAACCTTGTCATGTTGGCAGATTTTGAACCTGCACTGAGTACTGGAACAGTGCCAATGAGGTGACCACTTAGCTGAGCCCAGTTAAGATAGACCTCCATAGAAACCATCATGAGCAAATCTTCAAGGTGTGTTGCAATAGAAAAAAATGTTGTTTGGCAGGTTTCAAACCTACGCAGTCCAAGATCAACAGATTTTGAATCTGTGGTGGTAACCACTTGGCTAGGCCCAGTTCAAACAGTCCCCCATAGAAACCATCATGAGAAAATCTTGAAGGTGTGTTGCAATAGAAAAAATAGAAAAAAATGTTGTTTAGCAGGTTTCAAACCTACACAGTCCAAGAGAAACAGATTTTGAATCTGTTGTGGTAACCACTTGGATAGGCCCAGTTAGGATTGTCTTCCATAGAAACCATCATGAGTAAATCTTCAAGGTGTGTTGCAATAGAAAAAATAGAAAAAAAATAAAATGCTATTTGGCAGGTTTCAAACCTATGCAGTCCAAGAGAAACAGATTTTGAATCTGTTGTGGTAACCACTTGGCTCCCTGCTGATAGAACAGAACGGCAAAGAGCAGAGCAACGTCGGGAGGCAATCACTGCTGAAATGTGGGACAATTATTGCGCAGAACACGTATGTCGTGGTCTACCTGTACCTGGTCAACAATAGTATACTTCATGTACCTCCAGTCAATGAACAAAATAGTATTGGTATTATCAAAAGGGACACATGAGCGCAACAAGGGACTATCTACTGATTTGAGGGAGTGGACGCTACTTGGATTTGGCACGAAGTTCCTTGAGCCTCCTCCACACCCACATAGACCTGAGTTGAGCGTCACTCAGAGCAACATACGCGACTGCACTGGCTTCGTTTTCAGCTCGCGAGAAGTGGTCAACCATGTCTAGAATGTCCTCCGCTGACAACCCTGGGTCGTGACAAATGATGTCAATGGCTTGCGCCAAATGAGAGGCGGGGTTGGAGTTTGGTGAGCTGTGTGGAAATGGGGCCATGTGGGCGGTTTCAGCGAACTTCTTACTCAAGTCTCCTATGACGTTGATGAGCTTTGTCATCGCAGTGCTCCCCTCCTGTTGGGCCTGGACACTAGCGGATGGAGTGCGCGGCTTCTTCTGAGAAGTGTCACTGGCACCAGCACCAAGAGCGCTATATTTGCACTTGTTGCCACTACGGCTGGCACTGGTCATTGCCGAGGGGTTGGTAGAGGTGATGAATGAGTAGGGAGAGGTGGGACTAGGAGCTGGTTGGCTGTTGGGAGGGTAACCGGCAGCTAACGGTTCTGTGGAGGTAGCCAGGGAAGAAATATCGAGCAGATTCCGAGTTTCAGGAAGTGTGGCACGACTGGATGAAGGAATGGGTGGAGGAAGCATAGTCGAACTGGAGGTGGGCGCCATCTTTCTATGAAGAACGAACACCCCTTTGGCTTTGTTCTTCCCCTTGCCACTGTTCATCATTTGGTCGATGGCGGTAAAGTGAATGAAGCCTTTGTTGCCAAAGGGCTTTGCTCCAGGGCGGCTCTGTGAAAAAAAAATATTAGACCTGATCAAGTATGATAGACTACAGAGTACTCACCCTCACAAGTTCATTCCATACATCTTTGCTCTCAGGTGACACCCCTACTCCATCTGCATCACTCCATGTAAGGCCGGAAGTGCTCTTGATGAACTGAACTTGAAGATATGCAGACTTAAGGGCCGCCCACTTGTTCTTGCAGGACGTGGGTGGTTTGTTGGAGCGTGCCTTGGACCCAGATGGAACAGGGCGTGAGTTTACATACTCAGATGTGAAGGTCAAACCGTCACCAGCAGCAGATATGTGATCAGTGAGATGATCTAGTAAGGCAGTCTCTTCATATTCTTGCCAATGGTTAGAGGTGTTGGTATTGGAGCTTTGTGTGGTCTCTGGAATGTCTGTAGAGCCCTGGGACCGGAGGGAATGCCCAGATCTAGCAGACCCCGTATCAGAGTACATTGTGTTCATCGATAAGCAGGTATGTGTGCACTTTGATATATTTACTATGTACCCCGGGATGTTCCAGATGGTCATGTGATAGTATCACATGACCGACGATTTTGGTTTTTCATTTTCATTTTCATTTTCATTTTCATTTTCATTTTCATTTTCATTTTCATTTTCATTTTCATTTTCATTTTCATTTTCATTTTCATTTCATTTTCATTTTCATTTTCATTTTCATTTTCATTTTCATTTTCATTTTCATTTTCATTTTCATTTTCATTTTCATTTTCATTTTCATTTTCATTTTCATTTTCATTTTCATTTTCATTTTCATTTTCATTTTCATTTCCATTTCCATTTCGCTGTCCGTACAGAGCCTTAGTAAGAGTCTGTTCAGCCACGAAATTTAGGCCAACTTAACTTGAGAAATTTGCTTTTAGATTTGCTTTGTCATCTAAGCTCTGTGTGACATCAGTGTGACAATCGATAATCAAGAGATAATGAACAGTCAAGATGCCAGCAACTCAAACTCGGACTAGATCTTCAAGGTCCAGGGTCAATACTCGCTCAAAATTCAGTGGTGTCCTCTCCCTGCCTTCATATACATCCATGGCCAAAAAAAAAGCAACAGATGAGAAGAAGCGGGGTGAATCAGCGGGCCAGGACTCAGGTGAAAGATGTAACTGGTCAAGCGCTGACGAGTTACGTCTCCTCGACTATGTCACCACCCATAAAGCAAAAGGGGGTGATGGACTCAATTTTGACAAGACATTTTGGATGCAGGCTGCTGCCGATGTAGCGCACACCACCACAACCAGTGCAGTGAAAACAGCTGAGGCGTGTCAACAGAAATGGTCTAGGGTATGTTTTTTGGCGCTCCCTCTGTCCTCCTATCTTACTAAAACAATTCAAGATGCGTGCCACCCATTCAGTTGTCAACCGGGTCGCGAACTTTTCTGGAATTTCATGGAGCCATGAGCTTGGTGCCAACATCACGCCTGAGTCTGAGTCTGTTTGGGTGGATCTTGTTAGAGTAAGTTCTATCTACTGTTTTTTACTAGTACTGCTAACTTTTTCATCATCCAGGAAATCCCCCTTGCGAAGAGCTTCAAAAACAAGGGGTGGTTACCATACAAGAAGATGAACGCCATCCTGCCATCAAAGGCGTGTGGCAGTCATGCATATCACCCCCTGCTTCAACATGGCCCCAACTCAGAGGCGGGTGCGAGTGCGACTAGCCACACATTCAGCTTCCAAGAAGTTGATGCACAGGAGCAGTCCAAAGTGCTGGAGAGTCTCGAGAGTGGTGCCGGCAAAACCTCTGACAAGGACAGCGACACCTTGATGATGCTGGCCCCCTCCTTCTTTGATCCTGCCAGCCAACCTACCTTTGTTCCCTCAACACCAGGGGCCCCTTCCACCATGCTAATTTCGGTGAGCAAGGGGAAGGGGAAGCGCAAAGATGACCGCGATAACGACGACAACTCGCGAGCGCTCATTCGCCCCCCCAATTCCTCCAAGTCCGTCATCAGTCCATCGGCATCAGGTCGGTCCATTAAATCTGTGCGCATCAGCATGCCTGAGGCCGTCCAGCAAGTGGGCTCTGAGATACAGGGTCTTTCCAAGGGTCTCACCATGTCCTTTGATCATGCCACAACTGCCTTGGAAGAGCGCACAGCGCACCCTATCTCGCACTCCGTGGATCCCATCCCTCTGTGCAAGCAGAAAGCTATCCTTCAGGTGCAGGAGGAGGAGGGTCTAGAGGACCATGAGGTGATTGCAATCATTGAGCACTTTTGCACTGATGTTTCTATTGCTGATTCCTATCTCGCAATCAAGAGGGACAATCTCCGCAAACTTTTTTTAATGAAGTATATCACTTAGTTTGTCCGCTCCTTGCAATCTTTGTTTTCGCACTGCTTTCATAGAATCAAATTCAACTTGTTTGCAATATATGATGTTTGTGTGATCATTACATTCAAAGGTAAATGAATAGTACTACTCCAGGTCATCTACAACAACAGACTCACCTCTCTCCTGTCGAACCCTGTTGTAGTCTGCCCACATTTGGCGCGCGATAGCATCGCGACGCTCGTGGGCATGAGTATGAGCCTCGTTGGAGGGAGGACCCTCAGCGAGCATGCCGGTGTGATGCTCAGGCCCTGCATACCTATCGTCATTGTCGTTTTTGACTCGGCGATAATCCATCATGTCATCCGGGTCATGGACCCAGATGACATTGTGCACTAGGCACACTGCAAGGGGGATATGAGCTTGGACGCTCATGGGATAGAAAGGGGGGAGGGAAAGAATTCGGAAGCAGTTCTTGAGCACGCCGAAAATGCGCTCGATAACGTTCCGGAGCATGGCATAACTCGTCAGCGCTTGACCAGTTACATCTTTCACCTGAGTCCTGGCCCGCTGATTCACCCCGCTTCTTCTCATCTGTTGCTTTTTTTTTGGCCATGGATGTATATGAAGGCAGGGAGAGGACACCACTGAATTTTGAGCGAGTATTGACCCTGGACCTTGAAGATCTAGTCCGAGTTTGAGTTGCTGGCATCTTGACTGTTCATTATCTCTTGATTATCGATTGTCACACTGATGTCACACAGAGCTTAGATGACAAAGCAAATCTAAAAGCAAATTTCTCAAGTTAAGTTGGCCTAAATTTCGTGGCTGAACAGACTCTAAGTATCTCCACCGCACGATGACGTGCTATGGGATTCCCTATGATTATATACTCTCAATTTTTTCATGCAAGAGGTTGCTGCCGACACCAGTCGGCAGAGGTTCCCAAATCCTGACTCAGCTTTAACAAAAAGCCAGTTGAGCTAAACACCCAGACCACATGATCTTCTAATCGTGGAAAAGAATCTTCAAAGATGCGGCGACAGTGGCCTAGTGCTGGCCTCATCAGGTAACCGACCTGAAAATGATAAATTCTTAGAAAGCTTTATCTGATCTACAATTTGCATAATATCCATCAGAATTGCACCCCGCAAGAGAAAGCTTTAGATCCCTGGACTTGGTTGGATGGAAACTGCCAAATACACGGTTGTGACGGTGTAGTTGTGATTACCTGTCTGATTATCACCAAGATGACATTTATTGCAACACCCCCCAGCCATGGTAAGGGAAGTTTAAGTTGACAGGATTGACCACCAACATCTAGCTGAGGACCAGTGGCAATGCACTATAATTTTGCCCTGCCCTGGTCGTGATATGTAATCTTTGATTATTTTTTCTTGCTTGACAATCTCTGAATAAATGCCAACATCATATAAAATTTTATATGGCTGGAGTGTGTCAGACCAACACCATCGACAGCATAATGGAGTCGAGTATCTGCAATGCAATACCAAGCTGTGTCTGCATGATTGCCTTGTGCAAGCAAAGCCTGCTATTGCATGATTAACAACAACCCCCTCAATGCTAGCATCAGGTAAGTGTTTGTAACGCTAGCCTGCAATGCTCAAACCTGCTGAGTACACAACTCTTGCGACGACTGGCATTGCACTACCATCCTACCAAACCTTGATAAATTCGATAGATATATGCATGGTTAGTTTTTCATTGTAGGTTCTGCAGTCTCTGAAAGCATGCCTGCATCAAATAAAGTTATATATGACAAGACTGCGTGGGACCAACACCACCTACAGCCCAAGGATGCCAAACTTCCGCGACGCATTACCAAGTTGTGTCAACATGGTTACCTCATGCAAGCCCAGATTGACATTGCACCCTCGACAAGAACTCTCTCGACGCTGATATAATGTATGTAATTGCACCGATAGCTTGTGTTGTCCTGATCTGCTAAGTATACAATCCAGGTGACGACTGGCAGTGCACTACCATCCTGCCCAATCTTGACGAGATATGGTCACCATATGCAAGGTGAGCAAGATTTTGTTTCATCCACAGATTCTCTCTGCTGGAGTCAGCTAAAGTCTTCCAATGCAGGATTGTGTTGGTTCGGGGCTGCCTTTAGTCCAAAAGCATCGAACAATGATAGTGCGATGCCTTCCATCAGTTATCCGCTGAAGTACGACCATCACATGCAAGACCAGTGAGTTGTGTGTTTTTTTTGGCAAAGTCTTCCTGGATGCCATAGCTGGACAAGATTTTGCGACATCAGGCTGCATTGTAGGAAATCCAATCAAGTACTGCGGACTTCAGTGTTTTCATGTCATCGCCTCTTGCGCCTGACACTCCCTTGCCAACCTGTGAATTATAACTTGAAGCAACAGCTCCGGTCATGCAGAGAACAATGTACTAGCTCTCCAACGTGAAGAATGTCCTCTTTGGATCTGTTTTTCAATCGCTCCAGAAGGCCAGGATACGAATCTAAGAGCTGCTCGAAGACCTGATGTTCTCTCCGCTCTCTGCCAAATGTGTCAGTCAGCGAAATCGAAAGATACATTTTCTTTACTCGGAGGAGAAGTCCTCCAGTGGAGTATCTTCCATCTGCTCAAGTCTCAATATACCATTAGTGAGCAGGGAAGGGTAGTTGCACAATGCGAATACTGTTCGACCAAAGTGACGTCCATGGGAGACAAGCGGATCAGATGTGGAGCTGGGCAACAGGATGAATATAAAAACCTTGGCAAAACTGGACCAGCTTACGCTTTTTTTCGAGGCCCCATTTGAAGGGCTGACGAGCCGCGTTTGTTGGGAATATTGGGAGTGGCATCCTCGGTGGTCATGAGAGCAGGAGAAGAAAGGATAGCATGGACTTTGCTGATGCTGGGTCCAACTTTTATCCATGACATACGCTGTGTGACATAAACAGTGAACTTTATGGCGGCCAAGTAGTAATAACTGGCAGCCAGGATGACTAGCCCGGCCCGGTTGCTACTAATGTGAACTGAGACACCAGGAAAGAATAAAAGCTCTTGGCATGCATGTTCTTGCTGTAGCTTGTCGCCGAGAATACATTCGCCATCATGCAACAATCCTTGCGTCAGACATTCAAACTGCAAGGAAATTGCGTTAACTTGAACTTATGGGAAACCTGATGCGACTCTTCTTGCATTGGAGTTTGCTAACTTGAATAACTCTCATTAGGATTGAAATCTCGGACAGCACTGATCAAAAGGAGAAGCTCACCAGTTATGGTGTAAGGTTTGTCGACTCATCATCAGCCAGTCCCAAAACTCATCACAGACTAGTGAGGCGGATATTGACAACAACTGCCCCCCATCGTGGAACAGCGAAGATCTCCCTCATGAAGCAGGTAGAGTAGACCAAGAAACAGGTGTGGCGGACTCCATAGCCAGGCTCAAAAAACAACTGGAAATTGCGGAATTAGGCTGCCTGAGGCTTGAGGAGCTATATAAAAAATACAGACTTCGTTGGTTGGAGGAGAATTATCGGGCAGGGGTGTTGGAAAAATACACACCACGCGAGATCAATACTTGTTCTGCCCATCAGATTGCTTGGGATGCCCCTTCTCCCGTTCAAGGTATGCCCGACGCATGCTCCCTGTGACAAACTGACCATCTTGTTCAGACGATGATGAGGGCGAAGTTGAGTGAATGCAGAAATCATGTCGTAGCATTATCATGCATAGTAGCATGGTGGATGATGAAGTAGCGTGGCATAGCATTTTGGCATATCCTCGTGAACTGACAGAAGTAAAAGCCGATCTGGCATCCCATCGACCCTTGCACGCCGTGCTATGATGGTGGCATAGGTCGCGTTTGCTGTTGTACTACTTGTGCGCTTGGGGTTTGACGCCCGTGAATATACGTAGTACGATGCTGGATACTGCCAAGAGTGATCAAAGGACCTGCAAGGACATGAGCACTCCAGTGCGCCTGTTTGCGACCCGCCAAGTAGTCCAACTGCATTAAAAGCATGTGCAGAGAAGTTTCCCAGACTACTATGCAATGCATGAAACGTAGTATTTGCAGCTCTCCAGGCTGCAGGACAAGTGTGTTCAAAGTATCTTTACATGCGAGTGTGTGGATGATATAGTATTTAAATTATGTGATACTGCATAGCCACGTCGTCAATGCAATTATAACGAGATCAGGCTTCAAGCCTAAATAGCAAGCGCATGCCAAAATGTAGAGATATTTGATTGGTATTAAGAGGAGTAGGTGGAGCCCTTCCTTTCTTGTGAGCGAGCAGATGTGGTTGACTTCATTGGTGGAGAGTCTGCTGACCTCAGAAATTGTGATGGAGTAGAAGAACAGTGGAAGTCGAGAATCATCCAGTTATCAGATGGCGAAGGGACACTTAATGCAGGGAGCAGTTGGACTGACATGTGATACATGGCCGGATGCAATGGGGCCAGGACGAGGCGAGCACTACAGCTAGCTGAGGTGGACTAGTCAGGTAGTAAGATTCAGTATGGCATGACTCAGGAGAATGCGAGGGCTGGGTACGGAAGGGTGTAGTCGATGATCGTGAGGGAGGTATGGGAGTGTGTCGTGAACCTGAGGAAGGTATCCATCCCAACCGGGACGGGAGCCTGGAACTTCAGGGGATAAAGGATGGCTGTGTGAAGAAGAAACAGAGCCACAGTCGGTGGATGAAGATTTTGGTATCATGAGAGATGAAGAAGCATTTCTATGCCTTCATCATAGCCATCATCTACTATACGTGAAGGTGGATGAGCTATCGAGCTTGTAGGGGAAAGGCTGCAATGGTTTACTGAATGAGCCGATCTTGAATGCTGGCTTACTCTAGACAAGCAGAGTCATCCTTGGCACATGGCTGCCTTCGCTTCTTCTCCTTCGGCCTCACCAGTACCAGCAATACTTTGCGTGCCCAAATCCTGGCTGGCTTCCGTTTGCGGTTGCGCGCTCTCAGAGGGGCGCAAGCCCCCCCCCTGGTGAGCAAGTGCATACGTTCATTTTATTTACTAGGACCACAAACAGCAGAGTTACGAAGCCCTTCCATTTGTACTTGCTGCTGAGGAACAGGATGATGAAGTAGGAGCATTTGGTGGCCAGATGGTCCATGACTTGGACCCTCACACGATGAACCAGAGTGATCACGAGGATGAAGTGGATGATCAATGTCCATAGGCGTGAGAGGTGTATGTAAATGCATGTGGCGACTCTCGTCCAGCACTACAAGAAGTGGATGACCACCTTGGAATGGGTCAGATGATGATCTAGGCGCGGGTGCGGGTGTAGGTGCAGAAGGAGGCAAGGAGGCAAATGAAGACTGTCACCGCTAGGTGGGCTGCTTGACTGAGGCTGAGAGATTGAAGGACAAGTTGACCTAGATTGCAGCAGGAGGAGAGAGCCAGTAAGGAATGACGGCGCTGGCACAAGTGGTTGAGTGCACGTCCTGAGGATCTAGTGCAGCAGGGGTGATCACCACTCACTTGAGCATTCTTGAGGAGCTGGAGATGCCATGGTTTCCAGGGTCAAGTTCGCTGGCACACCTTATTGTGCTTCTGGCCATAAGCCAGCCACATACGGAACTTGAAGTAGTATGACGGCATCAGCCCGGGTGAACTAGGTAAAGATAGCTAACTTCCAGGCTTTTGGTCATGTACTGGATGGCAAGCTCTTGGTTCTGGAAAGAAGATCCACCTCGGTAGAAGTTCATATGCATGCTTGATGTGGATATGCTTCAAAAGATGATGAGTATGCAGAAATTGTGCCACTGGCAGGCTGCTTACATTTTTCCGTTGCTTATGAGTACACGCCTGACTTCATATGTAGTACATAGAGTACATAGTGCTACTTTGGTTTGGTGGTACGTACAAACTACTAGCATTGTGCCATACGGGTATTTAATAAATATCATCTGCAGCAACAAGACAAGGTCCGAGACAACTCATAGCATTAGTCAATTTCGAAGTCAAAGCTGTCCTTGTTATCAGTGTCCTCGCTGTAGTAACACAATTCATCTTGCCGAGGTGGCGGAATAAATCCATTGGAATATGACGATGTACCTGCAAAGCCATCAGCAATTGAAGACCATATTGTTGATCAGCATGCCCACTAATATTTTCGGAGAAGTCGAATTCATGGGCATTTGCAATGGCTACTGTATAGAGTTCTATCTCAGCTTGGGCGTGGCGCATTTTAGCCTGCAAGATAAGGGATTCCAGCCCAATGTTGTGCTGGTATGTATGATTGGCGTTGACCGCAGAAGATTGTGTCATAAGACCTGCCTGGCAGGCTTGTTCCCCATGGAATGCACTGTAGAAGGCTTCTTGGACGTCGACAGCGACCCATGTGCTCAACAAGGGTAATGAGGGGCTGACACACTTCACACGATAGTGAGAACAGAATAGCAGATAAATTACATTACTGACATTCAGAATGACGGATGCCCGTTTGTCTTCATGAGCAACTGTCAATCCGGGTTTTGAAAGCATGAAGCCGTCCACAAATGAGCACCTTTCCATCAAAAGTTCACCTTGGCAAGGGTAGTCATGCGATTTCTTTAACCAATTGTTGCATTTATTTCGCGTAGCTGCTGAACAGGCTCGGGATGCACAGGGTCCAGCAAATCTTGAGGTTGTTGAGAGAGCCATCGTGCTGTGCATGTCTGGACATAATATGGTTCAGACAAATGATTTATGTGCCAAGGTTGACGAGCTCACACATCCGGTGCTGTTGCAAGTATTCGATGGCCTGGCTATACAGGGACACCTCCATCTGACCTCGTTTCTTTCTCTCCTCCATGAGAAGATGCTCCACAATCACATGCCTTTGCCCCTTTGGTCCACGAATGCAGGTGCTCTGGTGTTGGAGTAATACTGCCTCCTGCTTTGCTTCAATTGTGCATTCCCCGACGATTTCCCAAAGATTGCCAGGATAGACACGATCTTTGAGCAAAAAGGATAGAACCCTCAGTTCAGTCTGTAGCTGTATAGAAACTTTCAAGACGTGCAAACGGATGCAGCAAAATTATGGACTGGCCTTCTCATTTGTTATGAGTCCTATGTAGGCATCCAACAATCCAATACCTAGTGAGTTTGAGAGTTGAAATATGTCTATACGAGAAGCTGAGTTATCGAACAGCTGTGAGGGTGAAAGACAGGTTGCCATCAGGATTTTCAACCTAAGACACCGTCGTGTTGGTCCAAATATTCTGATCCATTGAAGCTCCACGTGTCCGATTCATTTGTAGGGGTGACTGAATGCTTGAAAGGGCAACAGAATCTAGATACTATATTGGACTAGGCATCAAAAAAGTTTGGCCGCTGTATCGTAAAGTCTGGCCAGGTTAAAAAAGGTCCGGCCAGGTTTTTTAAAGAAGTCTGGCCAATGCATCAATGATGATCACATCAAGAGTCGAGATGCACGGACGCAGAAATCCTAGTTGTTGAAGCACAGCTTGTCATGTGTGCTCGTGATCTAAGTGATGTTTTAGAAAAATAATGACTCTTCTCACCACATACCTTGGCACCTGCAGTCGAGCCGAAAGGGGTGGTATCTGGCCCAACAGAAATAGTGACCATCCAACAGCTTGCAATTAGCACCTCTGAACCTGCTCAATGTTGCGCTGAACACATAGAAAATCATGAACGCCCGCTGAAATGTCAGGTGTCGCTCAAACCAAACAAAAAAGGAGCTCACTAGGCACCAACCAACGCTACGTGGTTACTGACATGACAGTAGGGATTTTATCGAGGTAGAAGCTGGAGCTGGTACTTTGATACATAGCGGAATAGATGATGAGCCTATCCCACCAGGTTGCACGTCACATGCTGGGGATGTAGCAAGCTTGCACTAATTGGATATGGCGACTGGGTGTTGTTATAGCGCCAGTCATTATTGACTCAAAAGTGAAGAAAGGCGACTGGAAGGTATGGTGGAGCATTGATATTGTATGCAGCGTAGGAAGCTCAATTCAGAGCTCCAACATAAAGGTCCTTCAGACCAAACTGAGCTATGATGAGGACTGATGAACATGCGATTCAAAATTTAGGCACAAGAGTACAACCAAAACCTCTGTGGTGAGCTCAGGGATGATGAGGATGTCATCAACGCATGCACACTAGTGACTTGAAGGTGAAAAACCTCACATACTCTATGTAATACGACGAAGGGTATGACGACAGGCTTTTAGATCAGGTGATTCAGTAATCAATATTACATAATATTTGCTGGATGAAGCCTAAACTTGAACTTCCGAGTCGTTAGTAGTCAACACACAGTGTGTGTCGCTTGACACTATGTCGAGTACATACCCAACACCCAGAGCCTGAAAATACTATATATGCTGCTTCACCAATACATGGTCTGCCGAAATAGATGCCCAATGCGATCACATTTATCACACTGATAGTAAATCAAGGACAGACATTGAACAGGGCTCTCTGCGGCACTTGGTATGGGTACTAAGGCCCAAGGGTTCTTTGGGTCTCAACAAAAGGCCCAAGTCCCTCATGTGAATCCGTACCGCGACATACCCGAACGCTCGATGATAAGAAACGAGGTACTTATCTGCAACGAAATTTTTTGGTGCTGATCTTGTCATTTTTAATCAGTGTATGAATAGTAACAGTACGCTGCTACATGATTGCTGCGGTGTGCATGCGCTTTGAAAACGCGCAGTGTTCGTATCGAAGAATCTGAATGGACAGATAGCCTCAACAGCGATATCTCAGCATGCGGTCACACTAAACGGTGACTTGTCGGAGGCTCTGATGATCAAGTGGTAATGATCGCACTCGTCGCTTTTGCACCCCTCCTGAACAGATATGATGCTTCATTGCCAGCTTTGATCTGACCCATGCACACCGCTTGCAGTGTTGAAACAGAGTACAAAACTCGTTCGCAGCAATCCCATCGCCTTCAGATGAAGCAAGCCTATCTAACAACTCCGTTCGCTCCCGGTTGGTCCACTTGAGTTGGACAGGAGGGATTCGCTGTTCTTCACCCAATATTAATAAAACTGCACTGTGGCAGCAAAATAGGTTCATACCTCTTCGCGGGTACTGGAATGCAGCCATCGGGGCTAACTGGAAGTGCATATCTATCTTCACTAGGTGATGATCAGAGACAAATATTCTTGGGCATGAAGAACGCTAACCTCGGTATCCGCATGTGTCAGAAGCACACCTTGCAGTCCAATGAGTCTTCTTTGTGATGGTATCCCACCATGGGTACACTGCCACCTCTACGTACGCCTTTTTTCCACCCTCACTAGTGCATAGGTAGCATGGGTATCGAAAATCATATACCTCGCAGGACTTCTCAAAGTCAGATGGCGGAATCTTTTCCCCCTCACCATTCACAGGCCTATGTTTTTGGGGCATTGTCATTACTCAGGATCCGCACGGGGTTCAAGTGGCACCCACCAACACCATGCAACCATTGATTGTGAGGCACTATCATAGTGCAGCAGGGAAAAGCAGCAAGTAATAGCCTCTGCAATCATTTTGCCTGACCTCTGAGCAAATTCATGACAGTCGGGTGCAGTAGTGATGGTCGAGGATGGTGATGATGGTGGTTCCATTGGATGGAGGAATTTATTTCCTCCCCTACCGGCTTTTAGATCTTGGCTCGTCCAGCTTTTCCTGCCGTCATCATTTTGCGCCAGTAATACTGGCCCTCTCGGCATAGATTTTTGGTTTGTGGGAACTTGGCGCTGCAATCACTTTTCGGGTAATTCCGTTGGCCAACATTGGGGCCAAGGTTCGGTTGCCAAATGTGGTGAGTTTGTGATTTCATTCATATGATCCTCCAGCATTGAGCATAGTCATAGCATTGTTTTCGTCCTTTCAGCTTCTTTCCACAGCTCCTCATGGACCTGATGGATTTGTCGTCAGGTCCAACCCCTTTTAAATGCACATGTACTCGGGAGTTTACACAGGCGAACACCTACACCAAACATCAGCGCTCCTGCACGAAAGGCAAGAAAAGACTGTTCTCCGCGTTGTTGAAAGCAAAAGATCTCCTAGGATCTGCCAAACGGTCACGAGTGGATGGTAACGGAGCGGACAGTCTTCGAGCATGCGGTTCCACCTTCCACGAGTACCATCGTCGTCTTCTGATGAGATCATAGATGCAGAGCATTCTAATGTTTGCTCAACTTTGTTAGCAGCGCATCCTGCGTCGTCTGCCGATTCTTCATCACAGAATGCATCTGCCTCAGCGTCTGATGCTATTCTCGGCATGGCGACTATGGAAGTAGATGAAAATGAGCTATCATTGGCGCAGCGGAGGAGCTGACATGTTGGCGTTCCCATGCCGCTACGTTATAGACAGTACGACAATGTGCTTCCACAGCCTCCACCAAGTGTTCCATCTGGTTCTGCTGCCCAACAGCAGGAGTTAAACGCACCTGGGAATTCAACTGACACATCTACTACAACTTGTACATCATTGCGGGTCCCTCCTTTCCGCACAGCAAGAAATATTTTCGGACTAGTACGCCAGTTCTTCTCATCAACTCCCCCATCCCATGACCCGGAAGATGTTGTGATGCTCCGAGATATCAGCTCCATCCCAACCATTGCTGCAGCAGAACTGGATATACCCACTGAGCCTCAGGACTTTTCATTTTATCCATATCCCAATCAATCCTCTTTTGAGCTTGGTCATTGGTACTGGAATGGCAGTGTGCAGAAATCCCATCAGAGCTTCAAACAACTAATTGACATCGTTGGACGCCCTGGTTTTGACCCTGATGATGTGCGAAGTACACCATGGAACAATATCAATTTGCAATTAGGTGCAAGTGTTCATGACGAAGAAAGAGACGAATGGGAGGATGAGGATGCTGGTTGGCAAAGAACGCAAGTGACGATTGATGTACCTTTTTCACAGACCACAACTCAGCCAGGTGCTCGGCCTTATATTGCAGCAGATCTTTACCATTGATCTCTCATTTCTGTTATTTGGGAGAAGCTCTCAAATGCTCAGGACGATGAACACTTTCATTACGAACCCTACCAGCTGCAATGGAGTGCACCCCATCTCCAACACGAAGTAAATATTCAAGGTGAATTATACACTTCACCGGCCTTCATGGACGTGCATCGCCAACTTCAGGAGTCTCCTGGAGAGCCAGGATGTGGTTTACCCTGTGTGGTTGTTGCGCTCATGTTCTGGTCAGATGCCACACACCTGACAGCTTTCGGCAACACGAAGCTGTGGCTGGTCTATATGTACTTTGGCAACAAATCGAAGTACCGCCGGTGTAAGCCATCCTGCCATCTAGGTAATCATGTGGCATATTTTCAAAAGGTATGATAATTATTATCCTCTCCTGTATTGCGGCTTACGTCTAGCAGCTTCCGGACTCGTTCAAGGATTTCACATGTAGTTACACCCAAGGCAAAGGAATTGGTCACGAGTGCACAACCCATTGTCATCGTGAATTATTCCAAGCTCAGTGGAGGATTTTGTTCGATCCCGAATTTTTAGAAGCCTATGAACATGGGATTGTGATTCTCTGTTGTGACAGTATCGAATGCAGGTTTTACCCGCGGGTATTCACTTACTCTGCGGATTATCCTGAAAAGTAAGTGGTCCAGATTGCCTGTTAGATATCGCAATTCACAAAGCCAGAGTTCTTGTCGCAACTATTCGGCAGCTGGGAGGTTGTCCTTGCCCGTGATGTCTCATACCAATGGGGCGACTTCAAAGTCTAGGAATGATTCGCGATAGGCAACAGCGTGCGACTCTTGTACGGTCTGATGCCTCAAGGAGTCAGTTGGTTGCTACGGCACGTGACATCATCTACAAGAAAAACTATGGCGTGGACAGCGTAGCAGTTGAGTCACTTCTCAAGCCTCATTCATGGGTACCATCGTCTGTGAGCATGACCATCACCTGCGATCTTGCTTTCACTAATGTTATGTTAGAACATGTTTTTGGACTGTCTTGGTCCATTCGGGTTCAACGTGTTTGTTGCGCTCGTTGTCGATCTTCTGCACGAATTTGAGCTTGGAGTATGGTGTATGCTTTTGGTTCATCTATTGAGAATACTTTGCGCCTTGAACAAGGACTCGATCCATGAACTTGACAGGAGGTCTGCCAAATACCTATGTGACGATTTCTCAAAAGGGCTAAATCGATTAATTATGGCAGGTATAGACAGGTCCCACCATTTGGACAAGCGACCATCAGGCGGTTCTCTGCAAACACTTCTGAATTGTCGAACATGGCTGCGAGAAACTTTGAAGATATTCTACAGGTATGTGGTTGGAATCCATAGGTCTTCATGAACTAATCTTGTGGAAGTGTTCCATCCCGGTTTTTGATGGCCTACTCCCTGACAATCACAATAAAATCATCATGGACCTGCTTTTCATTATGGCACACTGGCACGGACTTGCAAAGCTTTGTATGCATTCCGACCTGACTCTAGATATCCTGGACCAACAAATGACTGATCTCAGCGAACAGTTTCGTCAGTTTAAGGCGAAAGTGTGCAGTGCCTACCACACCCAGGAACTCGAACACGAAGCTGCTGCACGATCTCGCCGGCAGGCAAAGGAAGCAACTAGATGGGCAGAGAAAGACACTGTTGTGCAAGGGACTGCGGCTCGAAAACCCATGGCAGGTACCAGCGCTAAAGGGAAGGGGAAAGCGATTCCGGAGCAGCCGCAGGACACACGTATACCCAAGCCGTCGCGCAAGGAGAAGTCCTTCAATTTTCACACTTACAAATTTCATGCACTTGGAGATTATGTGAACACCATCCGTCGCTTTGGAACAACAGATTCTTATAGCACTGAACCAGTAAGTCCTAGTCTGCTGTTTGTTCCTGTCCTGACATATTTTAAGGGAGAATTAGAGCATCGTATGTCTAAAGGAAGGTACCATCATACTGATCGACAGGCCTTCGTTCGCCAGCTCACTGTTGAGAGTAACGAAGGCTGTGGACTGCGAGAGACAAACAAGTGACTCAGTCTAACGGGAAAAGACTCTGGTATTAGTATAAGTACCTGCGAGAGACAAACGAGTGACTACGGTAAACGTTAGTAAGGATCGAGTATGGTAATGGTAATGAGAGTAGTGATCTCACCTCAGTCTAACGGGAAAAGACTGAGGTGGAATGACGCAGGTCCGTAGACTATATACCGTTCGCGTATGGAATGATGTAAAGCTCTTGTATGCTATTGTACGTGTGCGCAGTAAGATTAGCGAGTGATGAGTCATAGCGAGACTTGTATGTTACGTGGATTTATCCAACACTCCCCTTCAAGTCTAGCTGAGTCCAAGCATATCAACAAACTTCTGAACCTTCGAACGAGCGAGTGCTTTCGTGAAAATGTCCGCAACCATGGCAGTCATTGGACAATACACAAGTGAGACCTTTCCGTCGTCAACAGCCTCGCAGATAAAATGATACCGGATGTCAATGTGCTTCGTGCGAGGATGAAACTTGTTGTTCTGCGTGAGCGTGATAGCACCTTGGTTGTCGCATAAGACGAGAGTGGGACCAACTAGAGGTGCGCGAATTTTGCTGAGAAGACTGCGAAGCCAAATGATGTCCTTTAGCAAGTTTGTTGCGGCGATGTACTCTGCTTCCGTTGACAACAATGCTACGATGTTCTGTTTCCTCGATCCCCATGCCACCGGCATTCCCGCAAGTGATACAACGTGTCCTGAGATTGAATGACGGTGAGGTTGCGAACCCCAATCAGCGTCGGTGTAGGCAAGCATGCCTTTATTGGGATCTGTGAGGTTGAGGCGAAGTTCTCGCGTACCCTTGAGATAGCGTAAAACGCGCTTCGCAGCTTGCCAATGGAGTCTACCGGGGTTTTGAGTGAATTGAACGAGTGTCGAGGTTGCGAATGCGATGTCGGGACATGAACCGAGTGCTGCCCAGGTGAGAGAACCTACAAGTTCTTGGTACAGGATGTTGTGCATCTCGTTGGCATGCTGTGCATTCGTTGGCGATTGATCATTGGATAAGGTAGTGCCAGGTTCGAGGGGGGTAGAGACGGTGTTGGCATGTTCGAGTCCAAATCGTTCGATAAGAGTGTCGATGTAAGCACGCTGGGACAATGATAGAGTCCGCGCCGCTTTGTCATACTTGACTTCGAATCCAAGCAACCATTTGATCTCTCCAAGATCAGAAATCTCGAACCTCTTTCTAAGCTCATCTTTCAACCACTTTATTGCTTCAATAGAACTTGCCGTGGCAGCCATATCATCTGTTGATACAGAAACAACAGTGGAAGAATTTTCGTCATGCTTGAAGAAAACTGCGTGGTCGACGGCTGATCGTGCGAATCCGATGTTGTGGAAAAACTCGCATAACGTCTCGTACCATTCAAAACCGGCCTGCTTCAGCCCATAGAGGCTTTTCTTGAGTTTGCAGACCTTGCCTTCTTGACAAGGCTTCAGATACCCTGGCGGAGGTCTCATATAGACGTCCTCGGTCAGTTCAGCATTGAGGTACGCATTTTTCACATCAATCTGGTGAATTTCCCAACCTTGGCTCGCGGCATTTGCGAGAACGGCTCTGACAGAAGGAAGTTTTGCTATGGCGGCAAAAGTTTCATTGTAGTTGATGCCTTCGCGTTGACTGTTGCCATTGGCGACGAGGCGTGCCTTGTATCGCATGATCTTGCCATTTTCGTCTCGTTTGGCTTTCAGGATGAAGTGAGAGTTGATTATGTTGGCATTGGCAGGTGGATCAACGAGGTCCCAGGTATCTAGCTTCTCGATTGCAATAATCTCTTCGTCCATTGCTAATTTCCACTTTTCAGCATCCGGACCATGAAGTGCTTGACTAACGGTAGGTTCGTCACCAGGTGAAGATGCTAGTGCATAGTGCGCGAGCATAGCAAATTCATCATGTGGGAATTTGTCTTCTGAACATGGTGATTCCTCCATCCACGTTGCATTGATGCGTTCGGTTCGGTCGAAGACTTCTTGGCTGTAATAGCCTGGTGGAAACTGGACTCGGCGAGTCGCACGAGGTTCATGAGCTGGTGCTGGTTCAGGGAAGTGGTACTGTTGCAGGTGGAACTGGAGCTGGAGGATTTTCGACTACTGGTGGAATTGATTGACCGGTTGTGACGGGAGTTGGAGTCGAGGTCAATGATGGTTTTGGTTTTGAGCAGGTGTCGTGCTGGACGATCCTCTCATTCTCCCCTTCGAACTGCACGTCACCTGTAGTAGCTTCATCAGGAACAAACTTCATGTCTTGTTCAACGGAGACTCGACGAGTGTCAGGCCAATAAACTCGATACCCTTTGCTTTCACTGTCATACCCTATAAATTTTCCAGCCTTCGCACGTTCATCAAGCTTTCCAGCATCTACGATCTTGACATAGATGGTGCATCCAAATCTCCGAATCCCCGATAAGTTAGGCTTCTTGCCGTGAACAGCTTCGAATGGTGTTTTCTTGGTGAGAGCTCGTGTGGGTGATCTGTTCTTGAGATAGGTGGCATGATGTATGGCCTCAGCCCATAGGGCCTTGGGAAGATCTGCATCAATGAGAAGAGCTCGAGCGTGTTCGACAATGGTCCAGTTAACTCGTTCGGCAACACCATTTTGTTCGGGAGAGTCGTGGACAGTGTATTCATGATGGATTCCACATTTTGATAGGTACTTCTTCAATTCGTTGCTGGAATATTCACCACCACAATCAGATCGGATGAACTTGACCTTGGCGTTGTGCTGGGTTACGAGGTGAGCAATGTGCTCGGTGAGTGCTCCAAAAACTCCACTCTTTTTCCGAAGGAAAATGACCGTCATCTCACGGGAATAATTATCCGTGAACGTGACATAATAGGACTTCTTGCCCAATGATTTAACTTTTGCTGGTCCCCACACGTCAGTGTGAATATGTTCGCCATACTTTGTAGCACGTGAGTTTGACTGGTCGGGGAAGGGCTGACGTGTGATTTTGGCTTTGACACATGTTTCACAGAATGTGTTATTTGGGAGATGAGGTAATCTCGATACCTTCAACCATGCCCTTCGTTACCATGGCTTTCATAGCAGCAAAAGACATATGTCCCATGCACTGATGGAGTTGGGTCAGTGACATCTTCGTCTTCGGTTTTGCGGAGGCTACTGCAGCTGCGTGCTCTAATCCTGCAATCCGATAAAGACCATCAACCTCGGGAATCCTCGCAATGAGCTTCTTCGGCTTCTGCGACCAGATTTCGCACCATCCCTGCTCCATATGGATAGACAATCCAGCTCGGACAATTTAGCTGGTGGATACTAGGGTAAAGGCTATGTCCGGCGTGTATAACACGTCCTTTAAGGTAACTCAGGAGCGTGCCTTGCCATTGGGTAGCTCTATCTCGACATCACCTCGTCCAACAGCATGAAGAGTTCGTCCGTCAGCGACGTTGATTGGTTTGGGATCAATGGTGGTAAAAGTTTTGAACTTCACATGATCGGGACAAAATGAGAGGTGGCACCAGAATCGACAATGGCTCCTCGTCTTTCGGCAGGAACTTGAAGTACATTAGCTTCATTAGTGCAGTCGGAGGTCATAAATGCGTAGTCTTGGTCAGATGATGCAGCTGCATTTGCTGATTCCGACTTTTTCTGGTTAGGACCTTGACCTTCTTTGCCACCACCCTTACGCCAGCAGTCAGCTGACATATGCCCAATTCATCCGCAGTTATAACACTTCTTGTCCGATTTTCCATTCGGCTTCTTTCCTCGTCGACAGCCTTTGTACGACGAAGCATTTAATGCAGAGTCATCCTTGTCCGATGATTTTCCAATGTTACGATGATCAGCTTCTTCGAAGGCAACAGCAATGACCTTGTCCAAGGTGACAAGTTGGTTAATAGCACGAATGGCGGCTGTCGTGGATCGCATAAGAGTTCGGAAAGACTCGGGAAGTGAATTAATGATCATCGCAGTGAAATCTCGGTCGTCGACGGGTGCGCCCATGCCTGCAAGCTCTTCGTGTAATACCAGCATCGCCGTCAGGTGTGCTTTGACATCTTCATTCTCGCTGCACTTCATACTTTGCAGGCGAGCACGAGTATCTACCTGAACCATGTCACTTTTGCCTTCGTAGATGAGGCAAATGGCCTTCCAAATCGCAGCGACGGAGCCTTTGTTCTGCACCTGAATCATCACGGTGTTCGGAACAGTTGCATAGAGCTGCTGAGTAGCGAGGGCTTCCTTCTGTGCGTGCGCATCAAGGAGGGTGAGGTTTGACTCAATGTCAGCTTCGGTTGCCACCGTTGTCTTGTCGTGAAGCATGGTCTTTTTGCCATCACTCGACAAAGGAAGGGGCTGGGGAATTTTGACGGTGCCATTGAGGTAGTGGTTCAAGCCGCGTGCCATTAACGACATGACGGTCTTCGTCTTGAATTCGACCCAGTTCTTCTCGGTGAGTTTCGGAACGGCATAGATGCCTGATGCCGATATGGAAGAAGTGACAGTGCTCATAACCTTTTGAGAGTAACGAAGGCTGTGGACTGCGAGAGACAAACGAGTGACTCAGTCTAACGGGAAAAGACTCTGGTATTAGTATAAGTACCTGCGAGAGACAAACGAGTGACTACGGTAAACATTAGTAAGGATCGAGTATGGTAATGAGAGTAGTGATCTCACCTCAGTCTAACAGGAAAAGACTGAGGTGGAACGACGCAGGTCCGTAGACTATATACCATTCACGTATGGAATGATGTAAAGATCTTGTATGCTATTGTACATGTGCGCAGTAAGATTAGCGAGTGATGAGTCATAGCAAGACTTGTATGTTACGTGGATTTATCCAACACTCACTCAGATCGAGCGCTGGCAAACACGGTTACGCCGCATCAAGCAATGGCAACAACAACAGCACGCCCCTCGTGCAGATTTGGACAAAAGAGCGAGTGATCCCCAACTACACCATTATATTGGTCAAAGCGAAAAGAACTATGATGATTTTGGTCACTACCTCCGCAGTCATGCGACAGACCCTGCTATGAAGGTAATCAACACTTTAATTCATCATCATCATCATTCTCAGGTGTCATCCAGGATTTCCTACCTCGATTGAAAGATTACATTCTGAATTGCCTCAAGCTGGAAGAGATATCACCTCATTTCGAGCCAGAACGCGACGGCAACTACCGTTACGTCAAGGTTATTGGAATACACCATGTTAATGTTGTTCACGTGGGAAACATGTATGAGTCCCGTCGAATCGAATTTCTTTTTGTTCAATGGTACGAACATGTACAAAAACACGCATGGGAGACACGCACTCTGGGCCACGTTCGTTTCATGCCCCTAGCGAATCCTAATGCATTCAGCTCCGTCGACCCAGCAGTTGTCCTCAGGGCATGTCACATAATACCAGCTTTTGCAAGAGGTCAGTGCAATTCCAGCGAACGCGGGCTTTCCCCTCTTGCAGGAGATAAACATGATTGGCATGAATACTACAATAGGTGAGCAACATTACTACTCATTCCGGCTGTATATAGGAACTAATAATGTAATAGCTTTGTCGATAGAGACACTCTGATGCGTTTTCATTACGGCCTTGGGGTAGGGCACATGTACGCTCATGAACCGAGGATCGTAGCACACCCTTACTTAGCGCAAGGGGCATCTTCGAGTCAATCTGCCCCACAGACAACAACACAGGCGGACAACGAGCATTCGGGAAGAGGAGAAAGCCTACAGGAAACCACCGACTTGCAAGATCCTGCAAGTGACGAGGACGAAATGGACAATTACGCGGGTGTTGAGGAGACGAATTATTTTGGGCAGGAACAAAAGGGAAGCACCGATTCATTAATCGAGGCGCTAGAGGAAATGTATTCTGATCACGTCTTCGATTACGAAAACTAGGGTTGTACACAATACTCTGCTCATGTCAGTGCTGGCCACAAATCTAATTCCTGGTTAGTCAGTTAATTCCTTTACTGCCTGGTGCATCACTAGTAAGCAGTTTGTTCATTCCAAGATGGCGAACTCATTCCTGACAGGCAGGTCACTCATTTTTGGCGCCAATTCAGTCATTTCCGGCAGGTAATTCAGTCATTTATGACACGCGATTACACTTATTACTCTAATTCATGGCCAGTATCTGCATCGCTGTGGCCAATCTCTGGCAATCGCTAATCTCTAGTGATGTGTGGCCAGTGAGTGGCGCTTCTAGTGCAGTGTGTCATAACCTAATTTTGCCCGCCCATAGTTGCAAGTGTTGGCGGATTATTTCATCCAATTCTGTGATGCCCCTTTTCCGAATGGATTTCCGCCTCCTCTCGCTATCATTGAGGCAGTACCTTATCCACACCCATTACAACTTCCTACTTCTCCCATCGACCAAGATTTCTCTGCGCATATATCTTCAGTTCCTCCGTCAGTTAGGCCAAGCTGGGACACAGACACCTGTGACGCACACAATAACGCTGCATCTCCTGTTCATGACTATCCAGTTGTTATTTCTACTGCAGTTTGAGACGAAATTTTTTCACCAATGCCACGCCTATCACAACCAAATTCTGTGTCTTTTGATGAATACCTCTCTGAATATGCTTCCATCCCACCATCAGTCGGGCCAAGTTGGCTAGGAGAAACCAACCACACATCCTTCATGGCGACCGATTTTCATGTTGATGATTCATTCAGCTACCCACCGATGACTATGTCAGTTCAAATCGAGGAATCATCAATTCCTTCAGAAAGCAATGCCATTATCATTGAACAGTTTCCCATCACCTCCTCCACCAAACCAACAATGGTGGTTCACCAGGCGCTTGTCTGGAAAGGTGCCGATAACGTGCTCGACAAGGACTTCTGGATGAACATCTATTGCTCGCTGAAGAAGACCAACTGGGGCCATCCGATGCTTCTAACTAGGAGCTTATACCTAGGACGCTTCTGGGTGGGATTAGACAACCCATTCGACTTTTCTGAAGAACTTGGCCGCAAGCTTATCACCAACAGCCTTTTAGCGGTAATAGATCTTGATGAGACTACATTGCAAGATTTGATCGACAACCCTTGTGAGCACCTTCCTTTGATCGTTCGAGTCACCATCTAACACATGATCAGTGATCCTCAATTCGTCCAAGGGAAGCGCAACTGTTGGATGGAACACCCTTCGTCAAACTGTACGCCTTCCCGTGCCTTGCCTTTGCTGACTCTTAAACATTATGAGTAGCTCACTGGATACTTGAATAACAGATGTTCCAAGTTGCGCAAAATCGTCCGGGCGTGCATCTTAAATGACACAGGATTCTCACATATGTCAGAGAAGGAGCAAAATGCGAGGGCCAACCACTTTCTTGGACTTCTTTGCTCACCTAATGTAGACACGGTAAGGAACTGGAGTCCACATGTTTGAATTCCTAGCTCATTGTGATTTAGGTGCGACAAGGTATAATTTTGGAGCTCCAAATGTTCAGGGAAATCTTGTTCGCGTGCTTGTTTCAACCCATCATCAGCTTGGCCAAGGACAACCAGAGCGGGAGAATCGTGGACCTCTTCCTGGAAGAAGTGTGAGATCAGCGAGGTCTACGCAAAGGTGTGGTGGGGACTCTATTAACAATAGTGAGTTTTCTTCATCATTGCGTACAGCAACAGAAGCCCCATTGCTGTGCTAGATATATCATACCCTTCTTTGTTGGCGCTCGACAAATTCTCAAGGCCGAAAACTGAGTTGTGCATATGTGATTATTATGTCTGCGCTTACCGACATGTACGAGAATCAGGAGCTGTACCCCAGATTCAAGGAAGCGGTCAAGGCACTGCCTTTCATAAGGTCAGTCACAGTGTCCTTTGCATGACTCTTGGCCTTGCATAACATACATACCCACATTTAGCGCCGAAAATGTCTTTCCAATGCACCCCAAGGAATTAGCCCCGAGAACATGTCCAGAGTTGGGACGAGCAAAATGCAAGGATGAGGTTTTGACCACTATTGTCCAGATAAGGGACAACCCACCAGGTCTTCCCAACTCCATATGCACATCCCTGCATTCGCAAAGACCTCAGCGGGAAGTGGATGAGTCATGCATTGAACTCTGAGGCAGAACGCGTAGTCATCTTGTCTTATAATCCGTCACACGATATATTGATATCCTTTCAGAGGAAAAAGCTTCAAAGGGTGTTGAATTCAATCATGATGTCAGTAATGTACTCACAAAAGGGCCACACTGCCCATAATGTGACTTGACATTCAGCAGACTACCTCAACCCTTGATCCTTAGCTCGAAGACCAGAAGGCCTAACCGCAAAAAGTTGAACGTTGAACGACCTTCGAACCAAATTACCAAACTAATCTTGATTGTTTGGTGTTATTTGCAGCTGGATACCGATACTGTAATTCCCACAACACCAATTGATTCCCCACACTTGTCAGAATCAAACCGGTGATCTTATCATACATTAGCCCCTTTTTGTAAATCTCCGCACTTTTTCTAACATATCTTGTATCAATCATACCGCTTTCATGGGGTCGCTACCTCTGAACAGCAGAAAGGCTCTGGTAAGTAATGTTCGTAAATGGTGACGAGTAGTTAACGATTTTATCAGACACAAGTTGACGTCTGGTTCAATTTGGTATGTCCGTGAGGTTACAACCGCCGCCAGCTTACCCAAATTATCTAGCAACCCACCCAATCGGGTATCGCTCCGCGTCGTATGATGAGAATAAAAACACAATTACTCTGCGCCGCAAATAAAGCAAAAACAATGCTTCGCGTGAGTATTGCGATCTCGTTGCTTGGCAAATTAACTGAGCGATAATCTAAGGGATTTACCACATCGTCATGATAATGGCACTAGCATCCTCCAGACTGAGTATTCACTGTACCATCACCGTCACCACACACTACACCTGAGTTTTTTTCTACATGATACAAAGTTCCTTCAGAATTGACCACAATGCTGTCCAACTACCCACATTAGTACATACACCGATCGATCATCACACTATACCACTTGTAGACCTATCATGATTCGATTGACATGCATGTACCATACCCTACCATAATACCATGTACGCATATGTCGCTGTGCTTAGTATGTGGGCACACGCGTGTTCGCTAATTATATCTGTGCCTCACATTCAGGGTTCAGCGGGACTATTGAGATAAATTTAATTCAATCATCGTGTGAAAAATCCCTTTGAACATCATCACAGCAGTATGTTCAATCTTGACCGTTGTTCTCTCGAAGTTATGTGTATGTGCTTACTCTGTCATGCTAGAACCCAACAGGATACAACCAACAGACGCTGCTTCAGCAGAGTGTCCCCATCTGGCCGACACAGCTGCAGCGGTATACTGAAACACCACAGCTGTAAGCATATCAGTACGGCTGACTTGATTCACGGTTTTAAATAACGAATATAGGGCACCTCTAGGTCGCGATTATAACGTGCAGAGGATGCAAACCGATTTGGCTAGGTTTGCCACCTTGTTTTTGAATATGACGTTGTGACCGCAGCATCGGCAGGTGTGAGGTCCGTGGGGATTGGGAAGAGCGTATTCACCCGTCAGGAGCTACGTATCATTACAATGCCAAAATGGTGAGCATCTACTACATTTTGCGAGTAACATGCTCACTTTATATAGAACACGTTCACAGAAATGAACATGAGGGCTTGTTCGGATGAGCGGCTCCAGAGGCTCGAGTCTTGGATTCACGCATCAAGACTCCAAATCAACAACAAACAATGGTTGTTAGTCGTTGAGCCAATCTTTGCGAGAGGGGAGGAGGTCTACACATATTACTATGTGGCCCCAAAGGATCGCATCATTGCCTGGCAGGAACCAGTGGATGCCTTCCTTCTTTTCCAGGAATGCACGATGGTGTCACATTGGAATCACAAAAGTACGTTACCATTTAGTGTGTTCTTGTTTTCATTTGATCATGCAGGACTTGAACTTGAGGCTCAATTCTGGTGAGCAATGGACTCATCCTGATGGAAGCAAACCCATTCAAAAATTTCTTGCTGCTTAACTAGGAAACATGTCGAATATTACCCAAGCACAATTTCAATGAGTCTCCTGGAAGTACAAGACTTACAGCTTCAATTTAACTGGTATCGCACAGGCGAGTTCTTCGGTATTGTTATACCCGGTCATATTGACCTAAGCATACAACAGAAGCATTGGCATTGGAAAACTCTGCAGTGTCTTCATTATTTTGGACTTTGGACCAAATGAGAGAAATGGCCACCGAGCTGGCTATTACCGGTACACACCCTCAACAAAATCTGTATTTTAAGTTGTTGATCAAAGGACAGAAAGACTTGCAGGACCTGACGGGGTGATGAAGGAAACAAGTATTGCAATCTGCGGTGCATAAGCTATAAAACAACGGGTAATTGTAAACTTAGCTTGTTCATCACAAACAGGTAAATTGCTGTCCATACTTCGTACGATGTCATTTTTTCCATACTAGACATCACTGATTGAACAGTCAATGAAGGGCATCACCAATACTTGAACCACTATGGCCAACCTGAAGCTCGCTTGATCTGAACGCATTCGCTGGGCGAGAGACGTGAGGATCCACAACATTCTCCCATCATGACTAGTTTTGCAGTCGCGATGTTTTGGGTTCCAATGATGGTGCTCAAACACCTTAAAAATATTTACGTTGATGGCCTTGTAAATGGGGTGGACATCAAGGCATTCACGGACGATTTCAATGCTCAGGCTAAATCTCAAACTACCATGGTGAGTGCGTTATGGTGTGGGCCCAAATGAGAATACTTACCGCTTGGCGCAACTTTTATAGGCGAGTGTCATTATGGCAGTCAACGCCAGCATCCTCGCCATTCCGGGTCTAGGCGCACAAATCGCCACAAAGACTTTGTGCTCCATCTCCTTCATTCTTAGTGTCTACTGCATCCTCGGGTGCGCGATAGCACAAAACTTCGGCCAAAGACTGAGATCCCTGGATTTTGCAGTTCGATTAACTTCGTAATTTTTGCAACCTGAACCTAACAATACCAACTGAATAGGTGTACTACCTACAAGGGAAGATGATCAGTCTTGTGGTCCTTACAAGCATCCGAGTTTTTTGTATCTGACAAGGTAACTGAAATTTGATTCCAATCAATTATCACTCACAGGACTACCACAGTTTGGCGTTTTCAATCCTCGGATTTCTCGCCGGTATCTTCACAGCTGATTTTGAGCTACCATTATTTGCAAAGGTTGCCTGTGGGCTGGCCCTCATTATGGGAGGGAGCCTCATTCTTCCGTTGACGGTCGCCAGCTTTGGTCCCGGATTGATTCGATATTGAGCAACGAGCCCCTCTCGATATGAGCAATGAGCAAACGACTGATCAAGACCAAGCAATAGCAGTGCCAGCCGACTGAGTCACCTTCCCCATACCAGAATTCGTGATGGATCTTCAGAACATTCATGTTTGACGCTTGGCATTCCTTTTTTGGATTACGTTTTCGACGTATATTAATTTGCTATCTAGACTCAGACAACATAGTTATTGGATTGCTATAGCTGGATTGCTTGTGCAGCTCAAATACGATGAGAAGCGAAAGCTCATTCACATCATCGATGATGTGGATATTGTTCCACACCATTCATCATGCTTGATTCTATGTTGATCTTAAACTTCTCAATTTTGTGTTGTTGAGGGCACGAAACAGCATAATGGGTCATGTGCGAATTCGTCGGCAAGCCTTCTGAGCGCCGGTAGCCTCGAACTTATCATGCTTTCTTGAATAGGGCAAGTGTCATTTTCGTGGAATGCTGAATTTGGTTGGTCTAACTTAAGCTGTACAGGTTCTATGCCCATCAACAGGTCGAGAATGAGCACTAGACTGAGTTTTGTTATCTATGAAGCGGTTGGAAATTCTAATCAAAGTATACTAGGTCTACAAATTAATGAAAACTGGACGGTGTTCTGAAAATATTGTGAGCACATATCTTTGATGGGAAACACTACACTCACATCAAATTAGCATTTGGAATGGACCCCGCGGCACAGAGCAGCTGTTTGGGAGGGGTGACACATTGAGGTGTCCTTGGCTTGTTCTTCGTCGATGTTTGAGGGTATGCGAACATGCTGCCTGCTAGTCACCGACGCTCAAATGGGAAGGTCACATCAGATGTGCCTACTATCTTACTTGATATGTATTGAGTCAAGTTGAAGAGGTTTGATACATGCTATGTCATAAATAATCGGACAAGATACATCCTTAAGCTTGTCATTGTGCTCGCACTTGTATATTAATGCAACATACATAATTCCGTCGAAACTGTAATTTCCTGCCACCTTGGTACAATTTTGCTCTTGCCTGTATAGTATTTTGTCATAGGATCAACATAGGATAATCAGACTTGCGAGATAATATACTTTTCAGTCAGAATTGTAGTTTACTTGCAATTTCTTGTCTTCTAGTGCCATTTTTGCTCTTCACTGTATATTAATTTGTGTATGCTAATCATTCTTGCGAGATATTGCATATGTTCATCGGAGTTGTAGGTTATTGACAAATTCTTGTCCTTGGATGCCATTTTTCTCTTGCTTGTATATTACTTGGTCGTAGATTAATCATACTTGTGAGATGTTACATATTTCCATCAGAATTGTAGTTTGCTTGCATTCTCTTGTCCCTCAATGTCATTTTGCTTGTGTGCATGTAGTTCTTTATTCCAGGACCCTTTAGGGGACTGGTTTGGGTGAAAGCAAAGGGTAACACCGATCATACCGGACCTTTTAGTTCGGTCTTTTTATTCTCTTTTTGTTTTTGTTTTGATCTATTTGCTCTGCTGCCTTGTCGTTTCATTCCAGTGCCACCGTCTCCTCTTTCCCTTCGTTGAATTCATCGTGCTATGGCCTCCAGTTCTTGTCCTTCTCAACTGGAAGATGCTTTGGCACCTCCAAATCTTATCGTGTTCAAGCATTTGCGTGTCGCCCAGCGGGATGTCTCTCATGCTATTTTGCCCAATCTGTTTGAACATGATCACTTTGCACATGATGATAAGTGTTTTTTCACTGGGGTCCAAGCTATGCACAACACCGAATCTGTGTGTCCTTTTAGAGTCGCGACAAGCTCGCCAGTCTTCGCATCCCAGATTCTGATTGGGGACTTGTAATCTTGGGTATTCCAAGGTTCATGTCTGGTGAGTAGACGACTGCGCATACATATCTGTGCCCTGTCTTGATTGGTGTGAAGATTGTCGCTCCCTTCTCTATGTCACACTCCCTTACAGTCCCGTCGAAGGATCCGCTCAAGACTCATTGACCATCTTGACTCCAGCAGACAGTCCACACTTCGTTTGTGTGCCCAAACCATTTCATGATGACTTTGCCTGTATTGATGTCCCACAACCTCACTCTGCCATCCTCGCTTCCGCTAACCACTTTCTTCCCGTCCGAAAACAACGCTATGGTCTATATCAGTGGTACACATCCTCATCTTTCGCATGCTGGCGTCTAAAGAGCATTCAGAGCTTGAAATCAGTTTGTTCTTCCTATGCTGTTTGTGGGCGTTCATACAGAGGACAAATGAACAAAGGTGTTGAAACTTGCGAGAACGGGCTCCTGCTCATTGGCATTGGTTCAACATCGAGTATTCAAGTTGAGCGTGGAACACAATCTCGCGAAGATCCAATTGACTCCACCCGCATGTGCTGAAATTGGGGAGAAGGTCGCCCTTTCGAGACGTATCGAGAAGCATTGGTGGCTTGTAGGCAAGTGTTTCTTGTCTGAAGGTTAGGGAAGTGTCCAATGTGGAACATTGTTGGAGTTAGACTGATTTGCTACCTGGCATGCTCTTGCACTTCATGTGATCCAAATGCAACTTGTTCCAATCGCACTGCACATCTTGATTTGGAAGAACTCACGACGGTCACCACCCCCTATCAGCGATCCCTTACGACTTGATTTGTAGACTTTGACACCATCTACATGCATATCGACCTTTCAATCCTCTGTCTCAAACAGACTCTGTTTCTGCCCATAGGCTTTCTGTTGCCACACACTTTGCAGCCTTAAAGGACGACCTTGCGCTGTTCGAATACTGAAACTCTACAGTGTGCGGATCGTTGACTGGTCAGCACTCAGCAATGAGCATGCCCTAGGCTAAATTCTTTCTTTCTGTCTTCAAGTTGAACATGGACCCCACATCTTCACTTCACTGCATCGTCGATCTTGAGAATGACAGTGCACCTTTAATCAGAAACAACCTTCCCATCTCTGTTTTTTGCTTTTGGCATTGTATACACTTCTACAACTTTGCGACAGGTAATCAAGCACTTCCCGATGCTCCCAAGTACCTTGTAATGTGATTTGAAGGTGAATGACTTGTATGAAAATTGTTTAAATCTAAAGTGAATGCCCTTGGCACAGTACAGCATCATGATGGGATCCAGTAGACAGATGATGACACTTAGATCTAGTGCTGCCGTGGTCCGGTCCAGAACCACAGTTCGAACCAGACTTTTGGTCCGGTTCTCCGTGGTTCGGTCCACGGTTCTCGCATCAGCCAGAACCGGACCGGAAGGCAGTTCTCGGTTCTACATATCCCCGAACCGTTCTATTTTGGTTCGGCCTTCCCGAACCAGTTCCGAACCGTTGTCAACTTCGACTTCGACTTCGACAATATTGGCCTCAACGTCAGACTGTCATCTTCGGGATTTGCAGCTCTAGGTTAATCAGGCAATCTTTAGCATTTTTGAAGGTAAGCACTAACTAATTAAATTATCAATATCCTTGCCTACTGACATATGATTGACTATGTCACAGATATATGTTAATTCAAGTCTGCACACTTCCTAGACAGTCATGATCCTCCACCGGCTCTCAAGTCTTTGTTCTGGGGCGCGTGGGTGTTGGCTCCCTGCTCCATGTACAAAATGAGGTACTGACGACAAAATTGTGAGTTATCTCTGACAATGTCTCAAGATGCCTGTGCGCTTAACGCTGATGGCTCCCTCAAGGACGCCTCCGATATCACTTTCTTCAATGACCCTGACGACGATGTACCGCTTCCCAAAGTCCCACCTTCCACCCAGCCATCGACATCAACTGCATCTACAAGAGATGCCTACTCCGTTCTACTCAAGGCTGGACATACCCCAGCAACAGTCGCAGCCGGTTCTCGGCGGTCTGGCCGTCACTTAAAGCCCTCAGCTCGTATGCGTGATGCTGACAACGCCTGTGGGCTGTCTTCAAGTTCAGGCACGAGGAAACGTGCACTGTCAAGCGCTACAGACCATCCGGCACCGAAGAAAGTCGCTATGCGATTTTTCTCGCCTCTTGACTCTGAGGACAAAGACAAAGACAAGAACGTCCATCCAGGAGAATCATCCGCCGATGAGCTGGTCCCTCAACCTGATGTCGAAGACTTAGACGACACCGATGACGCCAAGTCCGAGAATGGGGTCGCCACTCAGACGGTATGTATCTGTCATGTTGATTGTCTTCCTTCCTTCACTAACACCTGTATATTTAGCTTTCAAAAAATGAACGTACAGCAGATGTTAGGACTATATTCACTCACGGTCCTGATGGGTGGGTGTGTACCCTGTGCAAGTAAGTCGTCCATCTCATTTTCAATATATCTTTAAAACTTTCACATAAGGGATGCTGGTGAACCAGCGCAAAAGCACACCTTTCGCGGAGGCACTTCAACACTGCGCACACACATTGTTCGCCACAAGAAGACCCATTTTCAAGTGTACAAGCAGCGCTGTGATGCTGCAAGCATTACTATGCACCCTCGTGCTATTCCGCCAGGAGAAGAGCACCTTACCGCAACGCAAACAACTCTTGATGCCAACCTCATTGCGAAACCCCCCATGTTTACCAAGGAAGGACTACTCGAATATATTATGGAACTGGTTGTGACGGAAGACGAGGTACGTCAAGTTTTATTATTTTATTCATTCAAAGTTTATTTACATCATGCTAGGCAATACAGTTAATCGATAAGCCAGCATTCCGACGTTTACTGCAATACGCGCGTCCATCACTGACTGAAAAAGATATCCCGCATCGCACCAAATTAACAGATACCATCAAGTCTCGAGCAATGACCGTTGTCAAGACTATCAAGGAGCGTCTGGCGGTGAGTTTTTGCCTGCTTATATTCGGTCACGGGCCATTACATTTGGAGTCCTCCTGACAAGCCACTGCAGTGGGAGCTTAAGAATGAGCAACTTGATTTCACCCGCATCGAAAGTAACCATAGCGGCCAGAATATCAGCCGCATTCTTGTCGAGACAATAGACAGGTATGGCATTCGTGATAAGGTGTGTGTTTAGTCTGGAGTGTAGCCATGCATTGACTTTGCTGGTATAGGTTGGATGGATGACGTCTGATAACGCCTCGAATAATGACACCACTATGAAAGAATTAGCGAGGGCCATAGACGAGGATGGTAGCCGCTGGCTCGCAGGTCCCCATCGCATACGCTGTCAAGAACACATTCTGAATCTTGCCGCTCATCATTTCGTCGACGCAGTCGCACCTACCCCTCAGGCAACCATACTGAAAAAGATCTGTCGTGCTATTTATTCTGGTACAGACGTTGACATTGATGGATTGACTGCCCAACTCGCTGCATTAGAACATGATCCCAAAGCTATTGTCGAGGATGGCTATGATGTTAGTAACGCCATTGGAAAAGCATTGGCTCTCATAGACCAGGTAAAGTCCTCTTTTTTCTTTGTCTTCGAGCCCTTATTTACATAGCATAGATCCGCAAATCACCGCAAGCTCGAGCGTTCTTCAAGAAATCATGTGAGGAAGAAGGTGTTCCTGTTTGCGAGATTTTGTCATGGGTGAGAACACGCTGGGCATCCTTATTCAAGTGCCTCGAGCGCTTCTTGTCTCTTCGCCTGGTAAGTGAGGCATGCAATCCCCTCTTTAGTATCTAATATCTTTATTTTTTTTCAGGCTGTCAACCGTTTCACACTTCTCGCTGATGAAAGTCACGAAGTCCCAAAATTGCGCAAGAAGTCGTATAGCGACTTCAAGCTTGATCGGGCTGACTGGAAAATGATATGGCTAGTACATGATGTCCTCAAGGTAGTCATTTATTTTATCTGTCTTGTTTATTTATTTACTGATTGTTATTAGGAGCCTGCAACTGCGCAACAGTCCTTTTCTTCGGTCGCGTGCCCAACAGCCTGGCAGACCATACCGACATTAGAGTGTCTCGCTAATACATGGCAGACTATGGCGGGAAATCCAGAATATGCGCCAATCGAGGCCGCCATCAAGAAGGGTCTTAATACTGTCGAGAAGTACTACCAGAAGGCTAATGACTCGGACGTTTACTTTATCTGTCTAGGTAAGTATTATTATCTTTTCCTCGAGTCTATGTCTAATTTTGCTACAGTTCTCGACCCCAACTATAAGTTAGCATATGTCGAGAGCCGATGGACTGAGGCAAAGGTCGCGAGCGGGAGGGCTCGTCTTCAAGCTGTGGTAAGTACTATTCGACCTTGAGTATCCTGCCCGTCTCTAATATAGGGTACTTAGTTTGATTACTACTACAAAGCGCCTCCACTGGCAGGCCCAGCGCATGTCCCAGAACCAACAGCCACGTCAACAACGACAATTCGGTACGGTCAATCATGGATGCGCAACGCTATCATGGCATGGCAAGCTGCAGATCAACGTGCGCACGACCCTCATCAAGAACTCACCTCATATCTCACCTCACCATTGGAGGAGACGGATGATGTTGTGGCATGGTGGGGTGTGAGTACTAGGTCCTACCTATCAGTTCCCAGCTTACATTCTTGATTAGTTACATTCCCTGCTGTATCCAACCCTTGCTCGTGTTGCGCGTGATTACCTGCCCATTCAAGGCAGCGCTGTTCCATCTGAACGCGCTTTCTCCAGTGGGGGGATTACATCCACTCTCCGCCGCAATGCACTTGCGCCATCCACATTCTCCGCCCTACAGTTGATGAAGGCAGCTTACCGGAATGGACATATCTCAGCGGCAGTAGAGGCAGAGGGGCACATGGCTGGTGTGTAGTTGGACTAGCCACTCAATATTGTATCTATGTACCATATCAATGTTTTTCTTGTGCTTGAAAAAATTTATGGTTCGGTTCAGGTTCGGACCAGAAAAAAACCGAACCGGACCGCAAAGAACGGTTCTCGATGGTCCGGTTCTGGGTTCGACGATTTTGTAGAACCGGACCCATGGTTTGGTTCTCGGTTCTCGCCCAGGACCCTCTGAACCGGACCGAACCGGACCACGGCAGCACTACTTAGATCTGCAAATCCGCTCAAATGAATGCTTAACTTACTATAAAGTAACGAGGGTGATGTCCGCGTCAGATCTCTCAGATCAATAGTAAATGTACATGGGCATTGGCGCCGGCATCAGGAAAACCTTCCCACGCAAACTTAGAGCTATTTAGATAAATTTTCAACAGTTAGAGAAAGTTATCCAAATTAGAAGGCTAGCCGGAACTATTTTACCTCAAATCAATTAATAAAAATTTACAAAAGGCTATTGCTATTTTAAAAAAATTAGAATGGTCTAGACGAGCTTAGGTGTCCCTGGTAAAGCCTTTTCAACATTCTTAGACAACACTAGATAGAGTACTTATTCACACTTATAGAGTACAGGAACAAATTAATGATCATTAAAATGGGGTATTTATGTAGTACATGTGAGTAAAGGATTGCGTCGATTAATTTTTGCATCGTGCTTATGTCAGCGGGAGCGCGCGAGAGACAAGACAGACAGGAAAGAAGAAAATGAAAGAATGTGGAATGTGACTAGAATGAATGCATTGAAATCAGTAAAATAAAAAGACAAAGAAACAAGAGAAAAACTTACATATGCAAGAGACATTGCAGGATGTGCGCGAGGGGAGTGAGTGTGAGGGGTGCACTGTAACAAGAGTTGCAGGCATGTGAATAAGTATGGAAAGGAGAAAGAGATGAAAAACTTACAAGAGAACACAAGATGGAGTCAGTAGTTGCTAGGAAGGGGGTTGTGGATGCGAGAGAATGTGGCAGGATTCAAAGAATGAAGACAAGTGGGAATGGTGCATGTCCGAAACTTTTAAAATTCAACCGTGAGAATAAATTCGGCATTTTCCAGACCGTTCAGTGGTGTCCGAAACTTTTAAAATTCAACCGTGAGAATAAACTCGGCATTTTCCAGACCATTCAGAATCAGTGAAGTGTTTCGCTATGATTTGATCAGCGCTGCAAGCCTGCAGCTACCATTTATATTTTCAACTGTCTAATGCACTTGTGAGTGTTTCTATAATATTACATGGACTTGTTTTTTTCATTTATCTGCATGTCTGCACATGTTTTCACTCAGTTTTGCATTTCTTCACTTGCTGTATGTACCTGTAGCACACCACAATAACATGTCAGATATTTTTTGTAACATTGTGTTAGTTGTGGACAATTGTCATTAAGTTGTGCTAGACTATACTGCTTAGAGCTAGCTAGCATTAATTTTGACAACTGTTAAAATTTATCTAAATAGCTCTAAGTTTATGTGGGAAGGTTTTCCTGATGGGGCAAGTGCCAAGAAGCACGAGTAAAAAAGAATAGTAAAACACAAATCATCAAAAAGGGTCCTGGGATGCCCGGAGGGCTGTTGTATTGTAGTATATATTATCATATAATGCTGTCAATTTTTGGTTCAACTTTGCCAACTCCATCTATAAAAAGCAGGTCCAGCCCGATTCCGTGATGCTGAGAGTACCAATCTCCCTGACACATCGGGGTTTGTGATATTTAAGACAGGTTTGAATGTCGTGCGAAATGACAAGATAATACTTAAATTAGGTTGTCGTCTAAGCAGAATGGAATTTTCAAATATTAATTAGATCTTGTGCGACACGCGAAACATAAAGCATTAGCAAATATTTTGTTGCCGGCCGAATGTCAACGACAATAAAAAATATAAATGTATATTTAATGCTTGCCTAAACTTCAAAATAAAACTTCACGTTTAATACTCGAAAAGACTTCAAGCATCGCACGTGACTGAATACCTGCTACTGTATGAAGTTTAGACCGCCACTTAGACGGGCGTCAAAATTTGAAATACCCCCTGATGATAAAATGTGAAGATAAAACTTCAAGTTTTATCATCAGATTAAATAGATCGCCCGATGATCGCCCACTCATCACCCACTCATCGCCCACATCAGAGTAATCACAGTAGTCGTAACTGTAGAAAGTCTGTAGAAAGTCTGATTTTTTTGTATTTACACATGTAATAGATTAAGATTAATATTCAATCACGAGATAGAGATAGTACAACTACAGTATTACTCGAAACCGCCCATCGAGCAAAGTGACCAACAACCCAAGATACCTTTACATTTTCCAAGTGGGTACTGAAGCTTGACGAGTACATTTTCGCGGGGAAATGAGGATATATAGCGAATGGATCCACGGTTTGAGCATGACGATCCAGCAGGACAAGTTTTTGTACAGCAAACGTTAGTTCACCTGCAGGCGTGGCATAGATATGTCGAATGCTGCCGGGGACAGGAGATGATAGTCGGTCACCCCGAGGATAAAAAAAAACTTGACTATTTCCGACGTGAGTAGAGGCCCTGCTGTAGATAAGGCTGTTAAACTTTAGTCGTGTGCATAGTATGGCTGTGCGTCGTTTGATTAGCGCATACAGGTCTTCAGGTACAGCAACAGCGCTAGCGGAGGGAGAAGCCTGTACACTGTCGTCCAAAGGATCCTCGGTGAGTTCTTCTCCGAGACTTGTAGCGCTCTTGGGAGCGGACATCTTGTCGAACAGAATTTTGCACTCTTGAATAGCTGGCGGACAATCCGGTCGACTAAGCCAACAGCGAAGTTTTGAAGTCTTGATGAAAGAATATAACATGGTAGCTTCCAACTCGCCTTGAAAAATCAGTTTTGCTACTGTATATAAGTGACCGCAAACACACACCAATCTTGTGATTTACTGGAAGACGCTGAAGTATTCCGATTAAACATTCGAAAGGAAAGCACCACCAAGAGTGGGCAGGGCCAAATAGAAGCAAAAAGTCGTATATGTGGAAGGCGGCATGGTGATTCGGACGCAGAGCAAAGGTGGGGTGTATCTTCTTCAAATTTCCAACATAACGCACAATGTGGGAGCGATACACATGTGCTCTCTCTGCAGAGGTTGATCGGGCACACGCGAGATAAACCGCGCAAACAAGCTCCATAGTATGGTCGAGAATAGCTCTATGGCGGGTCCCGACTTCATCAGAAGGATGAGAGGTGCCAGCCCCCCACAAGCTCACAAGGGCAATGGGGATGTAGACAGTGATTAGGGAGCGCCACTCGTCCGCTTTCATCGTCCCAGCAGATGCACTTCCGAAATCACTTGGGGCCGAAGTAAACCAAGATGGAATGGTTATCTCCTGGATGATGTCTCGGACGCGATTGAGTGCGTCTGGGGAGTCGAGCCCGTGTTCCTTCTGCGGAGCAGTAAAAGGTTTTCCACGGCGCTAAGAACAAACATGAGAAACTCATACACAGGGAGCGGCAAATTAAGAACTTACCCATTCAACTAGAGCTTTAACGTAGTCAATTTTGAACACTCTACTAGATTTCTGGGGAATGCATCGCAAGGCTTCGCAAACAAACTTGAGGGGTCCTGTGTTCTTGTGAGACAAATTCTTTTTCAACTTTTCCAGGTCTTCGTCATCGGAAGGCACCTGGGTAACCAGAAAGGTGTGTATAGCAGCAACCTGAGTTAATTCCTTGGAAGTCATCCCTGGAGGCATCTCGCCTAAATCGCACGAAAAGGCTGGAGGGGATGAGGATGAAGCCAATGAAGATGAAGTGGTCGTCGTAGTCAAACCGAGAAGGCTACGGGAGTGATGTTGTACTAAGCCTTCTAATATACAGTGCATCGGGTCGATGACCAGCTGGCGCGAGGGATCCCAGTATGGCAAACGCCACAGCTCTGAGTAGCGCACACCGTGAGCTTTGAACAGTTTCTCTCGTTCGGAGGTCGTCGCAGCGTCCCTCCACTGCTCAGCGAACTTCCGGAGTTCATCTTTATCGCGAGGTTTCCAGCTATCGAAGTCAACTCTGCTGTACGTGGTCTTATGGTAACAATTGCACGCGCTACAATAAAAATGGCTACCGGTCCCAGCTAAGGAAGCCAGGTGACGAGTGGCAGGAAGATCACAAACAGCCAGAGCAATAGCGCTGCGAGGCAAGCCGACCGGTAGGAAAACAAGCAGTCTTGGAAAATTTGATACCGCGCTCCCATGAATCCACCATGTCATTGATAAGCGGCCGGATGTAGTGATTGAGATGCTCGAGGGAGGGTTGCTTCGGACCAGGGATGATCCCTGCAAGGTACATGTTTTCGGGCTTGTACCTAATATCCAATGGTAGGTTCAAGCATGCCATCGAGATGATTCCAGAGGATTTGCTAGCACCACGCAAATTCATGCCTTCAGGATTGAAGAAGTCGACGTGAAGAGCGAAAGCATAGCGTCCTTCGTCTCCTTTATCAATAAAAAGTGAACCTGGCTCTGGGCCACCAAACTGACGGAGAAATTGAGCTTCGAATGCGTGTTTCATCAAAGGTGGATGGGGAGAACTGATTGAGTCCTGCAAATCGTCGCAGGCCTGATCCATCGCCGCCTCGATATCTGCACGGGAGAGGAGACCAGCAAGGTAGTCCTTGAAATCGTGGTACACGAATGTCTTCTTCGGTCGGAGCACTCCATCACGGCCATGGTCAAGTAATGACTCGCCGCATTCGGCCTCTGGCGTGGGGTGGTGTGTGCAACGTTCAGGATATGTGGGAAGAGTTGAGCCGTCTGCATAGTGAGGGCTGTAAGTGCAGTGACAACGGGAGCAGACTGCGTATACAACAGTTTTCTCAGTGAGATTGAACTTTGAGAGTGCGGTTTCGAAAGTCGTTGGAATTTGTCTAAGCACGTTTTCATGGGGAGAGCTGAGGCTACCATCCGATCTCCGGAACGCGAGGAATAGCAGGACTGAGATAAGTCCCAAGATGAAATCACAGCCTCGCCTACTGACTCCCATGACGATTTTACACATCACACAGATGAATAAGGCGATCTGTGCGATTTCATCGTACTGAGTCAGCGAAGATTCATGGTGAATATCTATTGACTGTTGAGAATATGATCATGACGAAGATAGTCAACACTTACTGGCATCAAATTCGACCGCCGTACGCAAGTCCATTTTGGGCGGCTTGTGACTATTGAACTGAGCTTCCAAGCCATCTATCTCCAGTATGATTGCGTTCTTCCGTGCGATCACAGTGTCTGCATGTCGTTTGATGCTCTCCATGGCTTTGCGAAGCAATGGTAGCTCGCGACCAACATGATCAAAATTACCAGCAAGTAACAAGCGAAAGCACCGCTGAACGCGGAGCTTGACATTATCGAGGACTGTCAAGGCCTTCGTGGTTGGCCGGTATCTGTTCTTCTGTGAGACATCCCAACGATCAGTTGCTACACCAGGGTTCTTGTGCAACAAAAGGATCCAACAATGTGAGTCGCTCAAGATCATCTGCCAGAGCTGGAATAGATACTGGTGGAGTGGGGTTGGGGTGCCCCGGATCGCCGGGCATATGCGGAGCAAGAAGCGGTTCGTTGTTGGTGAGTGTGAGTGTGCGGAGCTGTGAGGCTACCAAATCCGCGACATCAGTCCTGATGAGCGCAGCACGTTCTGCTTGAGTACGTTGTAGATGAGCGGCCAAAAGACGTTCTGCGATGAGCACCCCCTTAGGTGTGCCATCAGCAGCACAATCGCCAGTTTCGATGCATTTCTCACAGATGCACCGTTTATACACTGTGCGGGACACGGGCATGGAGAGCGGTGCAACGATAGCAACGACAGTATGTACCGTCGTTTCTATGAATTGGAATTGGACAGGGAGTGAGAGTCATAGAGTTGGATAGGCAGGCTTTTAAGTGGGACGAATAACAAGGGCGACAGAAGAAACAACAAAAACAACGATCGGTGGAATACAACAAGTTGTTGTTGCAATCACAGAAGTAAGCCTGGTACGAAAACGTAATGTTCATTAGGATAGCTACCAAACGAGGAAATAACGACTCACTTCATCGGCCGGTAGAGAGGCGACAGGCTAGCATGGTTGAGCCGGGGAGTGATGACTAGGACGGAGAATAGAACGATGGGCATGACTGTATGTACAGTCATGCCCTGAGGGAAGGTCGTCGATAGTGGAAGGTCAGTTGTCGACGATGACGGGCTTGACAGTAACAACGAGCCTAGTGGAGAGAGCTGAGGGAAGGTTGTCGAAGGCCGTTGTCGATGATGACAGGCTTGACAGTAACAACGAGCCTAGTGGAGAGAGCTGAGGGAAGGTTGTCGAAGGCCGTTGTCGATGAGAACGATAGGCATGACTGTACATACAGTCATGCCCTGAGGGAATGCCAGAGGAGGAGGGAAGGTCGTCGAAGGCCATTGTTGACGAGAACGATAGGCATGACTGTACATACAGTCATGCCCTGAGGGAATACGATAGGCTCGACAGTACATACCATCGAGCCTAGGAAAAGTAAGTTGAATTTCATAAGCAAGACAGACTTGGAACTTTGGCGATGAAAGAGCACAACAGTGACAAACAACAATATTCCCATATTCAACCTGTCTAATCCTGCTAACTGCCAACGACGAGCTCGACGGTTTGTACTGTCGAGCTCACTGTCGAGCTCATCGTCCCCCATCCTTAGAGCACGACGGTATGTACTGTCGTGTCTCCTGTATGGATTTATCTCGGCACTTCCATCATTGCGATCCTTTGGACCCATGGACCCGACGTCGTGTTATTGCTCCTCCTCTTTCGCCGCCGACTGCGATCCTTTAGTTCACACTGTCGAGCTCATTGAGCTCATCGTTTTCCCATCCTTGGAGACCGACGGTATGTACTGTCGTTGTCTCAGCTCTTCCACTTTCGCTGACTGCGATCCTTTAGATCACGCAGGTCCATCTACACCCGTCATCCCTTTCACTGTATGTACGGTGGAAGGGTAATGGCAATCTCTGTCTCTCGGTGACTTCCTCCCTTCGCTGACTGCGATCCTTTGGATCATGCAAGCCCGTTCGTCATGTCAGGTAAGTAATCCAATTGTTAACAAATCCAAACCGTCGACCAACAGTTAACAATCCAGTCATCAATATCATCCCCTCCACCGTACATACAGTGGAGGGGACATGATTTATCGTACATTCAAATGTCAAAATATGTCATATTCAGCTAGCGTGCTATCTGGCTAGCTAACGATAGTTAGGCTCTTCGTCCATTCATCTCCCTTCGCTGCCTGCGGATGATCAGTATCGTGCTTGCCCTCATCTTCGTCGATATCTCCACCTGCTTCTTGAGCTATCTCCATGAGCTTGGCTGCTAATTCCCGGAGCATCCTAATATCATGTTTGATGGATCCTTCGGTTGGCCCTTCGTTATCGTCCTCGATATCTACATACTCGCCGAACTCGCCGAACTTCATTGCTGCTTTGACATGCTGTGAAAACTCGTCGGCCACATTAACTATCATCGCTGAAGTCATGTACCCATGCACACGGTTCACTGCACTGTCCTGGAGGTGTGTTAGTTATATCCCTGCTGGCCGAATGACCCACTTACCAAAAAGCTGTCTTTATAATTTATCAGCAGGAAGACACTCATGCATAGCAGTGCCAGTAGTTGTGTCAGCATCATCAGTATGCGCGACAGGGACCAGTAATTCTCTGAAGGCGCCTTAGGTGCAGAAGGTGCCTTCTGCACTGCGTAGTCGTACGCCCATATTTTGATTGTGGTTTTCCCGCGCCCTGGTGCAGTCGAAGCGCTAGCAATTGTGCAGCGGCCGTGGAGATCGCGCGTCTAAACCAGTTCAGTCACATTCTTTCCAACCAATTTTAACACTTACGGATATTGTTTGCACAAGGCCAGAGTCTGTGTCTGCGTGGTGGAGGGTTTCGAGTATCTGCCCTGTCTTCCGATCGAATACATATACCAATCCATTGTCGCTTCCCCCCACAACTACCTTGCCTTCTTCCCCAAATGCCACTTGCTTGGGGAGCGACATGCTTGGTACAGCAGTTGCAAACGTTCGAACAGGCTCACCGTCACCATCAAGGCGATACAATGTAAAACCGTCTGCCACATGATCCACGACGAAAACGCCCCGCTTTGAGTGCACCGCAGCGTGACCACTGGATAACATCAGCAATGCGCGGGTCGAGAGTGGTATCCGTCCTCACATCACTGATTTGCAGCTCATTTCCTGCACCACGCTACCATCTTCATCCCTCAGCTTCATGCTGTTTGGTGCTTAGTATGAGCCGATGAAAATTCTGCAGTGGAGGAACTCACAAGTTGCCATCGTAGAGCCCGAAGACATAGACATCTCGGTTATCTGCGAACACTACAGACTTTGGTACCGTATATTCAAGTCGCACTGCGAAGACGGACTGAAGTTGCGAGCTTGCGTTGAGCGTAAGAACCTGAACGATTTTGTCTCTCGTCCCCACTGCAATCCATAGGTTGCCTTCAGAGGAAGTCGAATGCCAGGACAAGCATGTAATCTCAAAACCTGATCCAAGTCTCCTGGCGCAAATCTCCTGGAATGTTTTCTGCTGATGTCAATTGACGGTCAAGCAGGAACCTTGGGCACTTACATTTGTGAGACTGTGTCGCAAAAATATGATGTAACCCAGGCCTGTTCCATAACAGAGGGTTTCTGCTGCTGTTTTCCTGGTCGTGGACCAGATTGCGCAACTGACTGTTCCCCGGGATTCATGATGGTGAGACGAAGATGTGAGTTCTTTCCGAGATTTGATATCCCAGATTTTGATGCCCTCGGTACCTGCTTGTTTATTAGCGCTGTGTATGGCTGAGTGTCTGCTTTCCTACCTCCACATGCAAGCAGGTTCCCATCATTAGAGATCGCAAGTGCATAGACTGAGCCGCTGTAGGTGGTCAAACAAGTGAGCAGCTTGTAACACTGTAGCTGCACTGCTTTGTTGAAAAATGTAGGAAGGAAAGACATTGTAATATGATCTGCTGTAGTCGCCCGCTCACAGCGTATTTATTAGCATTGCTCATTTGTTTCCAAACACTTTTGTATCGTTGATTCCATGGTAACTTGTAACTTGTAGACATGCTATGAGATACGTTGATGTTCCCCTCCATAAGTCCTATTCTTTTCTTGTGCTTCGATGGTTACCATTTGTTATGCAGCCCTTATTGTTTTCACCCAATACGGTAATCTGTCGACTTTCGCTTCCCCTTGAACCATCCCTTAAGTTCAACGTAGTTATTCGGCACTCTCTATCTATCACTCTATCTATCATGCGCAATACTCCTACAGTTGTTCCTCCTTTCTATGACTCGGAGACTGGTGCACCACCGCCCTTTCCCCCAATGCTCACGGACCAGCTGGAGCTGTTTGGTCATGTTGATCGTCGCCCACTTACACTTATTGCCGATGAGGTCCTAGTTGCGAAAGCTAGTAGTATCATTCCCGCTGCAAGGGCATCATCGTCCACCCCCGCCCCTGAATGCAAACTCGCAAAGCGGGTGCTCAAGCAATCTGATCACTCTCCCTTGCCATACCTAAAGAAGGCCACGTTCTCGCGTTCCCATTCCCGTTCTCCCACGCCTTTGCCCTCAGATTCTGCGGGCTCTTTGGATTCTTTGTCAGATAGCGACTCCTCAACTTCAAGTTTACCGGAAGACTTGAAGATTCCTAAACCTCCCGGTGAACCTGGGCGCCCAGGGCGTGGGGGGTACACACTTCATGAAGTTTTGGATTGGAATCCGAAGTTGTATTCAAAATTCAAGGTTCGTTAAGTATTATTGTACCATCAGCATTGTAAAGTAACTCATGAATTAAAGAAAAATATGCATCAACTCATTGAGGACCACCACATGACAAAATGTGCTTCTGCCCAAAGTCCTGCGCTGTTGAATATTGTGCGCGACAAGGTGAATAGATCAGTCTTGTTGTTGTCGTCAATGAACTCATTGAACTCATGACATTCAGGCTCTCAACAGTTTCCCAGACCTTGAAAATTATAGCAACTTATGGCCCGTCAATGACATTATCATGACACGCCTGAAATACATGTCAGGTCGCGCTAGACGAAAGGAGGGAGAAATGGCTGTAGGCAAGAGCAAGAGCAAGAGCAAGTAATACTCCCGCAGTGCTAGATATCCCTGTCCTTTACCACATATTTCCGTCCTTTACCACTGTATGCATTAAGCTTGTGTTCCGAACTTGTGTCCGAATGATGCGAGCGTGACCTACCCTCTCACCCAACAACCCTGATGCTCTGATTGTCTCAATTTCCATGCACGCGTCCTGACATCTTCCATGGAGGTCGACATAATGGAAGATGTAGCAGTCGCTTATGGCTTCAACAACCTCCCAGATATCCAGATATCTTCCCCCAAACCAGCACAGTCGCACAGCCATTACCGATTTTGAGATCACGGACCCCTGCTCAGCCCTAGAGTTTAACATGGAAGTCTTTCTGAAGCGCTCATAGTTGACGACGACTGAAAATAAATTGCGTAGAAAATGCAGGATGTACTTGAATGAAATCTAATTTCCAAAGACGAGAATACTATTGCAAGTTTCAATAATATTATGTTCAGTCCAGCTGAGAATACTAATTCGCGGTCTAGAAAATTACACTACTCCACACCTCGCCGCCAATCGGCAATTTATACGAGTGCTCAATGGTTTTACAAGAGTAAGATCACGTGGGAGCCTAGCTCTTGGATGACCGCTTATCTTCTGCGCAAAGCTGAAAGAGATAGTTAAGGTAGGCTCAATAAAACGTGAAGTTTACTCACTGGTGAATTAAGAAGTCAGCAAGCGCATTATCTCTGCCTCGCATGTTCACGGAATATTGTTGACCCCAATCCTCATAACTACTGCATCACCTCGGAACTTATGATCGTCCCTGCTAAGAAGCACGTTGGCTCTAAGACGAAGATGCCGTTTGAAGAAGATGCAGAATTGATAGACGTGTCTCCCTTCGTGCACAGTCACGAAACAGTTGTGGATGTAAGGTTGCACGGTAGCCTCCTCGAAGAGACTTTCAGGAACAGGAAAGCGCTGAGCAGTACGCGAGTGACCAGAACACCGTGTCAACATGGTGACCTGATGGGGTTTGGTCCACAATGTCGAATATAGCCTGCACCGCAGGTGAAGTTCTGGGGTCTGATTTGAAGGTCAAAACAGGGGTGCAAGCAAGTGTCCGATAACTTACAGATGATGTCGGAAGGATATACGTGCGAGAGTTTACCATGCTGGACTCGATCAAGACAAGTAAGACGTGGGCGATGAAAGTGGGCGATGAAAGCGGGCTGTATTAACGGTCCAGCTTTTAAACTTGACGTACTAAGTCAAAGACAAAGACAATAACCAATTAATTAGAGAGTCTGCTTGGAGTCTACTTCGGGGCCGGCAACAGCGGAGAGCCAAAAACCAAATCAGTGATGAAGGATGACAATAAGAATCTGTAATGTTAATCTTGCAGCGCTGGTTGCTAAGGGTAATTGTGCGGGGATATACTCCTGTTAGTGTTGCAGCGCTGGTTGCTAAGGGTAATTGTATAATGCAATTGTACGGGGGAAGTGAGCAACGAGATAATTGAAAGTGATGAAAATGGCGAGATGGACTTGTTGTTCATGCAAAAAGACAACTAGAAGAATAAACACTTGAACGACTTAAGAAGACTCAGGAATAAGCCATTCCATCGTGCAACTTAACGATGAATTCTTACCCCGCTATGAGTGTCGATAACGTCAATGTTGACATGCAGCGTCATGAGCCAGAAGACGCACAGACATCTCATGACGCAGATTTGTTCAATGACGATGATGACGATGATGAGAGCGGTGCTGGTAACTTCATGGATGCTCTCAGTCAGCCCCCCAATCAGCTTCCCACTGATGCTCCGCCGCCCACTCCGCTCACTCAGCCTCCCACTGATGCTCTCAGGGTGCGACATACATTTCGAATCGACAAGAGGGCCAGAGAAGAAGTGGTACGTCTGGATAGCACTAATCAACTTCCGTGACTCATGGCACCCATCCAGATGGGTGAAAAGCATCGCTTCCATGAAGTCGACTTTTCAGAGTCACTTCACAAGACTTTGTATGAACAAAAAGAACAAATCAAGCAAATACTGGAGGAAAGAGAAGTAGTACGCACGAGAAATTTGTTGAATATATGTCACAGCTAATCATACCAGCAGATACGCCAAGAAGCTCAAGACAGCCTCGACGAACAACGACGTCTTATAGAAGAAGAGCGTGAGCGCCACATACGCGATGTCAACGAGAAGACTCGGCAATGGGAAGCGGCCCTGAAAGAACGGGAGAAGCAAGTGAGTGCAACAGACCTTCGGTTAGACGTATGCTTACAAGCTAATAGGAAATTCACGCACGGGAAGAACAAGCGAAGAAGAACGCCGCTGAAGAAATGATATGGCGTGAAGACCTGGCACAACGCGAAGCAGAGTTAAGGGCAAGAAAAGACAAAGAGGTAAGGAAGAAAAACCGATCGTGGAACTCGCTAATGATGTCGAGCAGCTAGCTGAAGAACTGGCACAATGTGAAGCAGAATTAAACGCAAGAAAAGACAAAGAGGTAAGGAAGACTTACTAATCGTGGAACTCCCTGATGATGTCGATGTCGAGCAGCTAGCTGAAGAACTGGCACGACGCGAAGCAGAATTAAGCGCAAGAAAAGACAAGGAGGTAAGGAAGACTAATCGATCGTGGAACTCCCTGATGATGTCGATGTCGAGCAGCTAGCTGAAGTACTGGCACGACGCGAAGCAGAATTAAGGGCAAGAAAAGACAAAGAGGTGAGGAAGAACAACAGATTATGGGAATCGCTAATAAGGTCGAGCAGTTAGAAGAACGCACTCTAGAACGACGACGTCTGGCTGATGAACTGGCGCGACACGAAGCAGAATTAAGTGAAAGAAAAAAACAAGAGGTGGGGAAGAAGAACAACCGACCATAGGAATTGCTAATGATGTCAAGCAGGTAGAAGAACGCGAGAAAGTCATTGCTGCTGAGATGGAGCAAAGACTGCAGCTAGAAATAGAAAAATTGAGGGCAGAAAAAGCCAGCGAACTCGCTAACATGGAGCAGCGATTTGCGAGACACGGTAGGCAACAGCATGCAGCCATGGACATAGACATGGACCCCATCCCCGGAAGCACTCAACAGCAACCCAAAACGCCCCAGAAACCACGGTTCAAAACTCCCTGCCTCGAGTCAATCAAAAAAATCAGGAAAGCACGTGGAGCAACACGCAAGATGCGTCTGGTATCTGTTGCAGAGGTAAGTATTAGATGTGGTCGGAACTCGTTTTAAACTCATACCTTGCAGGACGATGACCCTATGGACACGCATCGAGAACGATCACCGATAGTTGAGCAAGAGCCACCGCAATTTCAGCCGGAGCCGGATGATGCCATGTCCGCGATGGAGAACGCGGTCTCCAGAGGAATAGAGGCGGCACTCAGACGCATCTTCGTCGATAAGGGTCTCCCAACGTCCACGAAGCGCAGTCCTCGAAGGAAAAGGATGCAGGATGATGAAGTTAAGATGGAAAGGGCCACAGAATTGAACCACGAAAGAGACTTCCTTCTTGTGAGAGCTAAAACTCGACATATGTGCTCACACTGAGCATGGAACAGGGCGAAGTCCGGCGACTCCTCAAAGACATCTTCAGCATAACTCAAGATGCAGATTTTATCGTGCATCAGCCAGCCATTCGTGAAGATGTGTACTCATACGAGTACGAAGATGGCCCAGGCCCTGACGCCAAGAACCTCGCCTTCGATCTCACACATGGATCTAGCACGCCTTGGAATACGAGAATCCTCGATATACTCGTTGAACAATTGCAAAGGAGGAATGCGGAAGAGCAGTGGCTGATGCGAAGGTCGAATGGGTATTATAAAGCGATTCTTGAGGATCGCTACAAGCGGCTGCGGACGACCTGGAGAGCAGCGCAACCAAAGGTCATGGCAAAGGGCATCTTGGAGACCGCAGCAGAAGTGGAGGAGAGGTTGATCACAAAGAGAGACAAAAGTCTGAAGTCGGTTCGTCAAACAACGCGTCGGCGAAACGTATGTCCACGACACAATGTTGAGGCTTTCGGATGCATACTAATGCGTCCACAGAAATATATTCGCAGAGCGAAAATTCTTGAGCATATTATCAACCTGAAGAAGGACGATGAGGACGAGGACCTACCAGCTTGGATGTGGCTTCAAAAAGTGATCAAGACACTGGGAGATGGTGGGATGAGTTCAGAAGAAAGCGACGTGGAAAACGACATACACTGTGTACTCCGGGTCAAGAACATGGCATGGCGTCGCAAAATCGAGCGAGAACTGGATGTCATCGACCATCAGAGAGTGTTGGACGATGATGTTTTTGCGCCCCAGGGTTCCAAACCAATGAAAAGGATACGCGCGCCCGGTAATTCAATGTCTGAACGTAGCCCGATCACTGGATTACCGAAGGCCCTATACGACGGTGAATGGGTTGATGGTCTTACTGGGGGTCAGATGGAGAGGCTGAATGTTTCAAACAATGTGTTCCGATGGATGAAAGTGGCGGTAGCATAACATATGTCATGCGTAGAGGAATAAATGGACTGAGTGAATGAGGAAGTCGCCGAGAGGTCACCCGCCAAGAGATAGAGGTAGCCGTTACCCTTCCACCATACATACAGTGAAAGGGATGACGGGTGTTGACCGCTGGATCGGTTGGTAGGATAGATGGCATTTGAATGCACGATAAATCATGTCCCCTCCACTGTATGTACGGTGGAGGGGATGATATTGACGACTGGATTGTTAACTGTTGGTCGACGGTTTGGATTTGTTAACAATTGGATTACTTACCTGACATGACGAACGGGCTTGCATGATCCAAAGGATCGCAGTCAGCGAAGGGAGGAAGTCACCGAGAGACAGAGATTGCCATTACCCTTCCACCGTACATACAGTGAAAGGGATGACGGGTGTAGATGGACCTGCGTGATCTAAAGGATCGCAGTCAGCGAAAGTGGAAGAGCTGAGACAACGACAGTACATACCGTCGGTCTCCAAGGATGGGAAAACGATGAGCTCAATGAGCTCGACAGTGTGAACTAAAGGATCGCAGTCGGCGGCGAAAGAGGAGGAGCAATAACACGACGTCGGGTCCATGGGTCCAAAGGATCGCAATGATGGAAGTGCCGAGATAAATCCATACAGGAGACACGACAGTACATACCGTCGTGCTCTAAGGATGGGGGACGATGAGCTCGACAGTGAGCTCGACAGTACAAACCGTCGAGCTCGTCGTTGGCAGTTAGCAGGATTAGACAGGTTGAATATGGGAATATTGTTGTTTGTCACTGTTGTGGTCTTTCATCGCCAAAGTTCCAAGTCTGTCTTGCTTATGAAATTCAACTTACTTTTCCTAGGCTCGATGGTATGTACTGTCGAGCCTATCGTATTCCCTCAGGGCATGACTGTATGTACAGTCATGCCTATCGTTCTCGTCAACAATGGCCTTCGACGACCTTCCCTCCTCCTCTGGCATTCCCTCAGGGCATGACTGTATGTACAGTCATGCCTGTGGGACTTATGTGACGCATTAGATCCTACCAGCATTCCTGATGGTGATTGGGAGGAAGATAATTTTCCGCCCGCCTCTGCCCTTGCTCCTTCTGAACCCACCGCACCACCCCCTCCGCCCCCACTATCCAGTTTCTTACGGGACATCGAAACCTACTTCGGTCAATATGAAGTCGCGCCCTCAGCTCAATACACTCGAAGTGTTGAGCGGTTTGTCTCAATTCTGCATTTCCATCTCGGATTTCGACTTGCAGCATCTACCACTACACCCCGAGGCAGATCGACCACATTCGATGATTGGACTCGCAAGACACAATGGGCTCACCTATGCAAGCTGGTTGGCGATGACCCTATGAATATTGTCTCAATTCCAGAGGCACAGAAGCATGTTATCACATGCTTTATAGGTTACCTCGTCACGCTTCCCCAATCACAGTTATCCGACATCCTGCCCGATCTCTGGGATCTAGGACCTAACCCCTCCCTGTCGACCTCGAACGCACACATTCGAGTTTCCTATGTACAGCAGCCCAAACAGCGGTTCTACATAATCGAGCCGCGTCTGTCGTTTAGTCTGGTACCCTGGAAACTGGCAGTCTCTGACGCTATCACGGCCGTGATGTGCCTCCGGCGTGACTGGGGTTCAGATATACTGACGATTGCATGTAACCTCCTTGAAAAAGGAATCGCCATAAAGACGTTGCTACCAATGTCAGTTTCGCCTCGAGCACGATGCCCGCTTACGGAAGCTCACTTAAGTTCAATCCGGGAACCAACAAAATGATGAAAAACGTCGACGCAGCATGTTGCAGTCTTCTTACTACTGGTAAGGATAGTTGTTACTTGCGCCGTCTCTGATTCTGACATCTCCTGCTTAACTTTTACAGAGACTTAGAGCGATTTTGTTGTTGTACTACATTGATAGTTACTGTAATTGTGCTTGGTCGTGTACTTGTACTACATATATATTATCGTATATCATGAGTGGGCGCTATATTGTGTGCATCGGATCGTAAGTGGGCAATGAGTGGGCAATGAGTGGGCGATCATCGGGCGATCTATTTAATCTGATGATAAAACTTGAAGTTTTATCTTCACATTTCATCATCAGGGGGTATTTCAAATTTTGACGCCCGTCTAAGTGGCGGTCTAAACTTCATACAGTAGCAGGTATTCAGTCACGTGTGATGCTTGAAGTTTTTTCGAGTATTAAACGTGAAGTTTTATTTTGAAGTTTAGGCAAGCATTAAATATACATTTATATTTTTTATTGTCGTTGACATTCGGCCGGCAACAAAATATTTGCTAATGCTTTATGTTTCGCGTGTCGCACAAGATCTAATTAATATTTGAAAATTCAATTCTGCTTAGACGACAACCTAAATTTTAAGTATTATCTTGTCATTTCGCACGACATTCAAACCTGTCTTAAATATCACAAACCCCGATGTGTGAGTCTCCGCCAGCGATCGCCAGTCTAGAATTGACTATCATTTCAACTCCCTGTTTCTGACATGACAATAGTTCAGGCTA